>CM055275.1:13823482-13878921 GCA_029237695.1 Conchocele bisecta | reverse complement strand
TCATATCACATTTCTTTTCTGACGACGGGATAAACATAGCAATTGCTTTTTCTGGAACAAAAATGGTATGGTACATAGTATACTTTACTGGTGAAAAAAAAAACGTATATATAAGTAAACAACAATACCATAAATTAAATGATATACAATTGTAAATACTAACAATTACTATACAATACCGTTTATTTAATTTAATCAGGTGGTGAACTGATTAATCGTGAAATTAACTGCCAGATTAGGTCCGTTAAGCTGAACAGCTCACCTGGTAAAAAATAAACCATGTTCGCCAACGTTAAATCGTGATGTTTTTTCTTCTTCGTTAGATTCAGGTGATGACAAAGGCGGTTAATGGTTTTAGTATTTCTCTATGTAACATCAGTATGAAATAGATTGTAAGCAAAACATAATAGACTTGGAAGGAATTGATTTCACGACGTCCGAAACAAAATTAAAATACACGACCTAGACGCATCTAATTATAAATAATGTGGTTTTTATTAAGTCAAGTCATCCATTATGAGTTTGCATTACAACATATCTTAAGTATACATCTACCAATGAAACAAGTAATTTGCTAAATATAGTAAATCCTAAATTAAAAAATATGCAACAGTTTCAAATAATAGTAATTTCACAAAAGACCTCCGTACAAACTCCATTGTATATGCCTAGTAATTATGTGTTGAAATTATGTTTCCCGTTTAGTAATATACTCCTACAAGTCAACTTATTAAAGCAAGTTTAATTACATACCTCAAATTTAAAATATAATAAATCTTTTATTTTTTATTGCTTCATTATTCTTTTATTCATTGTGACAAACAAAGAATAGCAACAGTTAGTATTAGTTTAATTCTTTATAATTTGGGTACTATCCTTCTGAAAACAATCGTCACGCCTGAGAATTATAAATATACAATTTCTAGACCGCATCTAATTAAATAATAATGTGGTCCAATTTATATTCAGCCATTATAAGTTTGTATTAAACACATTATCTTGATTTATGGAAGTAACTTTGCAGATATACAAACATTATTTTAAATATATTCTCTTTGCAGAAAATAGTAATTTTCACCATTAAATATTATGATAAATATGTATGAATTAATTCCTGGAATAATTGCTGCACGATGGAAAATCACCTACTAAACAACTCATTGGTATATGTTCTTCTATTATTTGTGTTTTACATTTTTCTCCTGTTTTAGTATAATTTTATGATAATATAATTATTCATACGTTTTAATATTTTTCTTTTTTTTCTTCCCTCGTTTTAATTTTCAGGTGATGACAAAGGAGCTAAAGGGGTTAGTATTATTTAGTACCATGAGTATGAAAACAATAATGCAGACAAATAAAAATAAACTTAAAAGAAGAATTGTTGATTCATGACGCGGAAAGGTTATTAAGGTACACAATTTCTAAGCGCATCTAATCAAAATAAAAAATGTATTTATATGTCAGCCATTATGAGGTTTATGTATTACATAAACATCTTGATTTAAATACATATACGGTGCAAGTAAATACGTAACATTGCAGATATAGTTTAAAATCTATGATAAAATATGCATAATGTGAAGAACCATAGTAATTTTTTGTCATTATTAAATGTATGACATACGTATATTCTTCTGGCGAATAAATTACAGCCAAAGATTGAAAAACTAACCACATAATCTCTTGTATATATATCTAACTAAAAATGATTTTTTTAATGTGTTATTTAGTATTATATTAGAACTAGGTCATTAACCAAAGGTCATGGAATGATCGTGACAAATTGTCCATCCCTATTATCAATATGAACCAAGCATACTTCCAATTGTTTTATGACGTTATGCCCATTTATAGCTTGATTCTGACGAACTAAAAGTTGTAACAATGGCAGTTGAAAGTGTAAGGGAATAGGCCAAGAGTAGAATAAGTACACGTAGTCAGTTCTAAATCACTTCATTGAATGTATAACTATATTACATGGGTAACACACAGGAAAGTTCATGATACATTGATAATGCGCAACATCACTGTAACGGTTGCCATGGATACTATGCAATTACAAGGTTGTAAGCCCAATCAACTGTTAATACTTTTAAACGCAACTTAAAAAGCTATCGACGAATAAACTCAGTATCTGGTTATCCTCCAATGGCCCCCGTAAGTGACAAATAGTAAATGAATGCACAAGGTACTTTTGATGATCGCTAATCAAAAGGTGAAATAACATTACAAGTACAACCATGGCAAAGAACGAACATTTGGAGGACACCAATATGGCTATTATCCCAACTTCAAGTGTATTAATCCATAAACAATTATATGTAGTCCTTACTATAATCCCTTAGGTCATGATATGCCATGATAGGTGTATAACCAATAATAATTTAAAGTAATACATAGGTGGAGTTGCCTATGCTAAATTTTTGGGTAAATTTTCCCAAAGTCTTAAAGTCCAAAGGTCAAAGCCGGATGTTGGGTTTACATCACAATCACATGGTAGTCAATAACGATAACACGTTTTCCAGAAGCTGGTACCGGAAGTAAAATTTCCAAATGGTAAGAAACTGTCGCGAAGTATTAATTTCCGGAAGTGGGTGGTGACCAGATGTAAAGTTTCCTATGGTAATCACTAAGACTGTAAGGAAGAACTCGGATGTGGTGGACCGGATGTAAAGTATCCATGGTGAATCAATTGGTTTGTAATACCGAAGGAATGGTTAGACCGGATGTAAAGTTCCGAAATAAATAAACAAATGGCGATTATCACGTTGGCTAAGACGGCCGGGAAAAGTTTTCAGATGGGTGACAATTCAACTCGGTGGTTAGTAGAATAATTAAATTGATATATGTGGTACTGGTGTTTCGACTTCAACTAATCCCGCATGGCTGTGACCATGTCTGCTGAACGCGATGTAGCAATCACACACTGCTCTATACAGGCCTGTACCCGGAGCTTGCTACACACAACTGCGGCCAGACAGACGTACGGACACTCGGGACGACCTGGTACTCTCCACTGACTGGGGTCTGCCCTCAACGAGTGGACCAAGACGTCCAATGTGGCTCGCTGGAGCGATCTCAAGAGGCTACACAATGAAATGAGCCTCCAATTACTGGACAAATACGCACAGACGGACATACAGAATGCACAACGGACTAACACGGGAATCGAACAACGGCAAATCACAGCTGAAATAAAATGTTGTAGGTACAAACCAAAATCCTCCGTGTCATTGGTGAATACAGTACTATCCTTCTGCTACCAGAAAATATGTGTCCCAACAACACATTGCGAGACATCGCTTGTATACGCACCAGTGAAACCACGCACGTAATAATGAATATGCCTAAACCTCGTTCGACACTCAGCATAAATATTACAAAACCATGGCTTTTGCCATTTCACCCGTGGGTTATATTTGGCATAAATATATGTTCCCACGCCATAAATTCAACCAAACTAGTGTACAGCCCTCGCGGAATAAATACCATCCAACATGGTATATCCCACACTACCATAAATCTGCACACAATTGACCCAGATCTCATAATGGGAAATGGACTCGACTGGTCTCGACATACGAGGGTCGCTATTTAGCCCCGCCAAACCCGTCCATATCGGTACTACGGGCTGTACACTGAAATGAGAGTGTAGCACATACTAAACTCAAATATCGTGGTCATTTACGGAAATATCACGACACAAAGCATCACCAGTATGGGATCTGATATATCCGTGTTGGCCAGTACCAGGTTATGCTGAAATACTAACCCGTAGCATACATAACAGGGCAAACCATGGTATGGTCTGCGCTATATACTGGCTTCACATACAGAAGGTCCCTTATCTGGTGAACAACTGACACGCGGACAAACTCGGCCGCGCACGGATAGTGGACGTCCGTAATACCAAAAGGGGTATTTTCCCTAGCGAAACCAGCACACGCAGTCAACGAGTTCTCTACTACACACATGCATAGTCTGTGGCAAATATGGCGTGACATTAGTAAAACATTGCTCATAAAATGGACGTGTATTTAAATCCGCAAAAAGGACACGCATAAACGTATTTCCACCAATACAACATAAGCCCCGTTATTACACGCACATGGCAAATGTACATGCTAAATCACAGGTATGTAAACATCACAGGTGTGTGAAGTCACAGGTATGTGGAATCACAGGTATGTGAAATCAATAGTACGCACAACAATACAACACAGTCACACACATCACAAATATACAATTATACGGAAATCCGGAATGTACAAGAATGCACGTGCCACGCGACATATCTCCCCCCTAAACAAAAAGTGTTTACACTTTCGTGCATAATCGCGAGACACGTTGGCACAGCTGAATCTACCCCGATATCCTGCTCAGGCAGTCTGCCCACTTTATCTCATGTTTCCCTATATGGGTGTGTCCTGGTGCGTCCCTCAGGACATGGGTGAATTCCCGTAAGATCTCTTTGATTTGGGTCTTTTCTATCTTGCCTAAATCAGGCGACATGTCAACTCTGCTCTCCGTATCGGACTCTAATCCCCTGGGACATAACATGTTTTCTTCGGCACTACACCCACCTGGACTAGGATCCCTTCTACTGTGTCTTCTATCACGGCCGCATTTATTACAGTGAGTATTCCCTTCCCCGGGTGCTCAGGCCTAGTCTCGTACCTCTTTAACATGTTTGAATGAAAGGTTTTCAACTTTCCTCCCATGTCAACCCTATAGTCCCACTCATTAACTACCTCTGTTATGGGGTATGGTCCCTTCCACCTAAGAAGCAATTTGTTGTTGTCTGTCGGTAGTAGTACAAGTACCTGATCTGCCACTGCATACTGCCTACTACGGGTCTTACGGTTGTAGTACTTTGCGTACTTTTTGGACGCACTCTTCAAGTTCTCATGTGTGATTTCGCACGTTTTCTCGTGCCGTTCGCGCAAGTCGAGGACGTACTGATACGTCGTTTTGACGTTGTCCTCTATGTCCTTCTCGGACCACAGATCTCTTAGTATGCTCATCGGACGCCGAACGGTCCTTCCGTACAATAGTTCAAACGGTGAGAAAGCCAAACTTTCTTGAGGGACTTCGCGATACGCGAATAAGAGCGCGTTAATGTATTTGTCCCAATCTTTGGGACGTTCGTTTGCCATTCTACGAAGCATTTGCTTTAATGTTTAATGTACCATTGAACCGTTCCACGAGACCGTTACACTGTGGGTGGTACGGTGTCGTGGTTAATTGTCTCCGCGATAACAATCTACTAACTTCCTCCATGACTGCCGACGTAAATTGACTACCCCGATCGGTGAGCATCTCCTCGGGGATACCCAGTCTACTGAACATATCCACGAGAGCTTCCGCGACTCGTTCGGCCTCGATGCCTGGTAGTGGTACCGCTTCTGGGTACCTAGTTGCATAATCAACTAACGTTAGTATGTAACGTAACGATCCTTATCGATCGGTAGCTCGAAAAATTGGCCCTACAATGTCAACTGCGACTCGTTTGAACGGAGTGTCTATCAACGGCATAGTTCCTAGCGGAACCTTGGTGATGTGTCCCTTTCACACAGTCTTTTAACATATGTCACAAGACCTGCAAAACTGTGTAATGTCACTGCTCACGCCTGGCCAATACAATTCTGATAACACTCTATCAGTTGTCTTCTTAACCCCTAAATGGCCCGCCACGATTGATTCATGTGCCACTTTCATCACGGTAGTCCTAAGTGTTTTTGGGACTACCAGCTGATGGTACATCCTACCTGACCCTATCGATTCGAAATTACGATACAACAAGTCTTTTCGGTATGCGAATTTCGATTTGTTTCCGTCCTTGCTTGACCGTACAGTTCCGTCTTTTGCATTATTTTCAACCGACGTCAATGTGACGTCATGTGCCTGCGCCTCTTTGAATTCATCGCGTGATACGTTCGCGATTGCGGTAGGGACTTTTTGGGTCTTATATGATTCGTCTCGGGCTGTCGTTTGTGACCTAGTTTCAACTGAGCACGATTTTGCGCCTCTAACATCAGATATCACCGGTAATTCTGACCCGTCTACATTACCTATAGTAACATCATACATTGCATATGTCATGCAAAGGGCTTCTACCTGACCTTTGAACAAAAAAGGTGTATCTAGATCTACCCGGGCGGTAGGAATCTCTCTCATTTTGCTCCTGTTTACCAGCATGCATGTTGAAACTTTGCTTAAAAACAGATCTGGTTGTACTAAACTTTCCCTGACGACCACCCCGGTACACCCAGTATCTCGCATTACTGTGACCCTTTTCCCATTTAATGTGCCCTCTGCTACGGGTAGCCTATCCATACCAAATGTACATCCGTTAATTAACTCCGGCTGTATCTCGCTACCAGAACATACAATAGTGGTGTCGGTATCAACCATACAAAAATTTCCTTGGTTTCCCCTGGTTGTTCCGTGTTTTGCCATCTACCTCTACCTCTGCCTCTAGTGTGCCTTCCACTTATACCTCTATTTCTACCTCTGTACCGACCTCTCTGTAGTGTAGACATAGTAATTTTCATATTAAATGTATGACATACGTATATTATTCTGGAATAATTACAGCAAGATTGAAAAACAACCACATATATCAGTGTATATATCTACTATTATGTGTTGACATTTTCCACCCTTTTAGTATACGTTACAAAGCAGTTAATTGCATATTAAATATATGTTTAAAGTAACTTGCAATGTATATTATTAGATAAATAGATAATCACAAACGAGTACCATTTGATACGAGATATATGAAACTAGTCAGGCACAATTTATGCAGCGAGGTGCATAACACTGATGACGAGTTTCATATTAACTTTTAAGTTAAAGGCATGCCCACTCAGTAGGCATAGTTATACATTTTATTGCAGACTTAAATTTCCTCACAGATATCAGGGGCGATAACCGTGTTTCCTTAAAATATTAACGGACATTACTATTTATTACATATATTTATTTTTTGATGTGCGATGATCATACTTTAATGCGAATACATACTTACCGTGATAATGCCAGCCAATCAAATTCGCTGCAGATGTATTTATACACATATGATATCACATTTCTGACACGGGATAAACATATCAATTGCTTTTTCTGGAACAATAATGGTATGGTACATTGTATACTTAATGGGGAAAAAAACGAATATATATTAACAATACGTATATAATGATATACATGTATATACATTACGATACAAACCGTTTATTTAATCAGGTGAACTGATTATAGTGAAATTTTGCCAGATTAGGTCCTTAAAGGCCCTGAATGGCTCAAGTATTACAATTTTTCCGATTTTTTTAAACACAAAAACATGTTTGGCAACTGATTTAGTACACAAAACTACCGTATACTGCCTAATAGATACATCGCAAGTCTTGAGATTTACATCTTAATCGCAATGTGAAGACAACAACAAATTGTTTTGTGTACCACTCAGTGCAAAATGTCAATATTGACAAATTAATTTCCGTAGCACAACGGCTTCGGCTCGGAAGCGAGTCGATAAAGTCCGGCTATCGGAATCATCGTCCGCGAATCAGGGAGTTGAGCAGTTGACCCGAGCGTCTATCGGAAAATCGATCGGACTTTGAACACGCACCTGCTGTATTGATATTGATATTTTCATCGACTGCAAACTCAATTTTGTACCAAAATGTATGCAAACAGTTTCAAAGTGTGTGTAAATAGAAACCTGTTGGATTTATGTGTGGGAAAACCCAATAGGAGGCCAAATTCGGCAATTTGAGCCACATAGGGGCTTTAAGCAGTTAATTACATGCTATATTTATATATGTAAGTTTGTTTTTGCTTCCTTATTCTTTTCATGTGACAAAGACTGCAACAGTTAGTATTATTTATTATTTATGATTTGGTACTATCCCTCTGAAACAATCGTACGCCTAAGAATTTTAAAATATACAATTAGACGCATCTAATTATAATAATGTGTCTTTATATGTCAGCCATTATGAGTTTGTATTACACATATCTTGATTATGGAAGTAATTTGCAGATATAGCCAATATATGATAAAATATGCCCTTTGCAGACATACTAATTTTCACATTAAATATATGATATATGTATATTATTCTGGAATAATTGCTGCACGATGGAAAATCACCTACTGTACAACTCATTGTATATGTCTTCTACTATGTGTGTTTACATTTTGCTCCTATATTTATGATAATATATATTAATACGTTAATAGTTTTTCTTCTTCGTTATTTTCAGGTGATGACATAGGAGTTAAAGGTTAGTTTTCTTTAATACATCAGTATGAAACTATTGTAGACAAATAATAAACTTGGAAGGAATTGATCAGTTTGTATTACACATATCATGATTATGCAAGTAATTTACAGATATAGTCTATATATGATAAAATATGTACAGTGCAGAATTAGTAATTTTCTCATTAAATATCTGATATATGTATATTCATCTGTAATAATTGCTGCACGTTGAAAAAACATCTACGTACAACTCATTGTATATGTCTTCTAGTATGTGTGTTTACATTTTGCTCCTGTTTAGTATATATTTATGATAATATATATTCATACCGTTTTTATTTCTCGTTATTTTCAGGTGATGACAAAGGAGTTAAAGGTTAGTATTCTTTAGTACATCAGTATGAAAATATTGTAGACAAATAATAAACTTGGAAGGAATTGATTCATGACGCGGAAGGTTATTGAAATACACAACGAAACGCATATAATTAAAATGAAATGTATTTATAAGTCAATCATTATAAGTTTATATTATATACATCTTGATAATACATGTACTGTGCAAGTAAATAACTAACTTGCGGATATAGTAAATCTATGATAAAATATGCATAGTGTAGATATAGTAATTTTCACATTAAATATATGATATACGTATATTCTTCTGGAATAATTTCAGCAAGATTGAAAAACAACCACATAATTCATGTCTAATATTATGTGTTGACATTTTCCACACATTTAATATACATTTACAATGTCACATAATAAGAAGTTAATTGCATACTAAATATATGTTTAAAATAACTTGCAATGTATATTATTAAATAAATAGATAATCCCAAACGAGTACCAATTGATACGAGATTTAAGAAAAAAGTCAGGCAAAATTGATGCAGCGAGGTGCATAACACTGATGACGAGTTTCATATTAACCTCTACGTTAAAGGTGCATGCCCACTCAGTAGGCATTATTATACATTTTGTATTAGACGCAAATTTCCACACTGATAACCGTGTTTCCTTAAAATGTTAACGGACATTACTATTTATTACATGTATTTATTTGTTTGATGTGCAATGATCATACTTTACTGCAAATACATACTTACCGTGATGAGGCCAGCCAATCAAATTCGCTGCAGGTGTATTTATACATATATCATATCACATTTCTGAAACGGGATAAACATAGCAATTGCTTTTTCTGGAACAATAATGGTATGGTACATAGTATACTTACTGGTGAAAAAAACGTATATATAGTAACAATACATATATAATGATATACAGTCAAACATGTGAATAAAGGCCAGCCATGGGAAGTGACAAGTCTGGCCTTTGTTCACAGGTGGTCTTTATTCGCAGGGTCATTTATATAGTAAGTGTGCCATTGGGACGACCAACTTGTGGCCTTTACAGCCAGGTGATTGCTATTCGGAGGTGGTCTTTAGCACAGGTTCGACTGTACATGTATATACACTACTATACATACCGTTTATTTAATCAGGTGAACTGATTATCGTGAAGTAATGCCAGATTAGGTCCATACGTTAAACAGCTCACCTGGGTAAATAAACATGTCGGCATGTTAATAGTTTTTCTTCTTCGTTATATTCAGGTGATGACAAAGGCGGTAATTGTTAGTATTCTCTAGTACATCAGTATGAAAAGATTGTAGGAAAATAATAGACTTGGAAGGAATTGATTCACGAAGCCGAAACAAATTAAAATACACAAATAGACGCATCTAATTATAATAATGTATTTTTATAAGTCAGCCATTAAGAGTTTGCATTACACATATCTTAAGTATACATACAATGAAAACAATTAATTTGCGGATATAGTAAATATATAGAAAAAATATGCACAGTTCAAACATAGTAATTTTCACAAAAGACCTCCGTACAACTCATTGTATATGCCTAGTATTATGTGTTGAAATTATGTTCCCGTTTAGTATATATCTACAAGTCACTTATTAAGCAGTTAATTACATACTGAATTTATATATATACGTTTTTTTACTTCCTTATTATTTTCTTGTGAAAAAGGCAGCAAAAGTTACTATTATTTATTCTTTATACATTGTAATTTGTACTAACCCTCTGAAACAATCGTACGCCTTAGAATTTTAAAATATACAACTGGACGCATCTAATTATAATAATGTGTCCTTATATGTCGGCCATTATGAGTTTGTATTATACATATCTTGATTATACAAGTAATTTGCAGATATAGCCAATATATGATAAAATATGCGCGGTGCGTAGTAATTTTCACATTAAATATATAATATATGTATATTTTTCTGGAATTATTGCTGCACGATGGAAAAACACCTACGTACAACTCATTGTATGTGTCTTCAATTGTGTGTGTTTACATTTTGCTCCTGTGTAGTATATATTTATGATAATATATATTCATACGTTAATACTTTTATTTCTTCGATATTTTCAGGTGATGACAAAGGAAAAGGAGGTAAAGATTAGTATTCTTTAATACATCAGTATGAAAATATTGTAGACAAATAATACATTCGGAAGGAATTGATTCATGACGCGGAAGGTTATTAAAAGACGCAACTAAACGCATCTAATTCAAATATAATTTCTTTATATGTCAGCCATTATGCGTTTGTATTACATAAATATTGATCATACGTCTACGGTGCAAGTAAATAAGTAATGTGCGGATATAGTAAATGTATGAACAAATATTCATAGTGCACATATAGTAATTTTCACAAAATGCCTACGTACAACTCATTGTATATGCCTAGTATTATGTGTTTAAATTAGTTTCCTGTGTAGTATATATCTACACGTAACTTATTAAGCCGTTAATTATTTTCTATATTTATATATATACGTTTGTTTTGCTTCCCTTTTTATTTTCATTCGAGAAAGGCAGCAAAAGTTAGTATTATTTATTATTTATAATTTGGTACTATCCCTCTGAACAATCGAACACTTAATAATTTGTAAACATACAACTAGACGCATCTAATTATAATAATGTGTCTTTATATGTCAGCCATTATGAGTTTGTATTACACATATCTTGATTATACAAGTAATTTGCAGATATAGCCAATATAAGATAATATATGCACTTTGCAGACATAGTAATTTTCACATTAAATATATGATATATGTATATTCTTCTGGAATTATTGCTGCACGATGAAAAAACACCTACGTACAACTCATTGTATACATTACGCAAACACGTCTTATTTGGAATTAATAAATCACTGAACTACTTTCGGCCAGGGAGATAATCAATATCACGCGAACTATTTTCATACGAGCTAAGCGGATTGTTCATTTATGATTAGTATATATAGTTTTAAGCTATCTCCTGTGATATGTAATGATACATTACTTTGCTATGTTATGGGTACTAATACATGTTGTTTCAATAGCGTATCTCTGTAACGGTATCGTTGTAGATGGAGTTGCAAATAATTTAATAATTATTACGTTCAAATGGTTGCGTAATACTGATAGCACTTCTGTATAACTGTGAATCTCGTAAATAGCGCAATAGTCGTGAGGTTAAGGTCGCCGACTTCAATGATTTAATTATCGATTCCCGAAAGGGTCGGGGGTTCAAACCTCGACGTGGTATACTTTTTTTTCTCCATATATATTATTTTTGTGATTTTAATATTTTCACAATTTTTTGATTTTAATAAAAATACCTCTAAATTGATAGAAACTTAACAACAATGAAAGTGTCTGTCTTTAAGTAATATATACACAGACAGTTCGTTACTGTTAAGTTTAAGTAATATATACACAGACAGTTCGTTACTGTTTTTTTAAGTTTAAGTAATATATACAGAGACAGTTCGTTACTGTTTTTTTAAGTTTAAGTAATATATACACAGACAGTTTGTTACCGTTTTTTTAAGTTTGAGGTACTGTCTATACCATATAATGTTTTACTGTCCCAAAATCTATTTTTTTGGCTGTCACAATTAATTAATTTTCGGACAGGAAACATTTTTTTATGAATTTGATATAATTATTGTCCTCCATCTGCTCACAACACTGTTCGAACTGCGCCTGTGGCTTCCACGACCAGAATTCACTGGCCGCAAACACAGTAGCCATCGGCGTCTATTTATTAAATTATTATTTTTT
This sequence comes from Conchocele bisecta, assembly GCA_029237695.1. NCBI lineage: Eukaryota > Metazoa > Mollusca > Bivalvia > Lucinida > Thyasiridae > Conchocele > Conchocele bisecta. The sequence continues at coordinate 13,866,482 of CM055275.1, read as the reverse complement.
ATTTTATTTGAATTCCGCGTGAACGCTGCATTTTGTGTCAACACCATTTACAGAAAAGATTGGTGATTTTCTAAACATATATTGGAGAAATGCGGCTATATATTTTGTCAATTTTCAACACCATTTACGGAAAAAAATTACTGATTTTTTAAAACAATATCGGCACAACTAAATACGGTGATAGAATTTTTGTCAACTTTTTAACACCATTTACGGAAAATATTACTGATTTTCTAAAAACAATATCGGCGAAGGTGTACTGAACTACTCTTTATTTTAAATAACCAGCCGTCTAATAGGTTATGAATGAATAGAATTTATTGACTTAAACTCATACAAGTTTCTCGTCATATAAACAAATACATGTATATACAAAATAGTAGATAGTATTCCAAGAGTGAACACATTAACATTAGAGAATGGCTGATTTTCTGTACTCGAATGCTTCTTTTAAATATTTACACAAATTTACGACCGTTCTTTTATGATGTGTAGCTAATAGCGACGTAAACTTGAATACGCTTGGTCTCAACCTGTAGAATGAACCAATATACTGCGATCTAATGTGTGTGAGAGACGGACATATGATAATAAAATGATAGGTGTCTTCGATGTCTCCTGAATCGCACATAGTGCATACTCTTTGAATGCGCTCTATGCGATTCCTACCATATCTCCCTGTCTCTATCCGCAGCCCATGTGAGCCCAAACGTATTCTAGTTAGGTACTTCCTTAGCTCATGATTGTACACAATGCTTAAATAATTCTCAAATTCAAAATTCACTTTTATATGTTTGTAGAACGTCATTACGTTATTGGCCTCAACATCTTCTCTCCACTTTTGTATGAAACAGTCTAGTATACGTTGTTTGAATACGCATACAAACGCACTATGTTCAATTGTTCGCTGATTTAACCAAGCATCTCCAAAACCGAATCTATATAACAAGTCTTTTAACCTTGATACCCAATTCGTTTTACCATCATCAGCTTCCCTCATAGTAGCAATATACAAGCTATGTAAGATACAATTGTCAGTACGGATCAGCTGCCCCAATATTTTACAATTCGTATGTATCTCTGTATATACAATGGGTAACGTGCCAGTTCCCCATAAATGCCTGCGTTGCTAGTTGACGCCTTGACACACAGAACAGACTTGCAGAATTTGAGCTGAATTCGTTCAAGCTCTTTTGATTTACTAAAACCCCAAACTTCACAAGCATAATTTAGCGTTGATGAGACAAAGGCGTCAAATAGCTGGCCCAGGCATTTCGGAGGAATCTTGTGTTTTCGAACATTCATCAGTAACACATTCATAGCCTTTAAACCTTTTCCACTCAGTGCCTGGTTGTTCAATACAAATGATCCAGTATAATTAAATACCACTCCTAAGTAACTGAAATCATTCACAACTTCAATGCCCCGACCATTATATGTCCATACTTCATTAACCCTAGTAGGGCCTCTTTTTCTAAATACCATTATCTTTGTATTGTCACTATTTACTTCTATACCCCACTTATCACAATAGTCATTTAACAAATTTAAGCTCTGCTGTAAATCCTCAGGCGATTTACCAAGTAACAGTAGTATAACATAAGTTATTGATCGAAAATAGTCACTGCATCGTGACCTATTTGACCGCATCACCTATTGCGCGGCTACCTCATCATACCCCTGTTTACATATGTAACTGGGGGAATAGTGAGGTAAGCTCGCTAATACAATGTTTGCGTAATGTATGTCTTCCATTATGTGTGTTTACATTTTGCTCCTGTTTAGTATATATTTATGATAATATATATTCATACGTTAATACTTTTACTTCTTCGATATTTTCAGGTGATGACAAAGGAAAGGGAGGTAAAGGTTAGTATTCTTTAGCACATCAGTATGAAAATATTGTAGACAAATAATATATTCGGAAGGAATTGATTCATGACACGGAAGGTCATTAAAATACACAACTAAACGCAACTAATTAAAATAAAATAAAATGTCATTATGAGTTTGTATTACATACATCTTGCTTATACATCTACGGAGCAAGTAAATAAGTAACTTGCGGATAAAGTATCTCTGTGATAACATATGCATAGTGTAGACATAATAATGTTCACATCAAATATATAATATACATATATTCTTCTGGAATAATTACAGCAAGATTGAACAATAACCACATATCTCAGTGTATATGTCTACTATTATGTGTTGACATTTTCCACCCTTTTATAATACAATTACAAACACGCATATTAAGCAGTTAATTGCATACTAAATGTATTTTTAAAGTAACTTGCAATGTATATTATTAGATATATAGATAATCCCAAACGAGTATCATCTTATACGAGATTTATGAAACAATTCAGGCACACTTTATTCAGCGGGGTGCATAACATTGATGACGAGTTTCATATTAACTTTTACGGTAAAGATACATGTCCTCTCAGTAGGCATTATTATACATTTTATATCAGACGTAAATTTCCACACTGATATCAGGGTCGATTACCGTGTTTCCTTAAAATGTTAACGAGATATTAATATTAATTATATGTATTTATTTGTTGATGCGCAATGATCATACTTTACTGCGTATACATAATTATCGTGATGAGAACAGCCAATCAAATTCGCTGCAGCTGTAATTATACATATGTCATATCACATATCTGACACGGGACAAACATAGCAATTGCTTTTTCAGGAACAATAATGGTGAATATGGGTACATTTTATACTTACAGGTGAAAAAAACGTATATATATTAACAATATATATATAATGACATACATGTATATACACTACTATACATAACGTTTATTTAATCAGGTGAACTGATTATCGTGAAATAATGCCCGATTGGGTCCTTACACTAAACAGTTCACGTGGGGGTAAATTAAACATGGTCCGCACTTTAATAGATTTTCTTCTTCGTTATTTTCATGTGATGAGAAAGGCGGTAAAGGTTAGTATTCTCTAGTACATCAGTATGAAAAGATTGTATGAAAATAATAGACTTGGAAGGAACTGATTCACGACCCCGAAGAATTTTAAAATACTTTACTAGACGCATTTAAATATAATAATGTGTCTTTATAGGTCAGCCAATACGAGTTTGTATTAAACATAGCTAGAATATGCATCTGCAGTGAAACAAGTAATTTGCGGATATAGTATATCTCTGAAAAATATTCATAGTGCTAACATAGTGATTTTCACAAAACACCTACGTACAACTCAATGCATATGCCTAGTATTATGTGTTTAAATCATGTTCCTGTGTGGTATATATATACAAGTCACATATTAAGCAGTTAATTACATACTAAATTTATATATATACGTTTGTTTTACTTCTTTATTATTTTCATATGAAAAAGGCAGGAAAAGTTAGTATTATTTATTCTTTATAATTTGTACTATCCCTCTGAAACAATAGTACACCTCAGAATTTTAAAAATATAACTAGACGCATCTAATTATAATAACGTGTCCATATATGTCTGTCAGTATGAGTTTGCATTACACATATCTTGATTATACAAGTAATTTGCAGATATAGCCAATATATGATAAAATATTCACTGTGCGAACATTTAATTTTCACATTAAATATATGATATATGTATATTCTTCTGGAATAATTGCTGCACGATGAAAAAACACCTACGTACAACTCATTGTACATGTATTCTATTATATGTGTTTACATTTTGCTCCTGTTTAGTATATATTTATGATAATATATATTCATATGTTAATAGTTTTAATTCTTCGATATTTTCAGGTGATGACAAAGGAAAAGGAGGTAAAGGAAATTAGTATTCTTTAGTACATTAGTATGAAAATATTGTAGACAAATAATAAATTTGGAAGGAATTGATTCATGACGCGGAAGGTTATTAAAATACACAACTAAACGCATCTAATTCAAATACCATGTCTTTATATGTCAGCCATTATGCGTTTGTGTTACATACATCTTGATTATACATCTACGGTGCGAGTAAATAAGTAATGTGCGGATATAGTACATCTATGATAAAATATTCATAGTGCAAACATAATAATTTTCGCAAAACACCTACGTACAACTCATTGTATATGCCTAGTATTATGTGTTTAAATTATGTTCCTGTGTACATGTAGTATATATCCTCAAGTCACTTATTAAGCAGTTAATTAGATTCTAAATTTATATATATACGTTTTTTTACTTCCTTATTATTTTCATTTGAAAAAGGCAGCAAAATGCTAGTATTATTTATTCTTTATAAGTTGCACTATCCCTCTAAAACAATCGTTCGCCTAAGAAAATTAAAATATACAACTAGACGCATCTAATTATAATAATGTGTCCTTATATGTCAGCCATTATTAGTTTGTATTACATATATCTTGAATATACAAGTAATTTGTAGATATAGCCAACATATGGTAAAATATGCACGGTGCAGACATAGTAATTTTCACATGAAATATATGATATATGTATATTGTTCTGGAGTAATTGCTGCACGATGGATAAACACCTAGGTACAACTCATACTATATGTCTTCTATTATGTGTGTTTACATTTTGATCCTGTTTAGTATATATTTATGATACTATATATTCATACGTTAATAGTTTTACATCTTCGATATTTTCAGGTGATGACAAAGGAAAAGGAGGTAAAGGTTAGTATTCATTAGTACATCAGTATGAAAATATTGTAGACAAATAATAAATTTGGAAGGAATTGATTCATGATGCGGAAGGTTATTAAAATAAATAACTAAACGCATCTAATTAAAATAAAATAAAATGTAATTAAGAGTTTGTATTACATACATCTTGCTTATACATCTACGGAGCAAGTAAATAAGTAACTTGCGGATAAAGTATCTCTGTGATAAAATATGCATAGTGTAGACATAATAATGCTCACATCAAATATATGATATACGTATATTCTTCTGGAATAATTACAGCAAGATTGAAAAACAACCACATAACTCAGTGTATATGTCTACTATTATGTGTTTACATTTTCCTCCCTTTTAGAATACAATTACAAAATACAAAAATACTATTAAGCAGTTAATTGCATACTAAATTTATGTTTAAAGTAACTTGCAATGTATATATAGATAATCCCAAACGAGTACCATCTTATGCGAGATTTATCAAACAAGTCAGGCACACTTTATTCAGCGGGGTGCATAGCATTGATGACGAGTTTCATATTAACTTTTACGTTAAAGATACATGCCCACTCAGTAGGCATTATTATACATTTTATATCAGACGTAAATTTCCACACTGATATCAGGGTCGATTACCGTGTTTCCTTAAAATGTTAACGATATATTAATTATATGTATTTATTTGTTGATGCGCAATGATCATACTTTACTGCGTATACATAATTACCGTGATGAGAACAGCCAATCAAATTCGCTGCAGTTGTAATTATACATATGTCATATCACATATCTGACACGGGATAAACATAGCAATTGCTTTTTCAGGAACAATAATGGTGAATATGTGTACATTTTATACTTACAGGTGAAAAAAAAACGTATATATAATAACAATACATATATAATGACATACATGTATATACACTACTATACATAACGTTTATTTATTCAGGTGAACTGATTATCGTGAAATAATGCCCGATTGGGTTCTTACACTAAACAGTTCACGTGGGTAAATAAACATGTCCGTACTTTAATAGTTTTTCTTCTTCGTTAATTTCATGTGTTGAGAAAGGCGGTAAAGGTTAGTATTCTCTAATACATCAGTATGTAAAGATTGTTTGAAAATAATAGACTTGGAAGGAACTGATTCACGACCCCGAAGAATTTTAAAATACTCTACTAGACGCATCTAAATATAATAATGTGTCTTTATAGGTCAGCCAATACGAGTTTATATTAAACATAGCTAGACTATGCTTCTACAGTGAAACAAGTAATTTGCTGATATAGTTAATCTATGAAAATCTATTCATAGTGGTAACATAGTAATTTTCACAAAACACCTATGTACAACTCATTGTATATGCTTAGTATTATGTGTTTAAATTATGTTCCTGTTTAGTATATATATATTCAAGTCACTTATTAAGCAGTTAATTACATACAGAATTTATATATATACGTTTTTTTACTTCAATATTATTTTCTTTTGAAAAAGACAGCTACAGTTAGTATTATTTATTCTTTATAATTTGTACTATCCCTCTGAAACAATCGTACGCCTAAGAATTTTAAAATATACAACTAGACGCATCTAATTATAATAATGTGTCCTTATATGTCAACCATTATGAGTTTGTATTACACATATCTTGATTATACAAGTAATTTGCAGACATAGCCAACATATGATAAAATATGCACGGTGCAAACATAGTAATTTTCACATTAAATATATGATATATGTATATTTTACTGGCATTATTGCTGCAAGATGGAAAAACACCTACGTACAACTCATTGTATATGTCTTCTATTATGTGTGTTTATATTTTGCTCCTGTTTAGTATATATTTATGATAATATATATTCATACGTTAATAGTTTTACTTCTTCGATATTTTCAGGTGATGACAAAGGAAAAGGAGGTAAAGGTTAGTATTCTTTAGTACATCAGTATGAAAATATTGTAGACGAATAATACATTCGGAAGGAATTGATTCATGACGCGGAAGGTTATTATAATACGCAACTAAACGCATCTAATTCAAATATAATTTCTTTATATGTCAGCCATTATGCGTTTGTATTACATAAATCTTGATTATACGTCTACGGTGCAAGTAAATAAGTAATGTGCGGATATAGTAAATCTATGAAAAAATATTCATAGTGCACATATAGTAATTTTCACAAAATACCTACGTACGACTCATTGTATATACCTAGTATTATGTGTTTAAATTATTTTCCTGTGTAGTATATATCTACAAATAACTTATTAAGCAGTTAATTATTTTCTAAATTTATATATATATACGTTTGTTTTGCTTCCTTTTTATTTTCATTTGAAAAAGGCTGCAAAAGTTAGTATTATTTATTCTTTATTATTTGGTACTATCCCTCTGAAACAATCGTACGCCTAAGAATTTTTAAATATACAACTAGACGCATCTAATTATAATAATGCGTCTTTATATGTCAGCCATTATGAGTTTGTATTACACATATCTTCATTATACAAATAATTTGCAGATAAAGCCAATATAAGATAAAATATGCACTTTGCAGACATAGTAATTTTCACATTAAATATATGATATATGTATATTCTTCTGGAATTATTGCTGCACGATGGAAAAACACCTACGTACAACTCATTGTATATGTCTTCTATTATGTGTGTTTACATTTTGCTCCTGTTTAGTATATATTTATGATAGTATATATTCATACGTTAATACTTTTACTTCTTCGATATTTTCAGGTGATGACAAAGGAAATGGAGGTAAAGGTTAGTATTCTTTAGTACATCAGTACGAAAATATTGTAGACAAATAATACATTCGGAAGGAATTGATTCATGACGCGGAAGGTTATTAAAATACACAACTAAACGCATCTAATTAAAATAAAATAAAATGTCATTATGAGTTTGTATGACATACATCTTGCTTATACATCTGCGTTGCAAGTAAATAAGTAACTTGCGGATAAAGTATCTCTGTGATAAAATATGCATACTGTAGACATAATAATTTTCACATCAAATATATAATATACGTATATTCTTCTGGAATAATTACAGCAAGATTGAACAATAACCACATATCTCATTGTATATTGTCTACTATTATGTGTTGACATTTTCCACCCTTTTAGAATACAATTACAAAAACACATATTAAGCAGTTAATTGCATACTAAATGTATGTTTAAAGTAACTTGCAATGTATATTATTAGATACATAGATAATCCCAAACGAGTATCATCTGATACGAGATTTATGAAACAAGTCAGACACACTTTATTCAGCGGGGTGCATAACATTGATGACGAGTTTCATATTAACTTTTACGTTAAAGATACATGCCCACTCAGTAGGCATTATTATACATTTTATATCAGACGTAAGTTTCCACACTGATACACACGTTTATTTAATCAGGTGAACTGATTATCGTGAAATAATGCCCGATTGCGTCCTTACACTAAACAGTTCACGTGGGTAAATAAACATGTCCGCACTTTAATAGATTTTCGTCTTCGTTATTTTCATGTGATGAGAAAGGCGGTAAAGGTTAGTATTCGCTAGTACATCAGTATGCAAAGATTGTATGCAATTAATAGACTTGGAAGGAACTGATTCACGACCCCGAAGAATTTTACAATACTCTACTAGACGCATCTAAATATAATAATGTGTCTTTATAGGTCAGCCAATACGAGTTTGTATTAAACATAGCTAGAATATGCATCTACAATGAAACAAGTAATTTGCGGATATAGTAAATCTATGAAAAAATATTCATAGTTCTAACATAGTGATTTTCATAAAACACGTACGTACAACTCAATGTGTATGCCTAGTATTATGTGTTTAAATCGTACGTACAATATATGATATATGTATATTCTTCTGGAATAATTGCTGCACGATGGATAAACACCTACGTACAACTCATTGTATATGTCTTCTATTATGTGTGTTTACATTTTGCTCCTGTTTAGTATATATTTATGATACTATATATCCATACGTTAATAGTTTTACATCTTCGATATTTTCAGGTGATGACAAAGGAAATGGAGGTAAAGGTTAGTATTCTTTAGTACATCAGTATGAAAATATTGTAGACAAATAATACATTTGGAAGGAATTGATTTATGATGCGGAAGGTTATTAAAATAAATAACTAATAGCATCCAATTAAAATAAAATAAACTGTAATTATGAGTTTGGATTACATACATCTTGCTTATACATCTACGGAGCAAGTAAATAAGTAACTTGCGGATAAAGTATCTCTGTGAAAAAATATGCCTAGTGTAGACATAATAATGCTCACATCAAATATAAGATATACGTATATTCTTCTGGAATAATTACAGCAAGATTGAAAAACAACCACATATCTCAGTGTATATGTCTACTATTATGTGTTGACATTTTCCACCCTTTTAGAATACAATTACAAAAACACATATTAAGCAGTTAATTGCATACTAAATTTATGTTTAAGGTAACTTGCAATGTAAATTATTAGATATATAGATAATCCCAAACGAGTACCATCTGATACGAGATTTATGAAACAAGTCAGGCACACTTTATTCAGCGGGGTGCATAGCATTGATGACGAGATTCATATTAACTTTTACGCTAAAGATATATGCCCACTCAGTAGGCATTATTATACATTTTACATCAGACGTAAATTTCCACACTGATATCAGGGTCGATTACCGTGTTTCCTTAAAATGTTAACGAGATATTAATATTAATTATATGTATTTATTTGTTGATGCGCAATGATCATACTTTACTGCGTATACATAATTACCGTGATGAGAACAGCCAATGAAATTCGCTTCAGTTGTAATTATACATATGTCATATCACATATCTGACACGGGACAAACATAGCAATTGCTTTTTCAGGAACAATAATGGTGAATATGGGTACATTTTATACTTACTGGTAAAATAAAACGTATATATAATAACAATACATATATAATGACATACATGTATATACACTACTATACATAACGCTTATTTAATCAAGTGAACTGATTATCGTGAAATAATGCCCGATTTGGTCCTTAAGCTAAGCAGTTCACGTGGGTAAATAAACATGTCCTCACTTTAATAGTTTTTCTTCTTCGTTATTTTCAGGTGATGAGAAAGGCGGAAAAGGTTAGTATTCTCTAATACATCAGTATGCAAAGATTGTATGGAAATAATAGACTTGGAAGGAACTGATTCACGACCCCGAATAATTGTAAAATACTCTACTGGACGCATCTAAATATAATAATGTGTCTTTATAGGTCAGCCAATACGAGTTTGTATTAAACATAGCTAGAATATGCACCTACAGTGAAACAAGTAATTTGCGGATATAGTAAATCTATGAAAAAATATTCATAGTGCTAACATAGTGATTTTCACAAAACACCTACGTACAACTCAATGTATATGCCTAATATTATGTGTTTAAATCATGTTCCTGTGTGGTATATATATATACAAGTCACATATTAAGCAGTTAATTACATACTAAAACTATATATATATGTTTTTTTTACTTCCTTATTATTTTCATATGAAAAAGGCAGGAAAAATTAGTATTATTTATCCTTTATAATTTGTAATGTCCCTCTGAAACAATAGTAGGCCTCAGAATTTTAAAAATACAACTAGACGCATCTAATTATAATAATGTGTCCTTATATGTCTGCCATTATGAGTTTGTATTACACATATCTTGATTATACAAATGATTTGCAGATATATCAAATATATGATAAAATATTCACTGTGCGATCATTAAATTTTCTCAATAAATATATGATATATGTATATTCTTCTGGAATAATTGCTGTACAATGGAAAAACACCTACGTACAACTCATTGTATATGTCTTCTAGTATGTGTGTTTACATTTTGCTCCTATTTAGTATATGTTTATGATAATATATATTCATACGTTAATACTATTACTTCTTCGATATTTTCAGGTGATGACAAAGGAAAAGGAGGTAAAGGTTAGTATTCTTTAGTACATCAGTATGAAAATATTGTAGACAAATAATACATTCGGAAGGAATTGATTCATGACGCGGAAGGTTATTAAAATACACAACTAAACGCATCTAATTCAAATATAATGTCTTTATATGTCAGCCATTATGCGTTTGTATTACATACATCTTGATTATACGTCTACGGTACAAGTAAATAAGTAATGTGCGGATGTAGTAAATCTATAAAAAAATATTCATAGTGCAAATATAGTAATTTTCACAAAAGACTTATGTACAACTCATTGTATATGCCTAGTATTATGTGTTTAAATTATTTTCCAGTGCATTATATACCTATAAGTCACTTATTAAGCAGTTAATTATTTTCTAAATTTATATATATACGTTTTTTTTACTTCCTTATTATTTTCATTTGAAAAAGGCAGCAAAAGTTAGTATTATTTATTTTTTATAATTTGGTACTATCCCTCTGAAACAATCGTACGCCTTAGAATTATTAAATATACAACTAGACGCATCTAATTATTATAATGCGTCTTTATATATCAGCCATTGTGAGTTTGTATTACACATATCTTGATTATACAAGTAATTTGCAGATATAGCCAATATATGATAAAATATGCACTTTGCAGACATAGTAATTTTCACATTAAATATATGATATATGTATATTTTTCTGGAATTATTGCTGCACGATGGAAAAACACCTACGTACAACTCGTTGGATATGTTTTATATTATGTGAGTTTACATTTTGCTCCTATTTAGTATATATTTATATTCATACGTTAATAGTTTTACTAGTAAGTAAGTAATGTACTTAGTAATTTTAACATTACATATGATATATGTATATTCTTCTGGAATAATTGCTGCACGTTGGAAAAACACATACATGTCTTCTATTATGTGTGTTTACATTTTGCTCCTGCCCAGTGTTTGGTATATATTTATCATAATATATATTCGTACGTTAATAGTTTTATTTCTTCGATATTTTCAGGTGATACCAAAGGAAAAGGAGGTAAAGGTTAGTATTCTTTAGTACATCTGTATGAAAATATTGTAGACAAATTATACACTTGCAAGGTATTGATTCATGACTCGGAAGGTTATTAAAATACACAACTAAACGCATGTAATTAAAATAAAAGTAAAATGTCATTATGAGTTTGTATTACATACATCTTGCTTATACATCTGCGGTGCATGTAAATAAGTAACTTGCGGATAAAGTATCTCTGTGATAAAATATGCATAGCGTAGACATAATAATTACAGCTAGAATGAAAAATAACCACATATCTCAGTGTATATTGTCTACTATTATGTGTTGACATTTTCCACCCTTTTAGAATACAATTACTAAAACACATATTAAGCAGTTAATTGCATACTAAATTTATGTTTAAATTAACTTGTAATGTATATTATTAGATATATAGATAATCCCAAACGAATACCATCTGATACGAGATTTATGAAACAAGTCAGGCACACTTTATTCAGCGGGGTGCATAGCATTGATGACGAGCTTCATATTAACTTTTACATTAAAGATACATGCCCACTTCGTAGGCATTATTATACATTTTATATCAGACGTAAATTTCCACACTGATATCAGGGTCGATTACCGTGTTTCCTTAAAATGTTAACGAGATATTAATATTACTTATATGTATTTATTTGTTGATGCGCAATGATCATACTTTACTGCGTATACAGAATTACCGTGATGAGGCCAGCCAATCAAATTCGCTGCAGTTGTAATTATACATATGTCATATCACATATCTGACACGGGTTAAACATGGCAATTGCTTTTTCAGGAACAATAATGGTGAATATGGGTACATTTTATACTTACAGGCGAAAAAAAACGTATATATAATAACGATACATATATAATGACACACATTTATATACACTACTATACATAACGTTTATTTAATCAGGTGAACTGATTATCGTGAAATAATGCCCGATTATGTTTACATTTTGCTCCTATTTAGTATATATTTATGATAATGTATATTCATATGTTAATAGTTTTAATTATTCGATATTTTCAGGTGATGACAAAGGAAAAGGAGGTAAAGGTTAGTATTATTTAGTACATTAGTATGAAAATATTGTAGACAAATAATAAATTTGGAAGGAATTGATTCATGACGCGGAAGGTTATTAAAAAACACAACTAAACGCATCTAATTCAAATAAAATGTCTTTATATGTCAGCTATTATGAGTTTGTATTACATACATCTTGATTATACATCTGTGGTGCGAGTAAATAAGTAATGTACATAGTAATTTTTAACATTACATATATGATATATGTATATTCTTCTGGAATAATTGCTGCACGTTGGAAAAACACATACATGTCTTCTATTATGTGTGTTTACATTTTGCTCCTGCCCAGTGTTTGGTATATATATCATATATATATTCGTACGTTAATAGTTTTACTTCTTCGATATTTTCAGGTGATGACAAAGGAAAAGGAGGTAAAGGTTAGTATTCTTTAGTACATCTGTATGAAAATATTGTAGACAAATTATACACTTGCAAGGTATTGATTCATGACGCGGAAGGTTATTAAAATACACAACTAAACGCATCTAATTAAAATAAAAGTAAAATGTCATTATGAGTTTGTATTACATACATCTTGCTTATACATCTGCGGTGCATGTAAATAAGTAACTTGCGGATAAAGTATCTCTGTGATAAAATATGCATAGCGTAGACATAATACTTACAGCTAGATTGAAAAATAACCACATATCTCAGTGTATATCGTCTACTATTATGTGTTGACATTTTCCACCCTTTTAGAATACAATTACAAAAACACATATTAAGCAGTTAATTGCATACTAAATTTATGTTTAAATTAACTTGCAATGTATATTATTAGATATATAGATAATCCCAAACGAATACCATCTGATACGAGATTTATGAAACAAGTCAGGCACACTTTATTCAGCGGGGTGCATAGCATTGATGACGAGTTTCATATTAACTTTTACGTTAAAGATACATGCCCACTTCGTAGGCATTATTATACATTTTATATCAGACGTAAATTTCCACACTGACATCAGGGTCGATTACCGTGTTTCCTTAAAATGTTAACGCGATATTAATATTACTTACATGCATTTGTTTGTTGATGCGCAATGATCATTTTTTACTGCGTATACATAATTACCGTGATGAGGCCAGCCAATCAAATTCGCTGCAGTTTTAATTATACATATTCATATCACATATCTGACACGGGTTAAACATAGCAATTGCTTTTTCAGGAACAATAATGGTGAATATGGGTACATTTTATACTAACAGGTGAAAAAAACGTATATATAATAACGATACATATATAATGACACATTTATATACACTACTATACATAACGTTTATTTAATCAGGTGAACTGATTATCGTGAAATAATGCCCGATTATGTTTAAATTTTGCTCCTATTTAGTATATATTTATGATAATATATATCATATGTTAATAGTTTTAATTCTTCGATATTTTCAGGAGATGACAAAGGAAAAGGAGGTAAAGGTTAGTATTCTTTAGTACATTAGTATGAAAATATTGTAGAAAAATAATAAATTTGGAAGGAATTGATTCATGACGCGGAAGGTTATTAAAAAACACAACTAAACGCATCTAATTCAAATAAAATGTCTTTATATGTCAGCTATTATGAGTTTGTATTACATACATCTTGATTATACATCTGCGGTGCGAGTAAATAAGTAATGCACATAGTAATTTTAACATTAAATATATGATATATGTATATTCTTCTGGAATAATTGCTGCACGTTGGAAAAACACATACATGTCTTCTATTATGTGTGTTTACATTTTGAACCTGCCCAGTGTTTGGTATATATTTATCATAATATATATTCGTACGTTAATAGTTTTACTTCTTCGATATTTTCAGGTGATGACAAAGGAAAAGGAGGTAAAGGTTAGTATTCTTTAGTACATCTGTATGAAAATATTGTAGACAAATTATACACTTGCAAGGTATTGATTCATGACGCGGAAGGTTATTAAAATACACAACTAAACGCATCTAATTAAAATAAAAGTAAAATGTCATTATGAGTTTGTATTACATACATCTTGCTTATACATCTGCGGTGAATGTAAATAAGTAACTTGCGGATAAAGTATCTCTGTGATAAAATATGCATAGCGTAGACATAATAATTACAGCTAGATTGAAAAATAACCACATATCTCAGTGTATATTGTCTACTATTATGTGTTGACATTTTCCACCCTTTTAGAATACAATTACAAAAACACATATTAAGCAGTTAATTGCATACTAAATTTATGTTTAAATTAACTTGCAATGTATATTATTAGATATATAGATAATCCCAAACGAATACCATCTGATACGAGATTTATGAAACAAGTCAGGCACACTTTATTCAGCGGGGTGCATAGCGTTGATGACGAGTTTCATATTAACTTTTACGTTAAAGATACATGCCCACTTCGTAGGCATTATTATACATTTTATATCAGACGTAAATTTCCACATTGATATCAGGGTCGATTACCGTGTTTCCTTAAAATGTTAACGAGATATTAATATTACTTACATGTATTTATTTGTTGATGCGCAATGATCATACTTTACTGCGTATACATAATTACCGTGATGAGGCCAGCCAATCAAATTCGCTGCAGTTGTAATTATACATATGTCATATCACATATCTGACACGGGTTAAACATGGCAATTGCTTTTTCAGGAACAATAATGGTGAATATGGGTACATTTTATACTTACAGGTGAAAAAAAAACGTATATATAATAACGATACATATATAATGACACACATTTATATACACTACTATACATAACGTTTATTTAATCAGGTGAACTGATTATCGTGAAATAATGCCCGATTATGTTTACATTTTGCTCCTATCTAGTATATATTTATGATAATGTATATTCATATGTTAATAGTTTTAATTCTTCGATATTTTCAGGTGATGACAAAGGAAAAGGAGGTAAAGGTTAGTATTCTTTAGTACATTAGTATGAAAATATTGTAGACAAATAATACATTTGGAAGGAATTGATTCATGACGCGGAAGGTTATTAAAAAACACAACTAAACGCATCTAATTCAAATAAAATGTCTTTATATGTCAGTTATTATGAGTTTGTATTACATACATCTTGATTATACATCTGTGGTGCGAGTAAATAAGTAATGTACATAGTAATTTTAACATTACATATATGATATATGTATATTCTTCTGGAATAATTGCTGCACGTTGGAAAAACACATACATGTCTTCTATTATGTGTGTTTACATTTTGCTCCTGCCCAGTGTTTGGTATATATTTATCATAATATATATTCGTACGTTAATAGTTTTATTTCTTCGATATTTTCAGGTGATAACAAAGGAAAAGGAAGTAAAGGTTAATATTCTTTAGTACATCTGTATGAAAATATTGTAGACAAATTATACACTTGCAAGGTATTGATTCATGACGCGGAAGGTTATTAAAATACACAACTAAACGCATCTAATTAAAATAAAAGTAAAATGTCATTATGAGTTTGTATTACAGACATCTGGCTTATACATCTGCGGTGCATGTAAATAAGTAACTTGCGGATAAAGTATCTCTGTGATAAAATATGCATAGCGTAGACATAATAATTACAGCTACATTGAAAAATAACCACATATCTCAGTGTATATCGTCTACTATTATGTGTTGACATTTTCCACCCTTTTAGAATACAATTACAAAAACACATATTAAGCAATTAATTGCATACTAAATTTATGTTTAAATTAACTTGCAATGTATATTATTAGATATACCGATAATCCCAAACGAATACCATCTGATACGAGATTTATGAAACAAGTCAGGCACACTTTATTCAGCGGGGTGCATAGCATTGATGACGAGTTTCATATTAACTTTTACGTTAAAGATACATGCCCACTTCGTAGGCATTATTATACATTTTATATCAGACGTAAATTTCCACACTGACATCAGGGTCGATTACCGTGTTTCCTTAAAATGTTAACGCGATATTAATATTACTTACATGCATTTATTTGTTGATGCGCAATGATAATTTTTTACTGCGTATACATAATTACCGTGATGAGGCCAGCCAATCAAATTCGCTGCAGTTTTAATTATACATATTCATATCACATATCTGACACGGGTTAAACATAGCAATTGCTTTTTCAGGAACAATAATGGTGAATATGGGTACATTTTATACTAACAGGTGAAAAAAACGTATATATAATAACGATACATATATAATGACACATTTATATACACTACTATACATAACGTTTATTTAATCAGGTGAACTGATTATCGTGAAATAATGCCAGATTATGTTTAAATTTTGCTCCTATTTAGTATATATTTATGATAATATATATTCATATGTTAATAGTTTTAATTCTTCGATATTTTCAGGTGATGACAAAGGAAAAGGAGGTAAAGGTTAGTATTCTTTAGTACATTAGTATGAAAATATTGTAGACAAATAATAAATTTGGAAGGATTCATGACGCGGAAGGTTATTAAAAAACACAACTAAACGCATCTAATTCAAATAAAATGTCTTTATATGTCAGCTATTATGAGTTTGTATTACATACAACTTGATTATACATCTGCGATGCGAGTAAATAAGTAATGTACATAGTAATTTTAACATTAAATATATGATATATGTATATTCTTCTGGAATAATTGCTGCACGTTGGAAAACACATACATGTCTTATTATGTGTGTTTACATTTTGCTCCTGCCCAGTGTTTGGTATATATTTATCATAATATATATTCGTACGTTAATAGTTTTACTTCTTCGATATTTTCAGGTGATGACAAAGGAAAAGGAGGTAAAGGTTAGTATTCTTTAGTACATCTGTATGAAAATATTGTAGACAAATTATACACTTGCAAGGTATTGATTCATGACGCGGAAGGTTATTAAAATACACAACTAAACGCATCTAATTAAAATAAAAGTAAAATGTCATTATGAGTTTGTATTACATACATCTTGCTTATACATCTGCGGTGCATGTAAATAAGTAAGTTGCGGATAAAGTATCTCTGTGATGAAATATGCATAGCGTAGACATAATAATTGCAGCTAGATTGAAAAATAACCACATATCTCAGTGTATATTGTCTACTATTATGTGTTGACATTTTCCACCCTTTTAGAATACAATTACAAAAACACATATTAAGCAGTTAATTGCATACTAAATTTATGTTTAAATTAACTTGCAATGTATATATAGATAATCCCAAACGAATACCATCTGATACGAGATTTATGAAACAAGTCAGGCACACTTTATTCAGCGGGGTGCATAGCATTGATGACGAGTTTCATATTAACTTTTACGTTAAAGATACATGCCCACTTCGTAGGCATTATTATACATTTTATATCAGACGTAAATTTCCACACTGATATCAGGGTCGATTACCGTGTTTCCTTAAAATGTTAACGAGATATTAATATTACTTACATGTATTTATTTGTTGATGCGCAATGATCATACTTTAATGCGTATACATAATTACCGTGATGAGGCCAGCCAATCAAATTCGCTGCAGTTGTAATTATACATATTCATATCACATACCTGACACGGGTTAAACATAGCAATTGCTTTTTCAGGAACAATAATGGTGAATATGGGTACATTTTATACTTACAGGTGAAGAAAAACGTATATATAATAACGATACATATATAATGACACATTTATATAGACTACTATACATAACGTTTATTTAATCAGGTGAACTGATTATCGTGAAATAATGCCCGATTATGTTTACATTTTGCTCCTATTTAGTATACATTTATGGTAATATATATTCATATGTTAATAGTTTTAATTCTTCGATATTTTCAGGTGATGACAAAGGAAAAGGAGGTAAAGGTTAGTATTCTTTAGTACATTAGTATGAAAATATTGTAGACAAATAATAAATTTGGAAGGAATTGATTTATGATGCGGAAGGTTATTAAAATAAATAACTAAACGCATCTAATTAAAATAAAATAAAATGTCATTATGAGTTTGTATTACATACAAGTAAATAAGTAACTTGCGGATAAAGTAAGTCTGTGATAAAATATACATAGTGTAGACATAATAATTTTCACATAAAATATATGATATACGTATATTCTTCTGGAATAATTACAGCAAGATTGAAAAACAACCACATATCTCAGTGTATATGTCAGGCACACTTTATTCAGCGGGGTGCAAAGCATTGATGATGAGTTTCATATTAACTTTTACGTTAAATGTACATGCCCACTCAGTAGGCATTATTATACATTTCATATCAGACGTAAATTTCCACACTGATATCAGGGGCGATAACAGTGTTTCCTTAAAATGTTAGTATATGTATTTATTTGTTGATGTGCAGTGATCATACTTTACTGCGAATACATACTTACCGTGATGAGGCCAGCCAATCAAATTCGCTGCAGGTGTATTTATACACATTTCTGACACGGGATAAACATAGCAATTGCTTTTTCTGGATCAATAATGGTGAATATAGGTACATTGTATACTTACTAATGAAATAAACGTATATATGATAACAATACATATATAATAATATACATGTATATACACTACTATACATACCGTTTATTTAATCCGGTGAGCTGAATATCGAGGCCAAAGACATGGGTCCATGCCCCGGTAAATGGAAATTACACGCTGCGGTCTTGAATTTCCACATTTTAATTTATTTGACGCTTCGGTCTACTTTGTCTATTCTGATATTGTTATTTGGTGACGTAGTTGTTAATTTTATCCCATCAATGAGGCGGCTGTTATACAGTGGAACCTCTCTAAACCGGACACCCTGGGAGACTCCCAGGGTGTCCGGTTTTGACAGGTTCCACTGAAATTCTGGCATATGAGCGCTCCAAGACAATGTGTGTGTGATTTGCAATTATGAACACGCATTAACATCAGAGATACATGTCAGTGAATCCAATCAAATTAGACAAACAAAAGTGTTATCGGCGTCCGGTTTAGAGAGGTTACACTGTACATGAAAAGGAATGAATATGAATGAATATTGGTTCTTGTATTGTACAACCGCATTGCAATTCATACGCGTCAATCGTTGTCAACTTGGTGACTACTTTTGACAGCATACTTACTGACTGATGGAAATGTTACAGTTCACAATGCGCGGGTTAAATCAGGCAAATTAAAAGTGTTACATTTAAAATTAAATTGTTAATAATAACTGGATGCCATCTTCTGGATGCCAAAGCAATTTCAATTAAGACCATATTTCCAATTGTATTTGCTTTCTGCCCCATTTCGTGCGTCATTCAGAAATGACTGACTGCATTAATATAATTAAGTCAATACATCTACTACCAAAATTGACAAACGAGTTTTCAGAAGAGGCTTTATGTTGGAAACAAATGTACACATTAAGTATCAATTGCACTATAGATTCCACATTACGCAACTTCTAATACAAATACCTGATGTGAATTATGGGGGTAAATAAACTACTGTATCGCTGTCATATAGTAAGTAGTTACCTATGTGATTTTTGTTCTATGTATGTTGAAAGTATAAAACATTTTAATCTTGGAATGTACGCATGCGCAACAGTTTTGGTCTCAGCTAAGAACTTACCTAAATGATAAGGATCTAACATGTATAGTGAACTTTCAAAATATTTCTATAAGAATAAATGATTATGCACTTTTGGCACAAACATTTAATTTCATCATTATTCTAGGACAATACTTCATTTTCAAATGTAAATATGATAAACGCGATATAACTTTCGAATCATTCATACAGTACATAAAGAGCAGAATCCAGATAGAACTGGAAATAGCTACACAAAACTATAAAAAATTATCAAGTGGGGTAGGTTTAATGTCCAACACATTTTTAGCACTGCAAGACAATCAAGCACATGATACATATGTACAAATATTCAACTAAACATGTATATCTGCTATGAACACAAATTGAAACTTTTCTTTCCTTCTTTTTTTCTCTGCATTATCTTCCCTTACTTTACGCTCTTCTAAGCACTACTTTCTAATACATTTTGTATGTAACGTGTGTAGTATAATTAGATATCATTATGTTCAAGTGCAATACGATGTACATGATATATTGAAAAGTGGAAATAAAACATTTAGTAACAAAGAAAAATCCAGTACGTCATTTAAATTAAAAATGGCTGCTCCCAGTGTTGATTCCAGTCAGGCATGGAAATAAACACATTCAATTTTTGTCGCGTTGATTATTATTATGCACATATCGTAATCGTTGTAGTACCAGCTCCGAATGAAAATGGATGGATCTAGTGAACTTTAAGAGTACCTTTTCCTGAAAAGAAGCTTTAATGTCATAGAGTGTGTGACAAAATATAAGCAGAGTACAGACAGTAACAATCATCTGATGATCTGCTGAACCAGACTGAAGTACAATGCGGTACACATATTTTAATTCAGGATGCATTGATTGAGCTTGTCGCCATTATTAATCTGATTAGACAGTAAAGCCGCCATTTTGTTTTTTTGTTTCAATGATTATTGAACGATTAAACTAATAGAAAAAACTATTTCCAAAGTTATAAGATTATTTTGCAAACCTCTCGATGAATAAAGTACCTAGTAAATGCTAAAACAATTATTGATACATGTAATGTCATGGCTGTTGATTGAGGGACATTACAGCCATAATTTATAGAACTATTTGATGAGCCCAAAGGAGTGTTTGATGCAATTCGGTTCTACGTTATCTCGCTTTTGAAGGCTAAAGTAAGTTGATGTTATTGCCGTTTGACAGTTTTGTCGGGATACATAGAATAGTAGGTTAGTGCCCTGAATGGAGAAATATGTGGCTCGGCACGGAAACACGATGGGCTCGGCAAGCCTCGTTCATTCGGTTTCCTAAGCCTCGCCAGATATTTTCCATATTCATGGTACCAACCTACTATTCTCTAATTCTCTATTTGTCTGCCATGTACCATAACCTAATGTGTGTGTTTCTACAGGGTCTTTGGTCATAAGCGGGTACCCAACTTATCCATTGTTATACACACACCTGAGCAATCTATCGAGCAGATGAACCCAGACACTCCTTACCTAACACAGTACCGCAACATGATGCGTACACCGATATACGGTATCGACTGGGTCTATAATGACATTCCTGGTGTGATTTACATCTGTTATTCAAAACAGCTGAAAATACCACATTTGTATAATATGTCGACGAGTGGAGTTTCAGTTCGAGTAATGACCTACCATTTTGTAGTTGACGGTCAGTGGTCAAATTGGAGCGGTTGGACTGACTGTGGAGCAACATGTGGACCTGCCAGCCATTCAAGGTCCCGTACGTGTACAAATCCCGCACCATCTAATGGCGGCCTCGACTGCTCCGGAAATGATATGGAAACAGAGGGCTGTGGACTACCACCATGTATCGGTATGTAAACGTGGATGTATCCACCATAATGCAGTTGTATCGATTTCTCCCTAACCATCGGTATTTGTTCATTTAATAAACATACATAATACATTTCTGCACAAAAGATTGTTGGTAATCAAAACTGATGCAACACATGGTGATATGCTTTTGTATTAAATAAAATCAAATATAAATATAATGATGATTGAATATTACATTTATTAAAGGTACATGCATACGTGAATAAGGATTAGAAAACACATAAGCTCTCATTGAGCTTTTTTTCCAATCCTTATTCACAAAATCTGTCCATGAATGTTGACGTATACATGTATTCGATCTGAAATAATGTATACACTAAAGGAGTGTTTAATGGAATTCGGTTCTAAGTTAACTCGCGTTTGAAGGATAACTTGACTAAATTAAGTTATTTGTATTGCCTTTTAGAGTTTTGACGGGATAAATTGAATATTAGGTTAGTGCCATGAACATTAATAGGTGAGTTCTATATGAAATAATGCATTTCGGGGAAAATAAATGATTACTCCCTCAAAGTATACTTTGCTAGATAAGTATACTTTCCAATTTTGATGAAATCGGCTACAGATAATGTAGTCGACAACGGATCTCAAAAGGTCCGTGCTATACAGTGCAACAGCTTAAACAGCACAGTTTGGTTTCAACATCATCCTTTCATCGGCTTCGGAGAAAGTTCATGAATTTTAGATAAATATCTACATTACTGGTAATGAAATAAGGTTGAATTGGCAGCATGTAAGATTGGGAACAAAGTATACACTACGCATATCAAACACAATAAGAAGAGTAAAAAGGCGTAGCATGTCATTTTCATTATTCGATAAAGGTATGGATGTTGCGATTTCAGTGTCAAAGCCTACTTCTGTGACAAGAACATTCAACCGCGACATAGTACTGAAAATAGCACATGACACCGCTTTAACACACACGTCTGTTATTGAAACGGAATTTCCGAAGTCTAAGGATGTCATTTAATGTGCTTCCACATCCACACATTCACAAGATTTAGCATAATGCGATTTGTGTCCGTATGGATTTCCATGTTTATGACATATACCTCTGATCGCATATATTGTAACCGTCCAGCTCTCCGTTTGTGATGAATCGGTGGCTGACAGCTTTTATAGAAACATCCTACCGTGACCTTTTCCATAAGTCGATTGCTCGACGGAAATCAAAGGGTTTCTAAGAATGGAGGATGCTTTGAATGGATGAAATGAACAATATGGGTCATGTTCTATCCAATTGATTTTCCAAAATGGATATGGAAATTTGAAATTGAGACACCCGTCGTATATCAGAAGAGTTAAATTACATTGCAATCAATGATAACCAAATTGAATATGGACATCGTGTTTAATAAATGCCACTCTATACTACTCTGTGAAAGATATAAAGTTAACTGAAGATAAACTACTGTCTGATTCACGTTTTGCTGCCGACGAACATTTGGCTATTAGACACATTAAATCCTAAAAGTATTTAAAAGTAAGTACTTTTTTATCAATAACAAAAATTCATTTAGCATGGGGAGTCAATTTCCAAATCATTTCGTTGTTTGATCGTGGTAGGATGAAAAAAACGAAATTGACTCCCTGGCGTGATAAGAAAATAAAAGTTAGATTTTGAAAATCGGTCCACAAATAAAAAAATATTTAAAATAAATCTACTTTTAGCCCCATGTTAAATTCCCATAGGAAAATCGTTTTTTCGCAATCAAATCAATATTTGATAGAATTTCATCTAATCATTTTTTTTAGGGAGGGTGACTTTTTTCTTACTTACTTACTTTTAAATATTTTTTAGATTTAATGTGCTTAACAACCAAAAGTTCGTCGGTAGCAAAACGTGGAACAGACAGTAGATAAATAAATGTGTCAAAATAGCATATAACCATATATGTGTCTCTAGCTTTTATCAAATTATATTTGTATACATAAGTTAACCATTAGGCTAGATACTAAACTAGTAAAAAGTAAACATTGCTGCAAGCATTCTAAAATACATGCATGCAGTCTTAATTCAGTGCGACAACATGGTTAATAATATATAATTGAGGATTATTAATAAAATATGTCATGATATGTTGTCCTGTTGGCAATGTGTCTTTCATAGCACCAACAGCGCGCCTATTGCCATACTATACGATCTGTAGCCTATTTGACCAACATTGCAAAGTATACTTATCTAGCATAGTATACTTTGAGGGAGACATTTTCAATTTAAGGATAAAATTATTAATTTTTATTATACTGAATTTATTACATTATCACAACCAATTTGGCTGTGATAATGTAATACATTCAGTATAATAATTCTGCATACTTTTAATCATCAAATATATGCAGTCGTTACATGTAGTTCTATATGACATAATGCATTTCAGGAAAAATAAATGATTACTCCCTCAAAGTATACTTTGCTAGAAAAGTATACTTTGCAATTTTGATGAAATAGGCTACTGGTAATTGTCAGATCGATGGTTGTTGTTTATTCAAATTATTCCGGTTTCTTCTCACGTTCTGTGCGACTGCTGCGTCACCTTCCGTACCAGCGAACACATTAAAACAAGTTCTCTTAAACAAGTTCTCTTGCGCGTGTTGGCAATCTCCGTGAAATATAAACAAAAGTTAAAGTTGCAACGTTAGACTAATTTATTGACTCGGTTCTTATGAAATTACTCATTTAATTAAAATCAACATTCATAAATCAACATTCATATGATATCGTTGGTATCATTTATAGGAGATGGAGGGTGGTCGACTTGGGGCCCTTGGAGTGATTGCCCAGTAACGTGTGGGGGCGACACACATTCCCGCAGCCGTACGTGCGACAACCCCCCGCCAACGTCCAATGGCCTTGACTGCTATGGAGACGCGACTGAAACGAAGGACTGTAATACGAATGAATGTCCCGGTAAGATACATGTGACAATGATTTGCCAAATGCATATATAATGGAAATTAATGAACAACATATCCCCATGTTTACCACAGCGTGTGATGTATATTGAAATTATTTAGTGTGTCATAGCTGTATCAGAGATTGAAATGAAAAGGAATGCATTTATTTGGTAAATGCATTATATAATTGAACAGAATACTCAATGTATTGCAGTTTAATTTTTATTTGTATTGTGCATTACACCTTTAGATGAATATGGACATACTAGAATATAAAATATTAGTATATATATATATATAAACGATCACGGTGGAAAATACAAGTAGCGTTTAGAAATGTTATGAGATTTTGCAGAAATTATTTTAAATTTAGTATTTATAACTGGTGGTTTAATACACAGTATCACACTGTAGTAGATGATGGTTCGATCGTGCGTCAGGTGCTATTATCAGACACATTCAGTTCGTCATTCAGAAATTTAAAAGAAGCTAAATTGACGGAAATACGAAAAGTTAGTCATTACCATGATTACAGTGTCGCGCATATTATAACTTATGAGACTCAATATCGATAAGGCAGTACTATAAGGTTCGACAATGTCCAGCCGTGGGTAAACGTTTGAAGTGGCACTCGGGAACTGTTTGAGCCGAACGTGTACAAATCCCGAGCCTGCCAATGGGGGCGCACCGTGTACCGGTCCTGAATCCGAAACGCAGACCACAGTCAAGGAGCCATGCCCTGGTAAAATTAACACGAACGTTTTGTACAACAATATTCATTTATACCGCAACCATTTCCATGTACCATAATAAACGTGGTTAAATAAATGCTGTTTATATAAAAGGAAGAGAAAAATATGAAATTCGTCCTCGAATTACATATTTTTTGGGATTAATGATTATCTGTGGGACAATCTCGGAGTACATATATCAGTCACGGTCCCTCATTGGGCTCCTCTCCAAATGTAATTAATTTTTATGTAACAATTCGTTCGCACGAATTAACAATTCGTTCCCTCAAGTTAAGAATTCGTTCCCACGAAATAATAATTCGTTCCCAAGGGAACGAATTGTTAATTCGTAGAAACGAATTATTATACAGTGGAAACGAATTGTTAATTCGAGGGAATGAATTGTTAAATTCAGGCAACGAATTGTAATTTCGTGGGAACGAATTGTTAATTCGAGGGAACGAATTGTTATATTGAGGAAACGAATTGTTAATTCGAGGGAAAGAATTGTTAAATTGAGGCAACGAATTGTCATTTCGTGGGAACGAATTGTTAATTCGAGGGAACGAATTGTTATATCGATGAAACGAATTGTTAATTCGAGGGACCGAATTGTTATTTCGTGGGAATGAATTAATAAAAAAAAATTCATGTCGAATGCTGAAATTATGCACCCGACCATAATATACATGAAGAGCCAGTTGTTTCTTTAATTTTTCACCTTTAGCCCCTAATCGCGACCTCTGATTGGTCAGTGTCAAAAGTGCTTACTTTTTCAATACATGTCGTTCTGTATTTTCCATACCACGATTCCATTAACATTCAAATTACTACTAGTCGCTCTATATGTTCCATACCACACCGATTGCGCTTACGTTTCAATACAAGTGAGCATCCAGACTTGGATTTTCAATGTCCTACATATTGGTTACACTTGTTTCTGATGAAATTCTTGCGAATGCAAGTTTGTGGCAAGTTGTGGTCAACCAGTTTAAGCTGGTCGTATATACCATCGTACATGTATATATGTAGTATGCAAATATCAGAAGATACAATTTATATAGCATATTTTTGGTAACAATGAATTCAGCCAATTATAGTTTCCTAGACGAGTTTTATGTGGACCCTACAGTCATCCGGTTGGTTTTTACAGCGATGAAGTGATGCCTGTTCCCAAAGGCAAGAAATGAAAGTGAATGGAAAACGAAGTGAAAACGAACATTTTGTACAACGATATTCATATATCAAATGTTCGTTGATTTTGGGTTGTACGTTCAAGTTACGGCTTTCAAGTATTTACACACCTGTCGTATCTGTCAACTAATCGGTTTGACATTGTATTCGTTGTATTTAAGTAGTAAAATTATATTTAAATGTCACTCGTTTAAACAAACGAAAACATCATTTTCTGATTGTAAAACGATATCGAAACGTTGTGTACATGATAGGCAATCGCTCGTTTGCGGAACCAGGAACAAATACGGAATGTAATTGTGATACTCAAACCATTCGGAATGTTTAAAACATGCATTAGCTTACGTGACCTTCATCGTCGTTGTCAATAACGTCACGCTATTGACCGGCAACGTCACTGTTCCATGAATTGCGACGCAACGACGTAAACACTAAAATTCCTAATTTTTACGCCGTATATTGTTATTGACATCTTTGAAACTATAAACAAATACAGCGTAAATATAAGTAATAAAACCATTGGCAGTTCTTCGGACTCCATGCACTTTAAACAGACCAACTGTTGTTCATAATGTAGTAAATGCAACAGCCCACGATTTTCATCCTTAAACATATAACATATTTTGTACATGTACCACCTTTAACACATGCAAAAAAAAGAGCTTTCGATCACCAACTACACAACACATGTAAACATACCACGTTGCCTGTCACAAGTAAACAGCACTATAAAATATACCATTAGTTTTTTACATTAAATGTACATCACTCCTTTACAAGAACACAACGTTTGCGTACATCGACGACACAACATGTTTAAAACATACCAAATTGGTTGCGTGTTTAACTAAACAACAACTTAAAACATACCAGATGTGGGCGTATTTTCAACTATTTCAGACATTGTTGTTGTTTTTTGTAACCACGTGATCATGCACCTTGAGAAATGTAGAACACCTTTAAACAAATCAAATGTGTGTATACATACCACAACTACAAAACAGCCTTAACATATAGCACGTGTCAACTCCACAAGCATATCAAGTGTTTCACATACCCCAACTACCCCACACCTTTGTAACTCACACATAGAGGATATCATACATATTTCCTTCACACATGCTTAGAAGTATATGTCGTGACCACCATTTGAACCGTCTCATCGAGACGGTTCAAATGAGTGGTCACAACATATACTTTCGTTGAAAAATAAAACATTTATGCCCGTAAAGGTGTATTCCGCATGTAATGGATTAAGCTACACTAACACTCCCATCTACCAACTCAGTGGAATGCAATGGAAGTGCTCTCAATCGGTCACCCTGGGTGTTCGCCAATACATGTAGAGTGATTACTGTTACAGTACAACAATACATAGAGGATATTCATATTTTTGCAACGAATATGACATATCGAGTGGTGTGAAATGTTCATATTTCACGAGTGCCGTTAGTGCAAAAATATGAATATTATATTTATTATATACCGCTGCATGGAAATTAGCAGTTTTTTTAGACTGTATACGGTAAATAATGTGTATTTGCAGCATATTTGCAGTCCGGTACTACAGATGCGCGTTATGAATATAGATAGCGGAAGTAGTCGTATTTTCATCGGAAGTTCATCGATGAGAACATATGACTTTTATTTACATCGTATAGCTATGTATTTGTATGTATATACATGCGTTTATTTGTCTTCCACATCTACACGGCACCTTAAAACATGCCGAATAGTTTATCAACGACAAAACACTGCATCTTTAAAGCATAACAACTTGTGTGTGTATCACATAATTATTCACAAGGCCTTTAAATCACACCTTATAACGTACCAAAAGTGTAGCGCGCTACAACCAAATAACAAATTGCATACCAAATGTTTTACGTAACACAACTTCACAACTCAGGCTCAACCAGCCAAGCTGCTTGCTTTCAATATTCAAGCATTTTTTAATAAATAAAGTGACACATATTGGCAAGATTAGCATAGGCAGTGGTGCAACTATTTATTCTTTATTCATTAAGTTAATGGTGGCTGGAGTTCGTGGGATAGCTGGTCATCATGGTCGGCAACATACGGGTACGTGACTCGTATTAGACATCGGACCTGCACAGACCCCACGCCAGCCTACGGTGGAGCCATGTGTCCTGGAAGCTCCACTCAAACAGATTCGAACTATCTTCCGGAAGGTACGGCGTTTTATAATTTAACAAGTTGTTTATGGAGACTTAACACACTTCAACATACAAGTCCCTCTCCGGCGACTTGAATTCTGGTGTTTTATATGTTAACGGACAGTTTATATGCAGGCAACGCACTGCGTTTACATTGCCATTGTGCTTCATTTGTTAGTCTATATCCGTGCAACGTACTTGGTTTTCTTTTATCCCGTCAACACAGTGCGTATGTGCCGTGAAACACGGTGCCGTGAAACATTTTTGATATCCTGTCAATGCGACCTAACCACTGCGTATGAATATGTACGGTTTTCATAGTCGATTCTCCGATTTTGAGGGTGCGTCTGGGTTTGTTATTTTGCATCTTAAAGCTATTTGAGGGATAAATAGAATAGTTGGTTAGTGCCGTGAATGGGAAAAATATCTGGCGCGGCACGGAAACGGGAAGTGCTCGGCATAGCCTCGCCCATCCCATTTCCTAAGCATTGATATATATTATTTCCCATTCACGGCACTAACCTACTATTCTCTATATATATGTGGTGTGTATGTGACTGGAAAAATAATGACACCAGCGTAGCTACATATCTGTGGATCGGCACAGGCTGGTCATAATCTGCACTATTTGTCATTCCATAAATGAAACAACCGCCATGCTTCTAACAAACAATGTAATAGCTTGTGATAAGGCTACATGATTGTGTGCTATTTGTTCAGAAGCTTCATTGATCACATATCCCATAAGCCCATTTTGTCCAATCACGGCCGCATATAATGGACACACACTATAATGACCATTATACTAACAATTCCTTAATTATTATTGTATTGTTATCACACTTACACATATTTGGCGTATAAATAAATTTCACATTTCGAACTTTCGAGAGCAGACCATGGCCGAGAGGTAACACCGTCGCACTGCCACGTTGACGACCCGGGCTCGATTCAGGGTTCATTTCCAGGGCGTCAGCATTTCTGAGATGCGTTTTATTATTATAAGATCTAGCCACCCCCTCCCCCCTCCCCTGGGGCCAGTTTCCTCTGTATCCACCTCCTTCCTTTCTCAATTTCTTGGGAGACGACCTGCAAGGTCATCGAGCCAGTGCTGTCGTTAAATTCAAGCATTTACATTTATGAACCTGTTCACACCGAAAAGGTGGTGGAGGTGTGTGGTACTGTCGCTAAATATCCTACATTCATGAAACGAAGTTTTTGTAGTTAATTTGTTCAATTTCTTTTCTGAATTTGACAATGAAACATCAACTGCATTTGTGGCCATTTTCAATTTTCGGACTCTATATCCTTGTCCACGCAGTAAGTCAACTTGACTGATCGTAATCAAATTCAGTATACATGTTTATCACGGAAAGACAAAGAAACCTATTGATTAATATATTAAAAACATTCCGATGACTTATCTCGCCTTGGCGGCCATTGTTAATTTTCGCATTTTGTACCCTTGTCCAAACAATGACTCAAGTTCTACCTGACGGTTCGTAACCAAATGTGGTATACATAGAGAATAGTAGGTTAGTGCCGTGAATGGGAAAACATATCTGGCAATCCTTAGGAAACGGGATGGGCGAGGCTCTGCCGACCACATCCCGTTTCCGTGCCTCGCCAGATATTTTTCCCATTCACGGCACTAACATACTATTCTATTTATCCCGTCAACACATACAAATGGCTTTAAATGCAAAAAGTATAACCCCAGCAACCTAACATATTCATACGCAGTGATTAGGTCGTATTGACAGGATATCAAAAACGTTTCACGGCACCGTGTTTCACGACACATGACGGCACTCCTTTTATTGAGTGGTCTTGCCTCGACGGGTGTATATTATGACCTTCGGCAGTCTTGTTAAGAAAAATGCAAGTGCCCGCTATACAGATATTTTCATTTAGTAATCTTTAACTTACTGACTGAGATGCAGGTTCTATCAAATGAGGCAGGGCCTTTGTAAATTATTTATGAAATTATCGACGTACTATAAATTATGAGCATTGCAAATCACACATAAACAGAAACACGTGTTTCACCCCTGATTTCAACAGGGCAATTCAAGTTTGATAAAAAAGACATTATGTCCGATAATTAAGTAGTAAAACCATGGGCTGTTGCGTTTACTGGGTTGACAATGCAGTTGATCTGTGTAAAGTGTAAAGTCCGAAGGACTCCTCTCAAACTTTAAACAGACCAAATGTATTATTCACCTCAGTAAACGCAACAGCCCATGGTTTTATTACTTATATTTATACTGCATTTTCTGATAGTTTCAAAACTGTAAGTAACCAAATATGGCGTTACAATTAACAATAACATTGTTTTACATCATTTTGTATTACAACCTTGGATATGGGAATCCAGGTTTAAGTACATGTATGTTTAACTCTTTCAGATGAGCCGTGCGGAGAATGTGACGACCCACTGGAAGCAATGTATACTCACCAGGAATGCGACAATACAGGCACCTGTGTGTGCGTAAGCGGATACGAACGCGCTCAAAGTGAAGACAGCGATTGCAATCACCCTTGTGTGGGTAAGTTGAGGACAATCTCCATGGAAACTTACTTGGAGAAAACCAAACATAATCTCTAATTATCGTTGTATTTGCCAGCTAGATATCATTTGAATCCTTATATACACACATGGTATGCGTGTACATTAGACTGTGAGAGGAAAAATGGGCCCAACGTATTCCAACAGTCATAACCTCGTGGACTCACAGAAACTCAGTTGGAGGAAAGCAGTCATACATGTCGGAAGAATACCTTAATATATAAAAAAAAATAATATATATATATACATGTATGGGCCGCGCTCTGTGAAAACCGGCCTTAATGACAACATTTTCAGTTTGCATTTTTTTACATTTTCTGATGGGGGACACCTTTCAAAAACAATATTCTGAAAAGAAAATGCAATTATGTTTAATAGTTTTTGTTTTATCTCACTTTTTGTAGCACCATGTGAATCAGGCACGAAAAAAACAACGTAACGTCATCGAGAAAATGACGTTCTTGAAACGGCGACGTTTGTACAATGCAACTCAACAGCCTACAGTAGAAATTAGTTTTCATAGACTCATTGACGGTGCTTGCTGTAAACTGTATTTGCTGATAAGTTACACTAAATGTATCTACAAGTGTTAGTATGTATACTATCAAACATTCATCAGAATAAAACTATGGTATGTACATGTAGTGAACAAAACAAACGCACAACGATTGATTTTAAATCTATAATTAGCCGACCTGTGGCTTCGTAATTTGCCACCATCGCCATAATAGATTCATATACGTGTGTCGTCAGAAAGATACAATGAAATTATTTAAGAATTGGCGTAATTTACAGTTAATTGTGACGTCATTTATTGATTCAGGCAATACGTCACCAAAGACCAAACAACAAAACAGCATTCCTGGTGTTGGAAATTGCAAATTATATGCACATCGTATCGGTGATTGAAACAAATGCATTTTATTTCTGTAGAAATGAATGACCAAAATTTGGATAGGCCTATGGCTGCACATATCGATTACTTCAACGCCCGATGGGGTCTAGAGGGTAGTCGGATACCCCCGGTCATTTTTAAACAAACTAAAAATCGATTTACGTCTCAGAAAGCGGGACTGTGTAGCCAATATGACTGGCGGACGGGCTAATGTACATGTACCCCTTACTAACAGGTAGCAGGTCTATGGGAAAATGCTGCACTGTCCCACACTCCCTCGACTGGCACCACCGCCACTGCCGGGAAAATGTGGAGATGTAACATACATGGTTGTATACTTTTTACATGTCCCGATAAAAATACCGCCAGTATATTCTCTCGTCGGGAATAATAAATTGAAAATGAAATGTGCAATTTAGTTTTGTTGTGTTTCAGAAAAAATACATTCAGCGCATTTGTAAACAAAGAAACAGCCATGCTAACAACAAGGCGGATTCACGTAGACCCCGGCGCCCCCCCCCCCCACCCCTAAATTTGGCGAGTAAAGATATTTTTGCTCTAAAATGCGCCATAACGCAGCAAACTTGTGTGTAAATATCAAACATATTCCGGAGGGCATACCGCCAGACCCACCTAGCAGTCTCCTCAGCTCCGCTTGGTCGACGAACAAACGGTGCTAGTTCGAAAGTATAGTAGTACATGTAAACTATTTAAATTAAGAACATCCCGCCCCCCCCCACTCCACCCTAACCTGAAATCCTGGATCCGCCCCTGAAAAAGCACTGTGGCGTACGTACATGTATTTTGCATAACTGCACACTACAACACAGTCAGTGATTTACACTCTAAATTTGTCCCGATCACAACATTGATTTTGTTGAAATGACTAGACAAGAACGGCCCTTTGATAACAAACAAATCACGCAGACGTGCATTATTTAGTACAATGTAGTACAATGTAAGAAAATTAACGACAATCTGGCAAAGTCGGACTTCTTAAATGATCAGTGTCTGCAATGATTGCAAATATACTAGCAAAATTACTATACATTCATATAACCATATTTACAAGTGGTCATTTTAAAGAATATTTACATTGCTATCAAACGGCAATAATACGGCTGATTCAATGCGATATTTTTGAAAGTCGCTAAATATTACATGACACCGAACACGTAAGTGGTAGAAGATACAGATAGAAATCAATAGGCTACGTCCTTGGTGGCGACACTTATGTATTACAATAAACTGCTATAACCATGATTATTGTGTCAGTAAATATGCATGTGACACAATACCAACATACTAAATACTAAAACATGTTTGGCCCAGTGTCACCATGATGCGATATGCCAGGAGCGGCGTATATTTTGGCACTACCATAATTATACATCTGTGATACGCTTAATTTTCTGAAAATTTCCAAATCGTATTTTTATGTCGACTTTTGAAACATTCGACAGGCGAAACAGTAAATTAAACGAATTAAGCCCTGTGCCCAGATCTATTTGTTACATAATACTGATTCTGTGATGGTGTTATCTAAACATTACCAGTTGTATGGTTATTTAGTTTCAAATGTCGTCCATATCTGAATTTTTTTTCGACAAAATCACTACGTGTTTCCTTGAAGGAAACCGAACAAACAGACAACTGTCTGAACCACTATGGAAACAACTGTACAAGTCTGCTAGGCGTACATTTGTATCCAGCATTAAAATGTTTCTGAGCCACAAATAGTAAAACGTACAGTACGGATATATATACATATAGGACAACGTCAACTTGTTGCAATCACGCAACTATTTCAAGTGTCAAAATCCGACGTGACGTTGGTTTCAAGCATAACTTTGCGACGTTGTCATTAAGGCCGGTTTTCACAGAGCGCGGCCCATATATATCCAGTACTATACTATCAGTAACAGCATTATTATTAACATTGATTTGTCTATGAAAATGTAAAGGTACATGCACACTTAATAGGCACAAACTGTTCTGTATATGATTAAATAAGTGTATAATTGTGTCACTATAACACCAGTTCTAAAACTTACGAGTGCCCGCTATACAGATATAATCATTTAGTAATATTAATTTACTGATAGTGACGCGCGGTGGTATCAGGCTATTTTCATATGCAAATGAGGCATGACATTTTTTAATTATTTATACTAATTAAATGCGTCACCTGAAAAAATAATATTTACGACAGACTGTAAGGTATGATCATTGCAAATCGAAAAATAAATACAGAGAATAAATAGTAATGTCCGTTAATATTTTAAGGAAAGACGATTATCGCCCCTGATATCAGTGTGGAAATTTACTTCTTATATACGATGTATAATAGTGACAATCCATAGGTGGGGTAATGGCAAATTAATGTTTATTTGCTAGAAAATGTATCGGATAATGTCTCGGAAATAAAGAACATTTTGTGCCTACTGCGTGGTTATGTACCTTTAACATTGGGCGAAAAGAGGTGGAAGAAGTTTACTTCAATCTATGGGGATTTAACATGGGGAAATTATTTTTCTCGCAATAAAAGTCATATTTGACCAAATGTCATGAAGCAAAAAGTAGCCTCATTCATAAAGTTTGCTATCATTTACTATTATCGAGAAAAATATTGTTTTCGCATTGTCTATGTAGCCGTAAATGTTGACAGCTTTCGTGAAACAGACTGCTCCATCCAGTATGTAGACGCATTCCAAGTCAATCATACATATACATTACAAGTCAATCATACATATACATTACAAGTACATCATACATATACATTACAAGTACATCATACATATACATTCCATGTACATCATACATATACATTCCAAGTACATCATACATATACATTCCACGTACATCATACATATACATTACAAGTACATCATACATATACATTACAAGTACATCATACATATACATTCCACGTACATCATACATATACATTACAAGTACATCATACATATACATTACAAGTACATCATACATATACATTACAAGTACATCATACATATACATTACAAGTACATCATACATATACATTCCACGTACATCATACATATACATTCCAAGTACATCATACATATACATTCCAAGTACATCATACATATACATTCCAAGTACATCATACATATACATTACAAGTACATCATACATATACATTCCACGTACATAATACATATACATTACAAGTACATCATACATATACATTACAAGTACATCATACATATACATTACAAGTACATCATACATATACATTCCAAGTACATCATACATATACATTACAAGTACATCATACATATACATTACAAGTACATCATACATATACATTACAAGTCAATCATACATATACATTCCACGTACATCATACATATACATTACAAGTACATCATACATATACATTCCAAGTACATCATACATATACATTACAAGTACATCATACATATACATTACAAGTACATCACATATACATTCCAAGTACATCATACATATACATTACAAGTACATCATACATATACATTACAAGTACATCATACATATACATTCCAAGTACATCATACATATACATTACAAGTACATCATACATATACATTCCAAGTACATCATACATATACATTACAAGTACATCATACATATACATTACAAGTACATCATACATATACATTCCAAGTACATCATACATATACATTACAAGTACATCTACATATACATTACAAGTACATCATACATATACATTACAAGTACATCATACATATACATTCCAAGTACATCATACATATACATTACAAGTACATCATACATATACATTACAAGTACATCATACATATACATTACAAGTACATCATACATATACATTCCACGTACATCATACATATACATTACAAGTACATCATACATATACATTACAAGTACATCATACATATACATTACAAGTACATCATACATATACATTACAAGTACATCATACATATACATTACAAGTACATCATACATATACATTCCAAGTACATCATACATATACATTACAAGTACATCATACATATACATTCCAAGTACATCATACATATACATTACAAGTACATCATATATACATTACAAGTACATCATACATATACATTACAAGTACATCATACATATACATTACAAGTACATCATACATATACATTACAAGTACATCATACATACAGTTGTATCTGCCAAAATGTTCCGGGTTTATACGTGTACAAAGTGTTGTGCGTTGCGTATCCGTGGAGTTTCCGTTAGTTGCGTTTCAAACCGTGTGTCGTCTACGTGTAATACGTTTTCGGCCATGCGTTGCGTTTCCCCACTCTTGCGCATGCGCGAAAGTCGAGCAAACCGTGTTCAACGCATTGAGATTCAAAAGTGTGTAATCCGTGTACAACGGTTGTAAACGTATACAACGGTTGTAAACAACGCATTGAGTTTCAAAAGCGTGTAATCCGTGTACAACGGTTGTAAACGTATACAACGGTTGTAAACGTATACAACGCTAAGGTAAACCGTTTAAACGATTTAACGCTTTCTTTGACGAACGGTTACACGCTTCTAAATGTACACAGCACCGTACAGATGAAACCGTGTTATACGTATAACACGTTTCCACGGGTTTTAACGCATTACACGTTTTGGTATGCCAACCGTGTATCGCGTAGAATGCGCAGCATGCTCAGATCGTTGTTCGTGTGTGTACATGTATATATACTTCTAGACTGCAGGGCTTCTAAAATTTTCAGTTTTCCGGTTCTGGACCGATTTTTGAACTCTCAGACCGATTGAGATTTGAAAACTAGTCTTAAAAATCGGTCCGAGAAAAATTGCCAGTCGGCTGCTATTTCGCTATAAACCTTGTAAATTTACCGGTTTTGACCAAGTAATTTATGACACATATCCGCGGGCCATATCCCTGTTAAACCAGTGTGCAGCTCGCTGTGTATTCAGTTTCTCCATGATATATCGATTTTTCTTAACACACGCGTGGGAGAGGTGTATAGCGGATTAGTGACTGAAATAGACTGGCTTCAGCGTAAAGATACGAGAGTTCCTAGATTCGCCATTTCTGAGGTCTACAAATACATTAAATATGCCTAAAAGCATCAATGAATAAAAGAAGAAACTAAAATTAATTTTTATATGGAGGGTGTAAAATAAAAAAAAAATGTTATTTTTTTCTTATCAATTAATTGAAGATTTTAGGCATATTTAATGTATTTATAGACCTCGGTCCGTTACTTCAACCTGTGATATACACAGACGAGATTTGTGTGTCGCTTTGTGCAAAAAAATCGATAACACTAAGCCCTGGCAACTAACAGGTGTTTATTGTATGACATCATTCAGCACGAGAAATGCGTCGTGACCATCTCCTTTAGGCTATGTTTTGAAATGTTACTGATTGGTCAACACGCCCTTTGATGTTCCGCAGACGTCGCGAACGTGTGACTCATGGGGCAATCATGCAGTAACCCATTTCGTGCTGAGGATACGATTATGTTTGCGGGAAAATATTTTCCTTCTATGCACTCAGAAGTATATGCCGCGAGCACCATTTAAACCGTCTCGTCGAGACGGTTCAAATGAGTGGTCACAACGTATACTTTCATTGAGAAATAACAAAAATAAAAATAAATATTTAATAATTTCATACCCGTAAATGTGTATTCCGAAAGGAATGGATTACAAAAAAAACACTGGATTATACGCAGATCTGTCGCCATGTTTCGCCGATATTGATTTCGAAAATATTTTCCGTAAATGGTGTTGAAAAGTTGACACAAAATTCAGAGTTCATGCGGAATTTCGGTGGGATTATGCACGTATCAACAGCTAATCGTCCGCATGAATAGGCAGGACACGTGACCATTATTTATTAACAATCCTTTTAAGCGCCTGTTGATCGCGAGCATTATACATTGTAATAAGCGTCTGTCTATCGCGAGCACTATACAACGTACCCCGACCATCGCGTTATAATGGAGCTGCAATGTATTGTTGTTTACACCCGTATAATTCATTTTCCATATCAGGGGCGAAATGAGTCTGCCTTACAATAATTCGCATGTGCGGAATGGTGGTACATGTAGGTGCGAAACGATCCGCCTGTAAACGATCCAGGCCGAACAGGTACATGTATTCGCGATATTTTAAAAGGGACGAAACAAGGCCGCCTCGAAGCGATCGGGGCCGAACAGGTATTCGCGTTAAAACGTGTAACCGTTGTACACGTTTCAACGCTTTCA
Source organism: Conchocele bisecta (assembly GCA_029237695.1). Classification (NCBI taxonomy): domain Eukaryota; kingdom Metazoa; phylum Mollusca; class Bivalvia; order Lucinida; family Thyasiridae; genus Conchocele; species Conchocele bisecta. The sequence goes on along the minus strand of CM055275.1, from coordinate 13,827,377 downwards.
TATAGCTACACGCTTCCAGGTAAAGCGTTGTACACGTTTCGACGCTTTCACCTCGCTACATATGTATACGCCAAAGCGTGTTATACGCCTTGAAGCTAAACGTATTACACGCTTTAAAACGGTTTGACAATGTGTATTACACGTGTACGAACCGTATTATACGTTTAAAAACAACGTATACAACACTTTTAAACTAAACGGTTTGACAATGTGTATTACACGTGTACGAACCGTATTATACGTTTAAACAACGTATACAACGCTTTTAAACTAAACGGTTTGACAATGTGTATTACACGTGTACGAAACGTATTATACGTTTAAACAACGTATACAACGCTACAGCAAACCGTTGCGTTCGCATTGCGTTCGCGTTGAGTTTGCAAGTGTTGTCTACGGTGGAACAAAAACGCAGACTGCACTGAATACATTACAAGTACATCATACATATACATTCCACGTACATCATACATATACATTCCACGTATACATTCCACGTACATCATACATATACATTACAAGTACATCATATATATACATTACACGTACATCATACATATACATTACAAGTACATCATACATATACATTCCACGTACATCATACATATACATTCCACGTACATCATACATATACATTCCACGTACATCATACATATACATTCCACGTACATCATACATATACATTACAAGTACATCATACATATACATTACACGTACATCATACATATACATTACAAGTACATCATACATATAACATACAAGTACATCATACATACTACTTACAAGTACATCATACATATACATTACAAGTACATCATACATATACATTCCACGTACATCATACATATACTTACAAAGTACATCATACATATACATTACAAGTACATCATAACATATACATTTACAAGTACATCATACATATACATTAAAGTACATCATACATATACATTCCACGTACATCATATATACATTCCACGTACATCATACTAATACATTACAAGTACATCATACATATACATTACAAGTACAATCATACATATACATTACAGTACATCATACATATCATTACAAGTACATCATACATATACATTCCACGTATCATACATATACATTCCAAGTACATCATACATATCATTACAAGTACATCACACATATACATTCCACGTACATCATACATATACATTACAAGTACATCATACATATACATTACAGTACATCATACATATACATTACAAGTACATCATACATATACATTAAAACGTACATCATACATATACATTACAAGTACATCATACATATACATTCCACGTACATCATACATATACATTACAAGTACATCATATATATACATTACACGTACATCATACATATACATTACAAGTACATCATACATATACATTCCACGTACATCATACGTATACATTCCACGTACATCATACATATACATTCCACGTACATCATACATATACATTACAAGTACATCATACATATACATTACAAGTACATTATACATATACATTACAAGTACATCATACATATACATTACAAGTACATCATACATATACATTATAAGTACATCATACATATACATTACAAGTACATCATACATATACATTCCACGTACATCATACATATACATTCCACGTACATCATACATATACATTACAAGTACATCATACATATACATTACAAGTACATCATACATATACATTACAAGTACATCATACATATACATTCCACGTACATCATACATATACATTACAAGTACATCATACATATACATTCCACGTACATCATACATATACATTACAAGTACATCATACATATACATACAAGTACATCATACATATACATTACAATGTACATCATACATATACATTACAAGTACATCATACATATACATTACAAGTACATCATACATATACATTACAAGTACATCATATATACATTACAGTCAATCATACATATACATCCAAGTACATCATACATATACATTCCACGTACATCATACATATACATTACAAGTACATCATACATATACATACAGTACATCATACATATACATTACAAGTACATCATACATATACATTACAAGTACATCATACATATACATTCCACGTACATCATACATATACATTACAAGTACATCATACATATACATTACAAGTACATCATACATATACATTACAAGTACATCATACATATACATTACAAGTACATCATACATATACATTCCACGTACATCATACATATACATTACAAGTACATCATACATATACATTCCAAGTCAATCATACATATACATTACAAGTACATCATACATATACATTCCACGTACATCATACATATACATTCTACGTACATCATACATATACATTCCAAGTACATCATACATATACATTACAAGTACATCATACATATACATTACAAGTACATCATACATATACATTCCACGTACATCATACATATACATTACAAGTACATCATACATATACATTACAAGTACATCATACATATACATTCCACGTACATCATACATATACATTACAAGTACATCATACATATACATTACAAGTACATCATACATATACATTACAAGTACATCATACATATACATTACAAGTACATCATACAGTCTATACATTACATACATCATACAAATTACATATTACATACATCAGTACATATACATTACAAGTACATCATACATATACATTACAAAGTACAATCATACTATACATACAATATATCATACATTACATTACAAGTACATCATACATATACATTACAAGTACATCATACATATACATTTGAAAGTAGCAGAGATCACAGGTTCAAGACTCGGACCTGTGACATAAAACAATGCCTATTAAAAATTGCGTTACCCCCATCTGTTGTCGTAAAGTACGACAACAGGTGGGTGGGGTAATGGGACTGTTTTCAATGGTCGGAGTCTTCCACCTGTGGCAGGTAGTGTGGTACAATGGAACCTCTCTAAACCGGACATTAACCCTTTCACCCCTAGGTAACAGGAATGGATTTTGATATGTTAATTTTGTAACCAATCTAACCGTCACAAAATGATTTTCAAACTAGTCCATTTATGAAAATGGTATGTTTGTTCTCAAAAATATAAAAATTACTTTCAAAAAGTGCAGATCCTGATGAGACGGCTCGTTACGAGCCGGCTCATCTGGATCTGCACTGTTTGCATAAACCGCTATAGCGGAATTTCGGGTTCAAAGGGTTAAGATTCAACACTATGAGCAATTCAAGACATGGGTGTATGTCCTTTGCAAATATACGTACATTGTAATTTGTGATACATTATCGACGCCCATCAAAATTTAACCCACTGATGCTATTTGGGTATCCGGTTTAGTGAGGTTCCACTGTATATACAATAATTTAGTAGCCCAGTACAGAACGCATTACGGGTACTTGTACAAATTAATATTATGTCCCCATCGTGTCTCTTAAAATGTATATATTTAAAACGTGTTTCCGTTCATGTAATAATTAATTTTATCAAAATTTAATAATGAACCGTCTTTTTATTTCTTAAAAATGGGTCAAATATCGCTTTTAAAATGAATTAATGATGTTTTTATGTTAATTGAGCATATGAAAAGTTGAACAAAAGAGCAAATAAATTACTTTGAAATCTGGCAAGATTGTATTGAAAATGATCTAATTAAGAAAACAAGAAATAATTTTTAAGAAAAAATAATATAAAATAAACAAATTACTTCTGATTTAGAAGGAACCATTTTGTGAGGCGAAGCGTAGTTCCAGAATTGACCAATATGACCTCACGCGTTGCATTGTGTTTCAATGGGAAACGAAAGTACTTACGTATATAATAATCGAGGACTTTTATTGGTGGCAGTGTCTG
>CM055275.1:13470181-13822982 GCA_029237695.1 Conchocele bisecta | reverse complement strand
GGCAGTGTCTGCTTAAATACTTGCTGTTTACATTCATATGGTTTATTTATGTACATCATTGTACATGTTCATGTAAATAGCTATAATGTTATTTGCAGGTTTTTATTAGATTTCCATATAGTGGGTCACAAGAACGGTACAACTACATTGAAGAAACGACAATATGTAGCAACTATGCGCACACCGTTTTCGCTGGGTTTGCATGCATGTCAGATCTGTAGTCTATTTCACCTATACATGTACATACACGTATGCTTTGCAGTTTTGATGAAATCAGCTACATGTTTTACTTCAATTATAATTACGAGTCGTTGCAGACTACCACCTGTTTACCAATATAATTTATGTCAACTGCTTTATTTCAAAACTCTTGTACGTTCTGTTTGAAATCAAGCAACTTAACTGACTGAGTCAGAGCAGTACCAGGGTCTCCGGAAGCATCATTAGATTGGTCCGTCGAATATAGCGGGTGCCCCCGCTACCCACCCAAAGTGTATTGTGTTACCACTCAGTTGAACCGTCTCGTCGAGACGGTTCTACAGAGTGGTAACAACATACACTTTCGATGAAAAAATGCCGAAAAAATATATTTATATTCCGGTTTTTTCTTTATGAATTCCAAACATGTCAATAATATTGATCCGGCAGTCACCGGATCTGCCGGACCTATTCCGACGCCCCTGTGTACTACGTAGTAGCTTAGTCTTAGACAATCATACTCAGTCTAGTATGTGCAATATGAACGCCGTCGTCTGTGTATCAATAGATATCAACGAATGCGAAACTGGTGAACATAACTGTGATGATAATGCACTCTGCATCAACGAGGATGGCGGATACACGTGTGATTGTGACGAGGGATATCAAGGCAGTGGCTACATGGGTGATTGTGAAGGTAATAATCAGTTTATTCCAAAAGAGGATTGTCTGATAAGTTTTCTCGTTTGCAGAATGATGTGTATTTGCATTTACTTGAATGTGCAGTTTTTAGCTCGTCTGCACGAAGTGCAGAAAGAGCTAATCGCATACCCCCGCCGACGTCCATAAGCTTAACGTTGAGGTAAATGTCTTATAACTTATATTTCATACTTGCATTCCTCAGGTGACCCGCTATCGTGCTATAGCAAATCAATAACCCACCGCCCACCCATTACCTCCTCAATGTCCAGGTCACAAACTTAGTGCGTTCATAAACTTAGCATTTGTGTAAATTTATTATAACTTAATTTTCTTTACAGAGAGCGCTTTCATATTTCATACATGCATTCATCGGATGATTTTCTATCTTCCTGTAATAAATCCACCACCCACCGTCCATTCAAAACACCAATGTCAAGGTCATAAACTTAGCACGTTCATAAACTTAATGTTGAGGTAATTTTTTTAAAACTTAACGGAGAGTTGGTCTTAATGCGTGAACAGTATTGCCTCACTACTGCCTGTTTCACGAAACCTGCCCACATATTACGGCTATATAAACAATATTTTTTTCAATAATATTACATTTTATAAATTTGTCTATGGGAATTTAACATGGGGGGAAATGAGGTGGAGGATCTGTGGGAGGAGTAGAAAAACGAAAACAATTGGAAATTGACTCTGAAACTTGGCTAGATAGATTGGAAATGATCTAACTAAGAAAACAAAAGTTAAATTTTGAAAATCGGTCCTGGGAGCAGTATTTCTGAAATTCTAAAAATGTCCCATGTTAAATCCCCATAGACACGTCTATGAGGATTTAACATGGGGAAAACAAATTCTCAATAAAATCAATATTTGACCAAATTTCACGAAATAAAAATAAAGCTCGTTCTTAAATGTTGCTTTAATTTAATATTATCACAAACAAATATTGTTTTTGCATTAATTATATAGAGGATATTCCATCGTACATTTTTAATAGCTGGAAATAATACACGAGTGTGAAACGGCTTCCGCGTAAGCCACGAGTGAGCGTAGCGAACGAGTTGCTTGCACGGACGCCGATGGACACGAGTGTATTATTGCCGTTATTTAAAAATGTACGATGGAATATCCTATTTATCACACTTCCACGGCGTCATGTGACGTCATGTAAACTTGTTGAAATCGAAGTTACGCAGCTGTTTCTACATGTATGAACCAGATATATTTGAGTGCATGTTTGGAATGTGTTAAATGACATTAACATTCTAAATTAGTCGAGACCCTGTCCAAGCTTTCAAATAACTTTATTTTGGCTGTAATACAAAATAAACATTTTGCATGGTAGCTGGTTGTTTCCAAGAAAACAGGCGCGCAATTACGGGTGTTCTCTTCACGGTGTATTATTTGTAAGGAGTTGATTACGGGTTTTCTCTCACAACGAAACCTGTGCAAATAATTTGGAAGAGTGTAATAAATGGCCGTAAATGTTGGCAGATTTCGTGAAACAGACAGTTAGTCGATTTCACCAACATCGCTCTAGCTCAATAAACGTTGGTGTTTTCCTTTAATTTAGATATATGTATTAATAACTGTAAATAATCGGTAATCACTGTATTCGATCACAGCAAAGACATTTTCATGATAAATACGTACATGTATAGTCGAACCTCCCGAACGGCCACCTCTCTCCAACAACACCTTCTCTATAACAGCCGCTATTTTAAATCACAAATGGATGATTTCCTCTGTATCTAACCATTAGACTGCCGATCACGAAATTGTCATATGATGTTGCTTTTGCCTTCTTTCTCAATAAAACATGTTTTGACAGCACTTTAGAATCATTTCCATTGGAGATGATTCTAAAATGTTGCCAAAGCATATTTTTAATGATAATCATCAAAGAAAATAAATAAACAGCAGACGACACACTTTAATTCAGCATTCACCTGCCTACAACAGCCACCTCTCTACAACAGCCAGTTTTACTTCTTCCCATGTGTGGCTGTTGTAGAGAGGTTGCACTGTATAGAGAAAATGTTCACAATCAATAGTATAACTCGCCTTACATTCTATGTCAATCGCTGACCAGTATCACATGTGGGGTGGGTCAATAAGTAGTGTCACTTGACCATTATATTTGTTTGTAACAACTCGTCCAACTTGAATACAAATTTGGCACTTGCATTCATTAAGCTTGTAACGTTATTTGCATTATTTCACGTTGCGGCCATGGCGTAGATACAGTATATTACGTCATAATGAAGTCTTCATTGATGACGTCATGTCTGGCACAGCGGTTACAATCACTAACGAAAAACAAATGGGGTATATTTAAATAGTAGGAATAGCAGCGATAAAACCGCAGAAATGTACCATATGCGGCAGCTCGTTTATAGGAAGTCAGTACATTACCAATCAGTCCGAAAACGCGTGGCTTTCAGTGATTTCAATTACAGACGCAAATAATGTTATAAATAAATGGCATAGCCGAAATGGAAATATATTAGCCGTGCAGACAAGATATCTCAATAAAATTTATATAAAATTTTAACAAATTGTTTAAAAATGAGAACAATTTCCGCAAGGTGGGTGCCTGAAAATGTTCGTTCAGAGCAGAAAGAGTGATATTTACAAATAGCTAAGAAATCGCCCAAATAAGGCGAGGATAATGAATAAGCATAACTATGTGGTTATGAAACGGAATAAACCAGCCAGTCGAAGGAATGCGACGATTTGGAGCCCCATTGTCGCAAACTTCTGGCAGAAACAGGTATAATATAAACTTCTGACACGATTTTTGTACGATTCCGATTGGGAAATTATAGTGCATTATAGTGCATTGGTGTTAAAATGGTAAAGCAATGATCAAAGAAAATCACGAAACATTTATATTACAAGCTGTAAAGCATTAAGCTCTCCAGAAACTGCCTAAAATAACTAGAAATGGGATCCATTATTTTCCAAAATGATGTGTAGTGCCACCACGCGCCACTCGTGACGTCGTTCCTGCGCGTGCGAGATTATGTTATGTATCATGTGACTCTAACTATTGACCAACCCTCACATTGCACGATTTAACCCCAATAAGTTACATATTACCATATTTAATGACTACCTGTTCGACAGGAAATTGAATATTATTACTCTGATTGGAGACTGCATTATTACCCTGGCTAAGTATAGAAATGTTATTGTTCACGTGCATGTGCTGGATTTTACGGAACTAAACGCGCTCTCGCATTTCATTCCTGAACAATCCAATATGTGAACAATAACTTTAAGTTATATATGTTTGTATTCCCAAATATATAGATATAATCCTGTGTGGTACGGACAATGATCCATGTCCTGCTCATTCTATCTGCACGGACTACGGACATCGATGGTACTGCGAGTGTATGGACGGCTATGTGGAGTCTAATAACGGATACAATTGTGACGGTGAGTTTATAATCATAATATACACTCCGAATCTGTTCCTGGTTCCACAAACGAATGATTGCCTATTATGTACACATCGGTTTGACATCGTTATCGTTTTTATAACCATAAACGATGTTTTCTTTGGTTTAAATGTATCAGGTATCTTCGTTTCTTATGGAATCAGTAAACTCGTTTAATAAATATCACATTAAATCATCACCCACGTAAGGCCCTCTACGTAACCTATTGTGTCAATCCGCATTTCTTGAGTTTTGTATTGGTGAGCTTGACGGGTAATATTATTCTTATTACTTATACATTGTATATACAATTCTGACAATTTATGGCCGTTATTTGCCTACCGCAATAGCATGTAAGACACAGGCTGATACACAATGCAATCCAGTCAGATATCACCTTTCCCAGTCAGACATCACTTCTTCTGGGTAATAACGTATTTCGTGCCCTTATCTGACTGGAGACGTCGTATGACGCATGCACAGGTAGTTTCTATTTGATTCCCTCCCAACTCATCGATACAAAAATAAATATGGCGGCTTTACGGTTAAATCCCATTTGAGGACAATCAATGGTAATGCATCATGAATAATCAATATAGGGTTAACTGTATTGTCATTTTGAGATTTACGGCGTATGTCAGAAAATGATAGGTCGGAAAATCTGTTTAATGGCGACGCGCTAGCGGAGCCATTAAACATGTTTTCCGACCTATCATTTTCTGATGTACGCAGCAAATTTCAAAATTACAATGCGGTTAACCTATTTATCAGATTGCGTGATATTTATAGAGTGCATTAGAACAAAAATTCATATCTTGTCAAGGAAGTCCACCAGACCCATGTACTTTTATTCGGAGCTGGTTCTACACCGAGTGCGATATGTCCAGAATCATAAACAACATGACAAACAGCAATTTTATTCTGTTATTCCCCTACCTGTCGGACTGAAAATACTGGTAGCAGCCATCTTTAACTTAAATGACGTAACACAGACATATTGACGTAATCAAAAGTATGACGTCACTTATGTCTGAACAGCACACGGGATGGGTTAAAAAGCGCAAACATCTGAAAAGTGGGACTGAATGCAATTTGATATCAACCTAACCAAATAATAACCTCTAAATATTACCTGTGAAGCCCGTCAATATGGCTCGAATAAAAAATGGCCGCGGATCGAGGCGGAGTCGAAAACGATTTTTTTTTAGAAATCACATCTGAAACATAGTCATAGGGATTGGTAATGACCTAACTGAGAAAACAAAAGTTAGATTTTGAAAATTGGTCCAGAAATGTCATTAACGAATTTCTACTCGTGTATGTCGGGATGACGTTAGCAAATACTTGTAACGCCATAATGTCGTGCCGTTAGGCCATATTTGTATGACGTTAAACATGCACCAATACATTTAAATTCTGGAGAAATATAAAGAATCCATGGTATGACAAATTCGTTATTGTGCGCCTCAGTGAATATAGATTCAGACGGGAATTATGACACCATATTGAGTATGTAGAATCACAATAACTTAATATTTCCTGTTGACCTTGCAGACATACCTGAGTGCGACGAAAATCCATGCGACGAAAATGCGATTTGCCGGGACGCCATGGGTACCTTCGAGTGCTTCTGCAAACCTGGATGGACTGGAAATGGATTCGAGTGTGAAGGTACTGTGTCTTCAAAGTGAATTGTCCGCTCAGTTGAACTTTGATCTGACGTTCAGAAGGATGCAGGATATTAAGGACATAGATGTGTCAGATTTAGCTCTTGTTTGCAATATTGTGATGTATTCTAGTAGCCATTGTTGGACTGTACATAACGTCGTGATATTCTTCCTGTGACATAATTATGATTTATGCTACCGATATCTAGGAAAATTGTTACCAATCTAAATATATTCCATTTTTGATTTATATTAAACAAACTGATACTCAGACTGACAATTGCATTACTAGTTGCGAAGGTCACCATGAACATATAATTCATATACTTAGTGTATTGATCGTTTACTTGAGTTTCCCCTTTGCAGAGCATACAGTCTACGCTCGTTTACTCGTAGTTCGTCGGACTGTGATAAATACTTCGAGTAAACCGAAGTTCGACGTAACGAAATCTGAACAGGACCTCGAAATACTGCCATACACGTTACGGGACGCAACTCCCATACGACCTGTGACACACGGAGTTACATTTTTGCAACTCTAATGTGTTTACCTGCGTTTGCCTATACACACACGTGTGTAGTCGAACTAAGTATGCACACCTGTATTATCAGGGTGGAACAAGAAAAGACAATTCAAAGCAACAACATCCGACTCGGTAATATCCGCCTTCCGGAAAAAGTCAGCAATGGTTCGATTGTTTGTTGTGAATTCGAGGAAGTCCCCTTTAACTCTGATTCAAAGTTTGTTTACCGAGGTTTACACAGGTAAACAAGTCCAGTCTTTGATAAATTGGCGCCGCGAATTTCTATTGTCGGGACCTAACAATTACATCGAATTGGCGATAATTCGACGTAACGAAATTCGACTTAGCTGTAGCCAGTTACATTGAAAATAATTGGATCTGAAACGGGACGTAGACACGAATTCGACGTAACGAAGGAATTCGACATAACCGACTTTGAGTAAACGAATGTAGACTGTATCTGTATTTACTTGTATCGTCTTTTATGACGTTTTCAGAGCCATTTAGCTTTGTCCAATGGTGGTGGAAAACGAACAAACACGATATAGATACATGCAAATATGCATATTTACTTCTGACAGCGAATTAAGAGCCCAATAGAGGTAAACGTAATTAAGTCTGTCCAATCGTCCCTGCAGTTGTCTATGCAGCGGTACACTCGTCCGCAATATGTGTGGCTGCGACTAGAGAAATTGGGCTAATGTGATATATGGACAGTATCGCTCCTGATAGCACACTCATGTAATATGATAACTATATATGTTGCTTTCTAGAAGCATGGTAGGTGTGTTGTTTACTGCATAGTGAAAAGTGCAGATCTGATCAGACTGCGGATGTGCATTGTAAATCGTATATGCTTCTACATTTATATTTTCAGATGTCAAAGAATGCAATTTGGGACTTCACCACTGCGATGCGAATGCAAAATGTATGGATAATTGTAATGGTGGTTATACGTGCACGTGCAACGATGGTTACCATGGTACTGGCTGGTATGGTCAATGTCATGGTATGTATAACAATATATATTCCAATCACTGTCACAGTTTCGTCTCATGTGACTATTGTTTGTTATGGACCTTCGTTGATGATTAAGTTCAAAGTCACATTCCTTGCACATGTCGATAAAGCATGGCAGGGATGATACATAGAGAATAGTAGACACACAAGTCAATCTACCCAATGGAACCCTTTACAATCTGAAGATACACATTTGTTATGGAACAATTAAATAATTTATTTATTTCTCATCAGAAGTATATGTAGTGACCACCATTTGAACCGTCTCGCCGTGACAGTTCAAATGAGTGGTCACAACATATACTTTGGTTCAGAAATAAGGAAAATAGTTAGTGCAGTGAATGGGAAAACATATCTGGCAAGGCTCAGGAAACGGGATGGGCGAGGCTATGCCGAGAACATCTCCTTTCGTGCCGCGCCATATATTTTTCACGGCACTAACCTACTATTCTAGTTATCCCTTCAACACCTACAAATGGCTGTAAAATGCAAAAATAGTATTGACTGGATATCAAAAAATGTTTCACGGCACCGTGTTTCACGGCACATACGCACTGTCTTGACGGGATACAATGGTTAAAACTGTCCTAAGTATGGTAAGAAACAGCATAAATAAAGTCCAAGATAAATAAATTATGCAAAAACATTCCTGTAACGGCCTATTGTTTTCAAAGCATTTTTTTCTTTTTTCTGACTTTCTGTTGGTTTCTTAACATGTTACTATCCCTGCCACGTGCTATTCACCAGTGATTCCTTACAGTTGATGTTATTGATAATTGTGTTCTGTATGTCATTGGATAGATTGTTCCGCTAGTCATACATGAGCCTTCAGATCGGGGCCCTATCTCAATACGACCTTGGCTACTGCCGGTATGACAGCACTTTAGAATCCACAAGGATTGACTGATATGTGGGAAATGTGTCTAATGGGATTTGCGACCAGTGTATTCCCTGATCAAATAGTACAACACCATAGACTAAACAGTATATACATGTAATGCTTATTATAAGCATAGCGGGAGTTTCATCGATGGAATTGTCAATAATGCAGGATGGCCACAAATTCCATAGACCATTGTCGGTAATGACGTCGAATCTTCTCTATATTTGTCAATTTATTTATTTCAAAATGCATGAATGTTGCTCAGGCTCAGACAATCAAATTGCATGATTGCAAGTTCGCATTGCCAATATATGCTCAGAAGCGATGCTGACCTGTGAAAGATTTACTTCGGCGGTTGTGTATGTATTCATATTTATCCCGTCAACAGAGTACGTATGTGCCGTGAAACATTTTTGATATCCTGTCAATACCACATAATCACTGTGTATGAATATGTGCGGTGGCTGGGATTATTTTTGTTTTGCATTTTAAAGCCATTAATAGATGTTGACGGGATAAACAGAATAGTAGGTTAGTGCTGTGAATGGGAAAACTATCTGGCGCGGCTCGGAAACAAAGCCAGGCCCATCCCGTTTCCTAAGCCTTGCCAGATATTCTTTCACATTCACGGCATTAACCTACTATTCTCTATATTGCGCTTGCAGCCGACAGCAGCAGCAGTGATAACAGTGGACAAAGCAGTCATAGCGGACACGGTGGAAGCCATAACAGCCACGGCAGTAGTCATAGCGGCCACGGGCACAGCGGCAGTGGTGGCAGCGGTGGCAGCGGTGGTAGCGGTGACATCAACGTCGGAATCAATAACGTAGTCATGATCAATGATCAAACATCAGGCTCGGGATCGGGGTCGGGGTCGGGGTCGCATGATTCAGGGTCGAATGATTCAGGGTCGCAGTAGGAGTATGGAAACCGATACGTAATATAAACTCAACTAAGACGTATACAAGGAGACAAAGAGTCAGCAAATGCAGAGAAAATTAACATATCAAAATCCATTCCAGTTCATTAGAGGTGAACGTTTTAAAAATATGCTTTACGTGGAGGACCCGTTTCACTAAACTTCGTATGAATTACAAGGCATTGTCAAGCAATCCATGGCAATTGCCGAACATGACGACCAGTATCAAATTTCACCAAAATTGCTAGGCAATACTTGCTAAGTATACTTTTATTTTCCCCGAAATGCATACTATCACAATATTGTGCTGACGTGTCTTCCTCCCACTGCACCGGCCTTCAATGACGTCATATAGAACTTACCACTGCATATATTTGATGATTAAAAGTATGCAAATTTATTATACTGAATGTATTACATTATCACAGCCAAAATGGCTGTGATAATGTAATAAATTCAGTATAATAACAATTAATAAATGTATCGTAAAATTGAAAAGTTCTCCCTCAAAGTATACTTTTGTAGAAAAGTATACTTTGTAATGTTGGTGAAATAGGCTACTGGTGCCAGGTCCTCTTGCAGCACTACGCCCCACTACATACAAGTAATATGCTTCAGAGGAACTTGATTTGGTATATAGACATTTCAATTTGTATCACCTCTGTACAATTATAGTTGTTATGAACGTTTGACATCGATTTAACTTATAAAATAAAATGTACTACATTTAGAAATATTTTATTTTCTATTCTTACCCATTAGTGTTATTCCTTGAGTGGAATAAGTGAGTAAGTTAGTAAGTAATTTATTTATTATAGTGACATGTGTAAACAATATACATGCATATATATATATCGCAATGTTTAAGAGTCGGTATTCAGATACACCCGGCCCTATGGGCCTATATCTCACTTTTCCCACAATTCATGAATATGTACATATGTATAAATAAATACGCACATGCATTGTCACAGTTATACCTTACAATGTAATATGTCTCCATGTGGGAAAGGGTACATCACGGCACGTACGTTAAACCCTGATTCAGATCGAATATGATTAGGGGACCACGTCGTCGCCATTATATTACTGAGATAATCTGGTTTAATCAATATTTGCAATTACTGTGATGTACTCTTTTCCACCCAGCGGACATACATACAAGTCCTAATAACGTATGATGACTGTGTGTGTTTCCAAACATCGTAGTTCCAAGAATGTAGTACTACATCTCTCCACGCTTTAACCCTATCGACCCTGGAAGGTAGAAATGGTATATCTGTTGTTGAGACTGGAGAAATTGGGGTTATGCTTTTTTGCGACCAGTGTAGATTCAGAAGAGTCTGCGCATCCGCCGTCTAACCAGGATAAGCACCGTCCGTCATTTTATCAACGCAACATTGTCAGGCTGCACAAGTGTGCTACTTGACTAGCAGCATATTTCACCAACATTGCAAAGTATACTTTTCTTGCAAAGTATACTTTGAGGGAGAAATGTTCAATTTTAGTATAAATTTTTTAATTTTTATTATTCTGAATTTATTACATTATCACAACCATTTTAGCTGTGGTAATGAAATAAATTCAGTACAATAATTCTGCATACTTTTAATTATTAAATATATGCAGTTGTTAGTTCTATATGAAATAATGAATTTTGGGGAAAATAAATGATTACTTCCTCAAAGTATACTTTGCTGGAAAAGGATACTTTGCAATTTTGATGAAATAGGCTACAGGAGCCTCGCAATGCACTAATCACATAAGCCCTCTTTCTCCAGGAACATCCACAAATGAGATTAACGGCCTATCAACAGCTACGGTCATTTAAGGCCGGGCCAACAGGTTCGATCCTGCATTTAACCTGCTGCATTTGGGGGAAAATCCCCAAATCAAAACGGAATATTTACATCAAAATAAATATAAATTCAGCCCTGAAATGGGAATAACCTGTCCTGGTGCCAGGTCCATACCACACCTAAGTCACTTGGCCCCTTCCCCTAAAAGTAATACCGGTATGATTACTCTGATAAGGGGTATAACCAGATTCAAATCTCACATACAAGAATGCCAAACACGTATCAGTAGCCTATTTCACCAACATTGCAAAGTATACTTATCTAGCAAAGTATACTTTGAGGGAGTAATCATTTATTTTACCCGAAATGCATTATTTCATAATTATAGAACTAACCACTGCATATATTTGATGATTAAAAGTATGCAGAATTATTATACTGAATTTATTACATTATCACAGCCAAAATGGCTGTGATAATGTAATAAATTTAGTACATGTATAATACAAAATAATAAATTTATCCTAAAATTGAAAATTTCTCCGTCAAAGTATATTTTGATAGTGTCAGTATAATGTTGATGAAATAGGCTACAGGAGCCTCGCAATGCAATTCCATAGGCCCTCTTTCTCCAGAAACATCCGCAAATGAGATTTAAATTTGTACCTTCGGACATCTGCAATAAACAGACCACAAATATAACATATTTTCTTATTTTTCCATGAAAACACATCTTGGTATTTCACTAGAATTGTCTCCAAGGAGACAATTCTAATGAAATACCAAGATGTGTTTTCATTTAGAAGCAAACTATTCAATAAGTGCGGTCGGCTGATATGTAAACAGCAGTGTGATTCTATTTTACACAATCGAAATTTTAAAATACCCAATTGCTTCAGAAATGATGGAGTGACAATACTCAATTAATAATTCCTTTTCTGGAGCCCTGAGTAATTAATTGAAATACGGAATCTGTGCACACGTAGATATCTACTAGTTACTTCCTGAAAACTTCCTAGAGAGAAACAGTATATGTGCATATGCAGAAAAATCCTAGAAGAAAATTATGATGCTGCTTTAAAGGTACATGCTCACTCAGTAGGTACAGTGTGTTCTTTATAGAAATTAAATAAGTGTATACTTGTGACACGATTCCACCAGTTCTAAAAATTACAAGTGCCCGCTATGCAGATATAATCATTTAGTACATTTATTTTACTGATAGTGACGCGCGGTGGTATCAGGCTATTTTCATATGCAAATGAGGCAGGCTATTTTTTAATTATCTATACTAATTAATATATATACCCAATGTGTCCGGGATGTAGCCAAACAATACACACGCCTGATATTCCGGTGACATAATAATGAATATTGAGAAAGTATCAAGTCCACATTCATGAATAATATTACGCCACAGAACATTCCGTTCATTCTCAGAATACATACACTCAAACATACAATGGATGACTCTGTTCTCGGTTATGACGCAACACTTGGGATAATACTGACGATAGGTCTCGGAAAACATCTTACACAATAATACTACCGCTGATTTACACTGGCGAAGGATGTGTCCATTGAACGCAGTAACCTGCCATAGTATACGGAGAGTCAGCGGTTCTGCAGCATTTACTAAATTAAGTAGCGGCTCGCCTGTACCTATGCGAGTTTGTATCGCGTGCCTTTCTTGCTCAACAATAGCAGTTTGTACCATTTCCTTCCACATAGACTTGGCTGTAAATTGTCCAGTTTGCAAAAATGACTCGAGGTTTTGGCTCGGTGAGTACTTTTGCAGACGTCGACAAATGTCGGGTATAAACCCTTCCACTGTTGTAGGATTCGCAAGGTACGCCGTCAACCTGTTCAAAAACACTGAATGAAAACGCTTATCACATTTCTCTGTACATAATTACCCAAATAATCTAAGTTGACTTATGTCTATTTCAGTTTCCAATGAGAGACATCCGATTGTGTTTAGGGCAATGTCTGTTCGTGTACGCCGCGGTATGTCTTGTATGTATTTGATACAAAATATATACGCCCGTTCCAGTTTCAAAATGTCTTTTGGCAATAATCTGTTCCAAAGTTCACACCCGCAAGGCGCCCTAGGTAACACTATTAACTGATATATTCGTTTAGCTGTCAAAGGACTGAAACCATATTTATTAATTCCACTGTTTGCTAGACTCAAAAAGGTTCCTCTCAATCTGTTGCTGGCTTCTGTACTATTGCACTCCAAGTTCATATATTTGCCACAAGTAATTCCCAGATGCGTATACTGTTCATTTTCGCGTACTACTTCATCTCACAGCTTCCATGTGCGATTGCTAGTGACATAGTCATTTTTCGGTTCATTGAAGACAATCACCTTACATTTTTCAGCATTGTATTTATAACACCATTTCTGCGAGTATATGTAACACTTGACCATCATTTCCACGAGTTCATTTAGTGATAATGACACAAGTACCATGTCGTCTACTACAGTGGGGCAGCTGCAATTTACACCGTACATGACAAATCCAGATGTTGGTGACGCGTCTATAGATTGCAGAAGATCGTGGATGTAAGAAATGTACATGAATGCGGAATTGACCCCACCTTTACGCTACACTAAACCAATTAGATGTGTGACCTTGGTGTACTACCTGACTTTTCATGTCGTTGTACATATTTATAAACGATTTAAGTACAAGCTTGTTCATTCCTCGCTTAAATAGTTTGTAAAATAGTCCAGTATGCCACACTGTATCAAAAGCCTTTCGGGCATCTAGGAAACACACATATAATTTACTTGCATTTTCTGTTGCATAGTACACACTTTCACGCAAAAGGAATGAAGTCATCTGGCAGATCATTTCTTTCTGAAAACCTCCTTGTAGTGGGGAAATGTCACCAGTTGAGGCGGTAGACGATTTACCAGCAACCGTTCGTAGATTTTCAGCAACACAGACGACAGTGTGATGGCGCGATAATTGTCTGGGTCGTATTTGCGTTTGTTACCACCTTCGTGTAGAGTAATGATGAGCCCTTTCTTCATTTCTTCTGGCTTGTTACCCAACATTATTATGACAGAGAAAAAAGTTGCTAACACACAGTTCAGTGCGTATCCGCCATATAACAGGTGTTCATACACGATTTGGTCACTACCGCAAGCTTTTGACTTCGCTGCTTGTTGATTAAGAGCACACTTGATGTCATCACAAGTAAATCCAGCACACAATGAATCGTCGGAGTTATGGTATCCCGTCAACACAGTGCGACTGTGCCGTGAAACATGGTGCCGTGAAATATGTTTGATATCCTGTCAATACGACCAAATCACCGCGTATGAATATGTGCGGTGGCTGGGGTTATTTGTTATTTGTATTGCATTTCACAGCTATTTGTAGGTGTTTACGGGATAAATAGAATAGTAGGTTAGTGCCGTGAATGGGAAACAAATATCTGGCGCGTCACGGAAACGGGATGTGCTCGGCAGAGCCTCGCCCATCCCGTTTCCTGAGCCTTGCCATATATTTTTTTCCCATTCACGACACAAACCTACTATTCTCTATATCCATATCGGAATACACCTGTTCCATTTGTTGTTCTATGTGTAGTTTGTGATTATCAGAGTAATTAGGGTCGTCTTTGTGTGTGTATAAATTTTGGAAGTAAACACCCCACTGGATTGCTATTGATTCCGCATCTCTGTACACAGTACCATCAAATTGTATTTCAGAACCAGCTGCCGTACAACTTTGCCGTTTGCTGCGGTTGAATAGTTTCCAGAAATCGTCACTGTTTATTTCAGCAGCCCTGTCAATTTCTTCCTTAGAAATATGTTTCATTGTAGCGCGATATCAAATAAAATATCACTTCCAATGTACATGTGTCTGCACGATTTCCGCTTTATAAGCAATATGTATAAGTTATTGTTCACATATTTTATTTTCCCATTCACGGCACTAAAATACTATTCTATTTATCCCGTCAACACCTACAAATATCTTTAAAATGCATACGCAGTGATTATATCGTATTGACAGGATATCAAAAATGTTTCACGGCACCGTGTTTCACGGCACATATGCACTGTGATAAATCACTGTTCATTCCAGTTTATTAGGGTAGAAAGTGTTAAATTACATTGCATTCGCCAACGCCATGTGATTTAATTCCACCAACGAAACGTCAGCAAAAGTAATAGTCAAATATTGGTTGATGCCGTTACATTGTCTCATCACCAATACCGGATACTGATAGGTTATTGGATGTATATGTGGATATATGCCACTAATGACGCAGCTTACTATTTGTCGTTGCACGGCTGAACGAGTGGCATATATCCACATACAAATCAAATAAACTTTTTTATTATCTACGTACATCACTCACGATCTGTATGTGCCTAAAACAATATATTCAACATATCAATAAAATAAACAAATTTGTGATAATTTAGAAGTACCTATTTTAAGAGGTGAAATGTAGACACGGCACTGATCAGTGTGAAGCCATGAGACGTCAATATGGAAACAATTATTGACGGCTTCCGTTCCATTGTAATTCAAACGTACGTATATTATAAAATAATTACTGCACAAAAATATTTACACAATTCCCTAACTTTCGATTGGCCCGTAGTACAGTCAAGGGACATAATTATTCACCACCCTGTTACCAAATTGTCTAAATTGGGTTACCCTGTCAGTGCAAATGCGCTGTGTGCTATTTATAGACATGCAACAGGAAGTCTAAATGACATCATATTATGACATCCTAATTAACTGATCACATGACATAAAAATGGAAGCTCTGCACTTCCTGTAACCATGGGTAACACTGCGTTTGATTAATGGCTTCCAAACAAAAATAATTGTGTAGTGAAGTTAGAAAATTAATCATAACTTCTTATGAGTCTGGCCAAAATCAGTCAGAATTGGCAAGAATATTTAATATACCACGGTCCACTATTAAGAGCATAATAAAGAAATATAAAGAATTTGGAACTGTAGAAAATAGACCAGGAAGAGGCAGGAAGAAATTGTTCACAGACAGGGATAGCAATCAACTTTCTCGTGTTGTGAAACAGAACAGAAGGAGATCACTCCAGGATATTACCAGCATAATTAATGAGGGTAAGGACCATACTTTCTGTACTAAAACTCTGCAGAGAAAAATCCATGATCTGGGGTATAAGCGACGTGTTGCCAAGAAACGGGTGGTGGTGAGGCATGCCAACAAGAAAAAGCGTGTGACGTGGGCTAAAGAAAGAAGGAAATGGACAGCTGATGAACACTGGAGCAAGTGGATATTTAGTGATGAAAGTCAAATTGTAATTGGTGCAAATAACCGTGTGCTTATCTGGAGAAAGGGCTCTGAAGTCAACGACCCCCAGCTTATGAACGAACCTCCAAGGGGGCGAGTCAGTTTGATGGTGTGGGGATGTATTTGTTATGAAGGTGTCGGAACATTAACACAAGTAGAAAGTAACATAAATGCTACTAAATATATTGAAATACTTGACGATAATTTGTGGCCAGTTGTTGCACGCCATTTCCATGGTAGCGACTATATATTTATGGATGACAATGCCCCTGCTCACAGGGCCCGTTCAGTGAAAGAATATATAGAAACAAACAACATAAACAACACGTGGCCAGCACAGTCACAGACATAAATCCTATTGAAAATATTTGGCTGAAATTAAAAAGAGACATAGAACCTTCTGCAGCAAATATTCACACCAACTCCGAGCTCATTTGTGCTGTTCGACGTGTCTGGGAAAACATCCAACAAGACTATGTTATAAAGCTATACCAGTCCATTCCAACACGTCTGTCAGAAGTAGTTACGATGAAAGGCAATCTGACCAAATATTAAGGTAAGATTTCAATCTGTTACAAAATAATGACCACATATACAGCAGTTTCATTTCCACAAGTGTTGTCAGTCATTTTGAAAGTGGTGAATAATTACGTCCCTTGACTGTCAGTCTCTGTCCAAAATTTAAATCCCAGTAAAGTCCCACGCCGAACTACTTTCCGTAACCATGAGGCGCAGTTAAAATAATTCTTAAGAAAACGGAAAATAAACACATTGTCTTGATGAATTTATTTCAAATGCTGGAATTATAATAAATTAATTGCCTTTTTGTTGAATTTATGGGGGATATAAACTTGGAAAAGTCTCAATGAGACGATTCTAAAGCACTCCCAACTTGCCATTTTTGATAAAGAAATAAAATAATTCTCCCCAAGTTGGTCAAATTACGCACCTTGACTGGAGTTCTGACCTATGTGGAATTTCATCTGTAGCCTATTTCACCAACATTGCAAAGTATACTTTCTAGCAAAGTATACTTTGAGGGAGTAATCATTTAGTTTTCCTGAAATGCATTATTTCATATAGAACTAACAAATGCATATATTTCATGATTAAAAGTATGCAGAATTATTATACTGAATTTATTACATTATCACAGCCATAATGGCTGTGATAATGTAATAAATTCAGTATAATAAAAATTAATAAATTTCCAAAAAAATTGAAAATTTCTCCCTCAAAGTATACTTTGCTACTAAAGTATACTTTGCAATGTTGATGAAATAGGCTACTGGTTTCCAACAGAGCCTTATTCACTTCATATCAAAATACATTAACATTGTATTATATGTATAAGGTAACGTTTGATACTAGCTAATGGTCAAACATAACATGGATTTCGTTCAAAGTAACGCGGAATTGTTAGCGTTGTGCCACTGACGTCATTCTGTAACCTGATTTGACTCAGTTCAACCAATGAAACATCAGATTTTAATTCGTTGTAACCGGAATATTCATATACAAAGTGCGTTACAGGATAACAAAGACAAACGGTCCATCGGTGGATAAACGGACTGGTTGATAATGATCAGTGTCCGTTTCGCGTAAGCTTGCCAACTGTATTTACGGTTCCATATACATGACAAAACAAGATTGTGAACACTACTATTACGCTTTCGCAAAATGAAAGAATTATCTATTTTTTTTATTTAAAATTCTTAAATGTGGTCATATATTGATTGTATTACGACAAAACGACACTTCTACCTCGATAATACCTCGGAATTCCCATATTAAATCACATGGAAGTATATGTCTACGGGGATTTAACATTTTGTCAATTTCAGAAAGTGGACAACGATATTGAATATGTAATGTTTGTGTTGTTTCTTAGATCATGTCCAAGCTATCTTACAGGGTTTCGTTGTCAACTTCCAATTATTTTACAGTTTCTTCCTGCAGCTGCAGCATATCTTTTGGGCCATATAAAGACCATTGGTCTTCGTAATAAAATCAATATTTTACCAAATATCGCACAATAAAAGAAGACGCATTCTTAATTTTTGCTAATAATTTACGTATTTTATATATATTTATCGACAACAATCTTGTGTTTTCTTTTGCATTGTGGAATAAAACCGTACACTCTGGGCAGGTTTCGTTAAGCCAACATTAGTTATATAACTTTCACTGCAACTGATTTCGGATCCACCACTGCCTGCGTTAATGTCTACATATGTCACCGTTTTTGAACATCTATTGGCTATATCAACTTGCAATAAAGCAGTTTGATTGGCTGTGCATCAGCTGTAGGATAAACGCATGTGAACAATGCGTGGCAGGGATGGCAAAATGATTTCCTTAAAAATTAAAATTACCAGAACAACAAACACTCGCCTCCACTGTCTATTGTTAGATCTAATACTATATTATAGTGGCGTATTCTGGTTTTCATGGCAAGTTTATTGCACCAATTTTGGACTTTTGTTCTAATAGAGAACAGGATACAAAAACTGAGACACATAAACCCAGATTAAGAAGAAACTATCGCCATACTTCATGATAAACACCACATAATTTGGAAAATTCTCAATATGTATGTTGTCCAGTAAGACAATGGCCATGGTTTGGATTGGTTCAGTGCACTAACATTCAGTTTATTGCAAAAGAGGAAGTATTCTAAGTTTCCTCTGTTGCAGATGCATTTATTTATGAATTTTATTTCTCGTTTTCCGACACCCTTGGAAAAAGCTAAAACTAAAACCCTTGTGTTTTAGCTTTTACTAAAGGTGTCTGAAAATGTAAAGAAGACAGCACAAGTAAATGCAAATAAGCATCTGCAAAATAGCAAGTTTATTAGACTTTCCTTTCTTGCAATAAACTGAATTATTAGTATATCCGTATATGTCACAACGTATTATGGAAGTTGATATTTGCTATTTATTACTTGCATTAAAATGTACAGCAGACGATTACGCTTCGTGTTATTTTATTTCCTGATAACCAGCGTTGTCTATATATGCCCATTGGAACTGAACGTCCATGTAGTTAACATGTACAAGTGTTTGTTATCAGTAAACGGCGACCAAGGAAAAGGTTGGAAGTCAGACTATTGACACCAGTATAGTCCACGATCAACAAGCATATCAGCGTAGTCCTATAATCATCGGAACCCAAATTGACCACACAATTAATTCATGACTGCAATGGCCGATCAGAATATACACGTGTCATACGTTCAATATGTCAGACTATGGCCACTATTTCTAGCTGTAACTTGAGAAATATGGCTTATGGGAAAGTGTGGCTCCTGATCAAATAACACACTTCTGGAGTCCGATAGCGAATTATACGTCATTTCGGCAAGGGGCAGCTACATACTATATAGATTAGTGGTGATGTAATATTACATATTATTACGACAGTTTCCACATTTCATGGGAAACGAGACTACGCCAAGATTACATTTATTGCATATGAACGACATCATTTAGTTATTAAAGCGGCTGTGTCTCCGATGGTACTTCCGAAGATAAATTTCACAAACACCGCTGCAATAATATCAATCGATGTCGTATGAATACAGTCGCAACTTCTCACAGGTCATAAATATGCCTTTGTTGGCTTATTTTCGCATTTGAATGTCAGGTTCTTATATCGCAAACATCAACCCCAGGAAAGTTCGTGCTAAATTTAACTTGGTTGTATGCCAATTGCGTCACAGTTATACCAGAAACGCGCGAGTAGTGACTTAATCAAATCATTAGAGTCATGGTTCCTAATGACGTTCACTTTGCTGCAGATAAGACAACGATACACCTGCCTGAAATACCTTTATTATAAATATATTATCAGCATGGCACACTTCTATATAATCACCATAAATACTGTAATACCTTAACAAACGATTTACGTGCATTTTCATAAAAATGAAAGAATTTAAAATGCGAGTACTGAATGTTATCGGTGATTAGTCAATGATGTAGTGTCTAGTCAAAGCCATGCACATGGCTATTAAGTGTAAGCGCATCAGCGGTAAACATGAATGCTATATTTAGCACAGGTAGTGTTTTAGAGATCTTAAGGTCTTGACAGTCAGACTGTGCATATGCACAAGCAGACACAAACGAACCAAGATACATTGTGCGAATCATGATTATCTCTGCCCGTGGCGACCATTATCATTTGTGTTATGTGCATTTGTAATGGTGTGGTTGTTTTGTTTTCTGCATAAGAGCCCATGCTAAAGCAAAAAACGTTGAAACTTCTGACACATAGCCAGGCGGAAGCCCGGACGCCCAGGCTTCAACATTATTACACCATTAAAAACTGTATTAAAATCAACTGCGCTCAAAGAAAAGGTATTAAATTGAAACATGTGAAATATGATATAAAATAGTATCATGTATCATACTTATAACGACGTAAACTGGGTATCCAGTCAGTTAATTTATCCTTTATTATGATAAACCCACTCTAAATCAACCATAATGATATCGAAATACCGTTACAAATACCAGTAACTACATAACATTTAGCTCCTCTATTCATCATCCCCGAACGCCGGTGTGTAGTGTTTTGATGTCGATGGCCAACGTCCTCCGGTCATATGCATACTATGATGCATGATACTGATGTGGCGATATCAGTAGCCTATTTCAACCTATCAACACTTGATCAATCAGGACCAGTATCCTATTTCATCAACATTGCAAAGTACACTTTAGTAGCAATTTTCAATTTTATGATAAATTTATTAATTTTTATTATACTGATTTTTTTACATTATCACAGCCAATTTGGCTGTGATAATGTAATACATTCAGTATAATAATTCTGCATACTTTTAATCATGAAATATATGCATTTGTTAGTTCTATATGAAATAATGCATTTCAGGAAAAATAAATGATTACTCCCTCAAAGTATACTTTGCTAGTAAAGTATACTTTGCAATGTTGATGAAATAGGCTACTGACCTCTCACAGAAGCAACACTGAGCGGCTGAAACCTTGTTGGTGTGACTAATTAAAAGGGTAACCCCATATATCATGCCATACGTTCAAACCACATACTCCTATCTTGTTCGGGTTACATATGGTACACCATGGTTTAACGAATTGGCATTTTCTACGTTTTGACAAAATAAATTTAAATTTATAGAATTGTGCTATACATTGAAAATGTTTCCAACCCGTTCAAAACAACTCGCCCGAGTATTTCTGCCTCTATTTTTGGGTGATTTTCTCAGATCCAGTGACATATGCCATACTATTACCAGTGTTGTTTTCATAATAAAAGTGGCAACAAAATGATATGTACTTCTTCATACAATATATGACTACAATGCACCAGAATGTAGGATATTCAACCCCTGATTAAGGAAATCTCAGCCGCCTATTTCACCAAAATTGCAAAGTATGCTTATCTTGCTAAGTACACTTTGACGGAGAAATTTTCAATTTAAGGATACATTTATTAATTTTTATTATACAAAATTTATTTAATTATCACAGCCATTTTGGCTGTCATAATGTAATACATTCAGTATAATAATTCAGCATACTTTTAATCATCAATTATAAGCTGTTTTTAGTTTTGTATCAAATAATGCATTTTGGGAAAAATAAATTATTTCTCCCTCAGAGTATACTTAGCTATATAAGTATGCTTAGCAATTTTGATAAAATCAGCTACAGGGCAGCATGCCCCCGGACCTCTCAGCCTACTCCGTCGTTTCGCTCGCTCGACCATATTATTGTCCGAGCTTCAAAATTAAGCGCCGCTTGGCGACGTGCTAGTACAATGAGACAATTATATTGTGTATAATGTCTCAGAATGACATTTCATCACGCCATTCTTTAACATATTAAAGTTATGACTATCTGTATATTTGGTTTCAATATCACTTTGCAAATGAAAATAATTAATATTTTAAATGATTGTGAATATTTAAAACACAAGGATAAAACCGGGCGAAGGTCCGCTAATGCCGTGGAGCGCGTTCGTTTCTATTATAGAGATTAACATAGCGTGCTAAAATTACCATCAGCTGCTATTTCCGTTCTTTATCAAACCCCGTAAGAGGTGAAACCGGCTGAATTTAACACACAATGATAGCCCAGTTGGCCTCTCTATGTGCCATATAGGGTACAATAATGGGAAAATGTTCACATAAATGCTATGCATATATCCTATGCTATGCATTTAGGAATCAATTATGTTTAAATCACATTACGATCAGGTATCCCACGTGTCGTCAACCATAAATATATATGTTATTACGAAATTATAATTATATGGGATATTAAATATTCCATTGTATTCAATAAATCGTTTCAACTTTATACAAATGACCAACATTAAAACAATCATTGGATAGGAACCAATTCCAAATAAATAATGTTTTATTCTACTATCTACTATGACCATAAATGTGTGAGAATAATTTACTTATCCCTTTCCGCTATTACTGTACTATACTTTATGCTTGTCTGTATATTCACCGATGGCACAACAACTAGCATTACACACATTTATTTCCGTGTTTATATCACTGTGTATTACGCTAGGTGCGTCATCTAGTTGCTTTGTAGTGGCCGTGTAGGCCCGATTTGTTATTCGTTCTGATATAATAGCGTAATATACAATTAGGTATTTGCAAGTTTACACTAAAATCAAATAGGAATCAGTATCACATATAAGCAATAGAAGGATACGATATCCGACCGCCAGAAAAAAATGCAACCTACCATGATAGTGAATCATCAGGCATACATGCTCATGCAAATAGGCGTCTCACGTTACTTTGACACTCATGTGAAGTGTTTATCATTTACATAGTTTTAACATAGTTGAGTGTCGAAACGCATTTCTAATATTTAGTATAATTTTGTCACGGGTTTGGGTAGCTTTGGCAGCGACTGATCCAGAGGTCATAAATAGATGGGAACAACATTTAGGTGTATAACTACATTGTATTTATACACAAAGGTTACAATTACAAGTCAATAATAATTGAGGTCGTGTAGACCAATCACTCTCAGATAGATGGAATCTGGGCTGAGGTGATCTTTTATGGAAATTTAATGTTTAGCGGCAGCCAGAGACAACTAGGGAAGATGGTTCTCAAGCGTTCTAAGCAAGGAAATATATCCTTTAACTGATGTTACAAGAGGGGTCTATATGATCACTCCATAGCTGATATGGGTTTATACTCGTCAAAGGGATACAACAGTTTTCCATCTTCAACTGGATGCAACTCATCACATCAGACAGCGTTTCAGTCTTAAATATATAGGGGAGCTAACTCATCCTATCTTAACATTCTTACAATAAGGGAGGTACTCGTCACCTCTCTCATAAAACCCTGTAGATCTTGTAGCCAAACAGCTGACCAGCATAAATATGATTGGGGTAATCACTGTAATTGTGATAATAAGGGGGAGGGGTGTTAATACAAAATACAACATTTCCTAAAAAGACAACAAGGACTTACACGCAAATAACCCCTCCTAATAATACACACCTATGTTAGTGAAAGCTACATGTCACGTAATGTAAGTCATATATGTTATACGTACATCTAGAACAATATAACTGTGTTCTGCTTTTTCGGCGCCCGGAATGAATCTCATTTGAATGGCGCCAGTATTTATACCCGTATGGTTGACACTATTACAGTATTGAAATCAACTTTACGAGCCCATAGCAACAATGAAATTCTGACAGTTTCTCCGGATACAGTGGGAAGTAATTTCTCTTAATTCCACTATTTTGAATGAAAGTTGGCTTATAAACAACACAATTATGACTAATAATCATCTGCGAACGTAATTACTATATCCGCCTCGCTCATAATAAGCTAAATTATATTTTAATAGTGTTTATTTCGGGCGGACTGAGGTGTGACGGCTGCACTGTGTGAGAAAGGCTGACCTACTGAACTTTGATATATGACGTATGTTCGGGAAGTGACCTAGTGCATGCGCAATCGGCTGTAGGGATATCGTCGGAATATACGCTGACATTCAATAATTAAACCGATATTTAAGTCACTTTCCCGCATTGACACGCAATGTGGATCAATCACATTCTTTACGCTGGTGCACGTGTCTCTTTTGGGTTTCGTTATCTCTGTCAATATGCGAAGTAAATATACACTCCATTACAACTTGGTTGATGGCAACGGTGTGGGAAATATACACTGGCGGACTTTAAAAACGCCTCACTGTATATATGCGATTATATTTACATTGTCCTTGAATTCATAATGGAAATGCCCATTCAACGTATTACGTTCAAATCCTACATTAAATTAGCCCCATGTGACGTCGCGTGACATTGTTGATTCGTTAAAGTGTGTTTGACGTCATTAGATTGCATGACGTTCATCGTCGTTATCAAAAACGTCATGCTATTGAACGGCAACGTCGCTGTTCCACGAATTACGACAAAACGACGTAAGACAATAAGATTGTTACGCCGTATATGGTTATTTACATCTTTAAGCTATCCGAAAATGTAGTGTAAATATAAATAATAAAACCATGGGCAGTTGAGTTTACTGTATTATCACTCCACGAACTTTAAAGTAACCAAATGTTGTTGATAATACAGTAAAGTTTTAATGCAACTGCTCGTGGTTTTATTCCTTAAATATATGCATTACTTATATAAGAGACTTGTGCACGTACAAGTGCACGTAAATATTATTATCATTCTAGCCTATTCAGTGTTTATTCGGTCAATCCCAACGCTCCGTGCACTCAGCGAGTCACCTTTCCTCATGAACCCATTTAATCTAAATACACGTGAAAAATCCACATCGAAGTTGGTCAGTGAATACGCAGCGCGCTATGTTAACACCATATACTATGCAATGACAGTTAAAGGTTCAAAACAATGTTACATGTACAATGACAGGAGAAAATGTAAACGACAGACACAGACTTTCCGGATATTTCGGAGTTGGTGTTGGGTAAACTGTGGCTGCCAGGCGTTTCAACGTATCCTGAGTAACCGAAATGCGTCATACAAGTTGGTAAAGATGGGCCATTCCATAATTTCCTGGCCTGGCAGTGACTTCATATGAGCGTATTCACACCCAGGAATTTATGAATCTGTTACACAGAATAAATGTTGAAGTTGTAAAATAGTAGTACATGGTGCATCTCTAACAGGTTGAGGTGTTTTTAAAGTCCGCTAGTATATAATAACTCAGATTATAGCGTTATGTTGAGAACAAGGGCGAGGCCAATCCCCTTGCTAACAGCCTTGATAATGAAATAAACAAAACAAAACAAACGTTGTGGAGCGGTTCATATTATTGAATTAATCAACTTTAACGCGTTTGCCTTACAAACAATGTGAACACAAGTACTCAGTGACCTTGATCTTGGTTGGTTGGACGTGGGTCGTATGCAAAACAAAGCACCATCCATAGACACACATTGTGGAAAATATATTATCAAAATCGGTTGAACGGTTCATACGTTATTGAATAAAGAAAACGTTAACTCACTTGACTTACAAACAATGTGAACATAACTCCTCAGTAATCACCTCGCTAGCAGCCTTGATAACACAATAAACAAAACACAACTTGTGAAGCGGTTCATAAGTTAATGAATAAACAAATCTTTCAAAGTGTTTGCATTACAAACAAAGTGAACCTAAGACCTCATGCAGCTACCTTGACCTTCCCAGTCAACATTGCGAAAGCGGGCCGACATCGGACCGCCATCTTCTAAACAGCGGCTCGCTGACGGAATTCTTCAGTGGCCCGCTGTCGGTTATGAAAGGCGGCAACTCGTCGGCCCGACATATCATAATATATATTGGCCCGACAACGGCCAGCTGTCATTTCTTTTGTAGACGCTATTGGGCCTCTAAGCTGCCGCCATGTGCTCTGCTACCAATCCAAGGATTCGCAGGTAAAATCCTGGTCCGTTAATTTCCCCCGTCATACGACCTATTGCATGTTCACACAAAACCTATCGCGTGCGCATGCAAAACATATCGCGTGTGCACGCAATACCTATCATATACGCACGCAAAACCTATCACGTGCGCACGCAAAACCTATTGCGTGCACACGCAAAACCGTTTAGCGTGCGCACGCAAAAGTCATTGCATGCGCACGCAAAACCTATTGCATGTCCTTCATGTGTAATAATTCTGCGGTGACGTGCAAAGCAAGAGACCTGTTCGAATTCCGTGCGTTCAGTAAATGTTTTATTTTACCGACCCATGGTGGACAGTTCTGCCCACTAAACACTTTCTATCCGTCAACACAGTGCGTATGTGCCGTGAAACACCGTGCCGTGAAACAGTTTTGATATCCTGTCAATACGACCTAATCACAGCATATATGATTTTGAGCGGTGGCTGGGGTTATTTGTTTTTGTTGCATTTTCAAGACATTTGTAGGTGTTGACGGGATAAATAGAATAGTAGGTAAGTGCCGTGAATGGGAAAAATATCTGGCGCGGCACGGAAACGGGATGTGCTCGCAGAGCCTCGCCCATCCCGTTTCCTAAGCCTTGCCAAATATTTTCCCCATTCGCGGCATTGACCTACTATTCTCTATAACATTGAGTGTACTCATTCAATATGACATTCGCCGGTACTATGAGGCAGTTTGCCATTGACAGTGACAATTCTTGTACAGTACAAACAGACAAACAGAAAAACATTTAACACAAAATCAAGAGATACAGTCAGAGTTCCAGATAAGGTGCGTATTTGCGTATTTTACGCAATTATTTTAGCTATCTACGCATTGATTATCTTTAGTGGAAGGAGGAAATACGCATTGATTTGCAAATTGAGTAGTGAAATACTGTCATCACGTTGAAAATTCACTTTGTTGAGCTGCAAAAAGCAAACAGTCATACAGTCACAGTGTTTGCTTTTTGCAGCTCAATTAAGTGAATGTTTAAATTTGTAATATTTTGTTATCATGTGTTCCCTAATTAGTAATGGAGAAAATCAATAATCCTTTTGTAAAAGTAAAATACGCAATGATTTTGAAATCAGGGGGTATAGTAAGCTTAAGACACAAGTTTATCTGGAGCTCTGGATACAGGTTTATAGCTGAGCATGACTACCCGAAAAGTGCCAATTCAACGTATTGCGTTTATATACAAGTACATTACATTAGCCCCATGTGACGTCGCGCGATGTTGTTGATTCGTTAAAGTTTGTTTGACGTCATTAAGTGCATAGCGTTCATCGTCGTTGTCCATAACGTTACGCTATTGGCCGACAAGACTATTCCTATTGCTGTATGTTTGAAACTATCCGAAAAGGCAAATTTAATGTAAATAGGCACAAATACTGGTATTTTGTAAACGTATTTAATGAAATTACGCTGATGTCCGAAGGTACAAAATACCATGGAGTGTCTCGTATGTCTCATCAATAAACGCTACAGTCCATGCTTTTATTAATTAAGTACATGTATGCGCGACAAGCTATGGGATTACGTGCAACGACGCCATGTCAGCCATTTCATCTACTTCACAAAAAGTGCTAAGCATACTTATCTAGTGTACTTTGAGGGAATCATCATTAGTTTTTTCCAGAAATGCACTATTTCACGTAGAACTAACGACTGCATATATTTGTTGTTTAAAACTATGCATACTTATTATACTGAATTTATTACATTATCACAGCCATTTTGTAATACATTCAGTATAATAACAAATACTAAATGTATACTTCAATTGAAAATGTCTCCCTCAAAGTGTACTTTCGTGAAAGGCGATCATAACATATGTCCAGTCTGATCAATATATTAAAAGGTACATGTCCACTCAGTAAGCACAAACTGTTCTTTATATCAGAGACATCATCGGAGATATTTTCTGGCAAATTAAACATTAATTCACCATCACCCCACATATTGATTGAAATTATTACACATTTTATATCGGACGTCAATTTCCACACGGACATCAGGGGCGATAGCCGTGTTTCCTTAAAATGTTAACGGACATTACAATTTATTCTCTGTATTTATTTTTTTATGTGCAATAATCTTACTTTATAATTTATTATTTTTTCACGTGACGCATTTTATTAGTATAAATAATTAAAAAATAGCATGCCTCATTTGCATATGAAAATAGCCTGATACCACCGCGCGTCACTATCAGTAAAATAAATATACTAAATGATTATATCTGTATAGCGGGCACTTGTAATTTTTAGAACTGGTGGAATCGTGACACCAGTACATGTATACACGTATCTAATTTCTATACAGAACATGCTGTGCCTACTGAGTGGACGTGTACCTTTAATATAGCGTTGTCTATGTTCTTACCTCTCTGTTTGCCGTCGGCATGAAGATATACAAACTTAGGAATAGTAAACGAGTTTTCTTATCCGCCGAAGGCTCGTAATTATTGAGACATGCCATGCGATTTTGTAACTTCGGACATCTGCGTAATTTCATGAAATCTGTTTACAAAATTTATAATATTTTCTGTAAATGGTGTCAATAGTTGACAACATTTTCAGAGTACATGAGGAATGTACTCTGAAAATGTTAATAACTTTTGACTTTATTTATGAAAACTATTGTAAATTTTGTAAACGTATTTAATGAAATTACGCTGATGTCCGAAGGTACAAAATACCATGGGGTGTCTCGTATGGGAAATATTCTAGTTAAGTGCTGATAACTAAACCATGTGTGTGGAATAAAAAATATTGCAATTAATTGCTTAGGGCTCCAGATAAGGAATTAGTAATCGAGTATTGTCACTCCATCATTTCTGAAGCCATTGTGTATTTCAAAATGTTAATTGTGTAAAATAGAATCGCACTGCTATTTACACATCAGCAGACCGCACTTATTGAATAGTTCTCAACAAAATTGCAAAGTATACTTATCTAGCAAAGTATTTCAGGGAGAAATTTTCAATTTTAGGATAAATTTATTATTTTTTATTATACTGAATGTATTAGTTTATCTCAGCCATTTTGCCTGTGATAATGTAATAAATTCAGTATAATAATTCTGCATACTTTTAATCATCAAATATATGCAGTGGTTAGCTCTATAATTATGAAATAATGCATTTCGGAAAAAATAAATGATTACTCCCTCAAAATATACTTTGCTAGATAAGTATACTTTGCAATGTTGGTGAAATAGGCAACTGATCAAGTAGCACACTTGTGCAGCCTGAAAATGTTGGTGAAATAGGCAACTGATCAAGTAGCACACTTGTGCAGCCTGACAATGTTGGTGAAATAGGCAACTGATCAAGTAGCACACTTGTGCAGCCTGACAATGTTGCGTTGATAAAATGACGGACGGTAGGCTACTGATACGTCTTTCAAATTGGCATTCTTGTATGTGAGATTTGAATCTGGTTATACCCCTTATCAGAGTAATCATACCGGTATTACTTTTAGGGGAAGGGGCCAAGTGAATTAGGTGTGGTATGGACCTGGCACCAGGTTATTCCCATTTCAGGGCTGAATTTATATTTATTTTGATGTAAATATTCCGTTTTGATTTGGGGATTTTCCTCCCAATGCAGCAGGTTAAATGCAGGATCGAACCTGTTGGCCCGGCCTTAAATGACCGTAGCTGTTGATAGGCCGTTAATCTCATTTGCGGATGTTCTTGGAGAAAGAGGGCTTATGGGATTAGTGCATTGCGAGGCTCCTGTAGCCTATTTAATCAAAATTGCAAAGTATCCTTTTCCAGCAAAGTATACTTTGAGGGAGTAATCATTTATTTTTCCCAAAATTCATTATTTTATATAGAACTTACATAGTTGATGATTAAAAGTATGCAGAATTATTATACTGAATTTATTTCATTAATGTAATAAATTCAGAATGATAAAAATTAATAAATTTATACTAAAATTGAACATTTCTCCCTCAAAGTATACTTTGCAAGAAAAGTATACTTTGCAATGTTGGTGAAATAGGCTACTGATCAAGTAGCACACTTGTGCAGCCTGACAATGTTGCGTTGATAAAATGACGGATGGTGCTTATCCTGGTTAGACTGCGGATGCGCAGACTCTTCTGGATCTACACTGGTCGCAAAACATCATGGCCCCAATTTCTCCAGTCTCAACCACACATATACCATTTCTGCCTTCCAGGGTCGTTAGGGTTAAGGCATGGAGAGATGTATTACTACATTCTTGACGATGTTTGGAAACACACAGAGTCATCATACGTTATTAGGACTTGTATGCATGTCCGCTGGGTGGAAAAGAGTACATCACAGTAATTGCAAAAATTGATTAAACCAGATTATCTCAGTAATCTAATGGCGTCTAATATGGTCCCCTAATCATATTCGATCTGAATCAGCGCTTAACGTACGTGCCGTGATGTACCCTTTCCCACATGGAGACATATTACATTGTAAGGTATAACTGTGACAATGTATGTGCGTATTTATTTATACATATCTACATATTCATGAATTTTGGGAAAAGTGACATATATGCCCATAGGGCCGGGTGTATCTGAATACCGACTCTTAAACATTGCGATATATATATATACATGTGTATTGTTTACACATGTCACTATATTAAATAAACTACTTACTTACTTACTTACTTATTCCACTCAAGGAATAACACTAATGGATAAGAATAGAAAATAACATATTTCTAAATGTGGTACATTTTATTTTATAAGTTAAATCGATGTCAATCTGGTTTAACAAACGTTCATAACAACTACAACTGTACGGAGGTGATACAAATTACAATGTCTATATACCAAATAAAATTCCTCTGAAGCCTATTACTTGTATGTGGTGGGGCTTAGTGCGGCAAGAGGACCTGGCACCAGTAGCCTATTTCACCAACATTACAAAGTATACTTTTCTACAAAAGTATGCTTTGAGGGAGAACTTTTCAATTTTAGGATACATTTATTAATTGTTATTATACTGAATTTATTACATTATCACAGCCATTTTGGCTGTGATAATGTAATACATTCAGTATAATAATTTTGCATAATTAATCATCAAATATATGCAGTGGTTAGTTCTATATGACATGGTCTTATTTCGCACATAATCAACTCGGGTAAAAAGTTGTATTGTGCTTTCGTCGATTTTTCAAAAGCCTTTGATTATGCAGTGCGGGACAATTTGTGGTTAAAATTAATAAAGATGGGAGTTCGCGGTAAAATTTTGAATGTAATAAAATCCATGTACTTTGACGTTAAATCGAGGGTAAAGAACAATAAAATGCTAAGCGATGAATTTTCTTGCACGTTGGGCGTACGTCAAGGTGATTGTCTATCTCCCTTTTTATTCAGCATGTTTGTGAATGATGTTGAATTGGAATTTGAAACGAGTGGTTTGGAAGGAATTGATATTGGTATGCTAACATTTTTTATACTTCTATATGCCGAGGATATAGTCATATTCGCAGAATCAGAAACTGGAATGCAAACTGGCCTGAACTTACTACACACATACTGCATAAAATGGAAATTAAAGGACTTAGAAGTTTACAATTACAACGCCATCATCGAAATAGTGAGTAAATTTACATATCTCGGTATAGTTTTTACTACAGGTGGATCTTTCACGGCAACACAATCGCTTTTATCAGGCCAAGCTCAGTAATACACAGTAAGACACAGATTTCAATAATTTGACAAATTAATTCAGCCCATTCTAAATTATGGATCTGAAATTTGGGGTTTCCTAACGGGTAATCAAATTGAGGTGTTCATTTGAAATTTGGAAAAACTTACTAGGGGTGAACAAATGTACTCAAAACGATTTTGTCTATGGTGAAGTTGGCAGAACTCCACTCCTTATTAGAAGATATATGATCATTATTAAGTATTGGTTTAAAATTATTGAGTCAGAACTCCATAAATATATCAAACATATATATAATATGATGTTAGATGACATACAAACGTTTCCGAATAAACCAAATTGGGCATCACTTGTCAAAACAATGCTAGCACGCTATGGCTTTGTTCATGTTTGGCTAAGTCAGGGTGTCGGCAATATAGATGCGTTTGTATCAATGTTCAAGCAAAGATTAACTGACAACTATATACAAGAATGGCAAACACGTCTTAACGAATCTAGTCGTGCATTATTCTATCGCCAGGTATGCGACTTCAAACTTCGGTATTATTTGAAAGACATCACACTGCCAAAATTTCGTAACGCTTTCTCGAGATTAAACGTATCATCTCACCGCCTAGAGGTAGAAGCCTGTAGATGGAATAGAACTCCGATAGAAAACATAAAATGCACATTATGCCATTGCTTAGAAGATGAATATCACTTTATTATATAATGTAACATGTATCCAGATATTAGAAAAAAACATATATAAATACTTATTATTTGAGGAGATCGAACATGATTAAGTTTATAGAACTAATAAAATCAGAAAATTCAAAAACTGTCAAAAATTTAGGCATGTATTTATATCAGGCGTTCAATATTAGAAAGAAACGATAATTTATATTTACATAATTGAGATCATCTTCTCCCAACGCATCTAATGATTATACAAATACCAAACAGTATAATTTCCCACGATATACGTGAATACTCATTTAACTCGATATGCTTGATATTGTACGTGTATACTAATAATAGTGGTAAAATTATTGTCACACATACTAGTTATTACATACTTGTGGTCATATGCCTGACGTTTTGTATGTGAAAGAAATGAACTTAATTGTTTTGTCTGTGATATTATGTAAGATGTAGTTGTGCAGTAAATTGAGCATGATTGTAATGCCATTCTCAATCCCCAGCACAATTGTTGCATTCCACCACGGGTAATACACTTAAACGACTTTCTATTTATATTTACACCAGTCCTGCTGTTGACTTTGTCACTATGATATGTTTTGATTTATAGCATGCCATTTTCGTATTGCTTCATGGGCCATATGGCTTAAAGTGTTGTATTTTGAATAAACATCTATGACGTCATTTAAGGCCGGGTGCAGTGGGAGAAAGACACGTCAGCACAATATTGTGATAGTATGAATTTCGGGGAAAAGAAATGTATACTTTGCTAGTATTGCCTAGCAATTTTGGTGAAATTTTATACTGGTCGTCATGATCGGCGATTGCCTTGTAAATCATACCAAGTTTTTTATACGAAGTTTAGTGAAACGGGTCCTCCAAGTAAAGCATATTTTTAAAACGTTCACCTCTAAGGAATTGTAATGGATTTTGATATGTTAATTTTCCCACCACTTGTTTATGCTCTGCATTTGCTGACTCTTTGTCTCCTTGTATACTTCTTAGTTGAGTTTATATTACGTATCGGTTTTTATACTCCTACTGCGACTCTGAATCGTGCGACCCTGAATCATGCGACCCCGACCCCGACCCCGACCCCGAGCCTGATGTTTGAGCATTGATTATGACTACGTTATTGATTCCGACATCGATGTCACCGCTACCACCGCTACCACCGCTGCCACCACTGCCACCACTGCCGCTGTGCCCGTGGCCGCTATGACTACTGCCGTGGCTGTTATGGCTTCCACCGTGTCCGCTATGACTGCTTTGTCCACTGTTATCACTGATGCTGCCGGCTGCAAGCGCAATATAGAGAATAGTAGGTTAGTGCCGTGAATGTGAAAGAATATCTGGC
The DNA here is from genome assembly GCA_029237695.1 of Conchocele bisecta. Classification (NCBI taxonomy): domain Eukaryota; kingdom Metazoa; phylum Mollusca; class Bivalvia; order Lucinida; family Thyasiridae; genus Conchocele; species Conchocele bisecta. The sequence continues at coordinate 13,788,848 of CM055275.1, read as the reverse complement.
AAGGCTTATGAAACGGGATGGGCATGGCTTTGTTTCCGAGCAGCGCCAGATAGTTTTCCCATTCACGGCACTAACCTACTATTCTAATTATCCCGTCAACACCTAATAATGGCTTTAAGATGCAAAATAAAAATAATCCAAGCCACCGCACATATTCATATGCAGTGATTAGGTGGTATTGACAGGATATCAAAAATGTTTCACGGCACCGTGTTTCACGGCACATACGTACTGTCTTTACGGGATAAATATGAATACACACACCCCCGAAGTAAATCTTTCACAGGTCAGTGGTCGCACTTCCCATCTTCTTAGATGCAACTTCACAATCATTGACTCATATGTGGATGCGACTCGGGAAATGGGTCTATGGAATGTGTGGCCATCCTGCATTATTCACAATTTCATCCATGAAACTCCCGCTATGCTTATAATAAGCATTACATGTATATACGGTTTAGTCTATGGTGTTGTACTATTTGATCAGGGAATACACTGGTCGCAAATCCCATTAGACACATTTTCCACATATCAGTCAATCCTTGTGAAGTTGGAAATTATTCTAAAGTGCTGTCCTACCGGCAGTAGCCAAGGTCGTATCGAGACAGGGCCCCCATCTCAAGTCTCATGTATGACTAGCGGAATAATCTCTCCAATGACATACATAACACGATTATCAATAACATCTACTCTGACTGTAAGGAATCACTGGTGAATACATGTAGCACGTGACAGGGATAGTAACATGTTAAGAAACCAACAGAAAGTCAGAAAAGAAATGCTTTGAAAACAATAGGCCGTTACAGGAATGTTTTTGCATAATTTTTTTCTCTTGGACTTTATTTATGCTGTTTCTTACCATACTTACATGTAGGAAAGTTTTAACCATTTTATCCCGTCAACACAGTGCGTATGTGCCGTGAAACACGGTGCCGTGATACATTTTTTTGATATCCAGTCAATACTATTTTTGCATTTTACAGCCATTTGTAGGTGTTGACGGGATAAATAGAATAGTAGGTTAGTGCCGTGAATGGGAAAAAATATCTGGCGCGGCACGGAAACGGGATGTGCTCGGCAGAGCCTCGCCCATCCCGTTTCCTGAGCCTTGCCAGATATTTTTTCCCATTCACGGCACTAACTAGTTTCCTTATTTCTGAACCAAAGTATATGTTGTGACCACTCATTTGAACTGTCTCGGCGAGACGGTTCAAATAGTGGTCACTACATATACTTCTGATGAGAAATAAAGAAATTATTTAATTGTTCCATAACAAATGTGTATCTTCAGATTGTAAAGGTTCCATTGGGTAGATTGACTTGTGTGTCTACTATTCTCTATGTATCATCCCTGCCACGCTTTATCGACCTCTGCAACGAATGTGACTTTGAACTTAATCATCAACGAAGGTCAATAACAAACAATAGTCACATGAGACGAAACTGTGACAGTGATTGGAATATATATTGTTATACATACCATGACAATGACCATACCAGCCGTTACCATGATAACCATCGTTGCACGTGCACGTATAACCACCATTGTAATTATCCAAACATTTGGCATTCTCATCGCAGTGGTGAAGTCCCAAATGGCATACTTTGACATCTGAAAATATAAATGTAGAAGCATATACGATTTATAATGTACATTCGCAGTCTGATCAGATCTGCACTTTTCGCTATGCAGTCAATAAAACACCTACCATGCTTCTAGAAAGCAACATATACAGTTATCATATTACATGAGTGCGCTATTAGGAGCGATACTGTCCATATATCACATTAGCCCAATTTCTCCAGTCACAGCCACACATGTGTTGCCGCATATTGCGGACGAGTATAATACCGCTGCATAGACAACTGCAGAGACGACTGGACAGACTCAGTTACCTTTACCTCCATTGGGCTCTTAATTCGTGGTCTGAAGTAAATATGCATATTTGCATTTTTGCAACAAATATGACATATATGTTCATCGAGTGGTGTGGAATGTCCATATTTCACGAGGGCCGTTAGGCTAGAGTGAAATATGGACATTTCAAACCGCGAGTATATTGCATGTATCTATGTCGTGTTTGTTCGTTTTCCACCACCATTGGACAAAGCTAAATGGCTCTGAAAACGTCATAAAAAGACGATACAAGTAAATACAGATACAGTCTACATTCGTTTACTCAAAGTCGGTTATGTCGAATTCCTTCGTTACGTCGAATTCGTGTCTACGTCCCGTTTCAGATCCTATTATTTTCAATGTAACTGGCTACAGTTAAGTCGAATTTCATTACGTATAATTTTCGCCAATTCGATGTAATTGTTAGGTCCCGAAAACAGAAATTCGCAGCTCCAATTTATCAAAGACTGGACTTGTGTACCTGTGTAAACCTGTGTAAACAAACTTTGAATCAGAGTTAAAGGGGACTTCCTCGAATTCACAACAAACAATCGAACCATTGCTGACTTTTTTCGGAAGGCGGATATTACCGATATTAAGTTATTGTGATTCTACATACTCAATATGGTGTCATAATTCCCGTCTGAATTTATATTCACTCGAGGCGCACAATAACGAATTTGTCATACCATGGATTCTTTATATTTCTCCAGAATTTAAATGTATTGGTGCATGTTTAACGTCATAGAAATATGGCGCATAACGGCACGACTTGGCAATTTCTGGACCAATTTTCAAAATCTAACTTTCGTTTTTTTCTCAGTTAGGTCATTACCAATCCCTATAACTATGTTTCAGATGTGATTTCTAAACAATTTTCGTTTTCGACTCCTCCTCGATCCGCGGCCATTTTTTATTCGAGCCATATTGACGGGCTTCACAGGTAATATTTAGAGGTTATTACTTGATTAGTTTGATATCAAATTGTATTCAGTCCCACTTTTCAGATGTTTGCGCTTTTAACCCATCCCGTGCGCTGTTCAGACATAAGTGACGTCATACTTTTGATTACGTCAATATGTCTGTGTTACGTCATTTAAGTTAAAGATGGCTGGACATGGATCATTGTCCGTACCACACAGGATTATATCTGTATATATATAACTTAAAGTTATTGTTCACATATTGGATTTTTAAGGAATGAAATGCAAGAGCGCGTTTAGTTCCGTAAAATCCAGCACATGCACGTGAACAATAACATTTTTATATTTAGCCAGGGTAATAATGCAGTCTCCAATCAGAGTAGTAATATTCCATTTCCTGTCGAACAGGTAGTCACTAAATCTGGTAATATGTAACTTATTGGGGTTAAATCGTGCAATGTGAGGGTTGGTCAATAGTTAGAGTCACATGATACATAACTTTAAACGTATGTCTAAAACTACACTATCGTTCTATATTCCATCAGAGTAGTCTCCCGACGGGTGTATGACCGACTACACCTATATAGTTTTCCTTCTACAATTCTTATTTTTCAACCAAAGTATATGATGTTACCACTCATTGGAACCGTCTCGATGAGACGGTTCCAATGAGTGGTAACAACATATATTTCTGGTTAGTAATAAAGAAATAAGTTTTCCGTATATGTCATAGTCATTGCAAAAATATGAATATCCTCTATCTTTTCCGTCTGAGTAGTCTCCCGACGGGTGTATGACAGACTATACCTATTGTCGCAGTATGCCGCGATATTCGTTGCTAAACAACCGGCGTTGATCAGACATTCGACACTTGCGGTCACGTGTGCCTGAATGAAATCTATGTTACTGTAACGAATAGGCAGATATGGTAGAAGGTCATAATCTCGCACGCGCAGGAACGACGTCACGAGTGGCGCTTGGTGGCACTACACATCATTTTGGAAAATAATGGATCCCATTTCTAGTTATTTTAGGCAGTTTCTGGAGAGCTGAATGCTTTACAGCTTGTAATATAAATGTTTCGTGATTTTCTTTGATCATTGCTTTACTATTTTAACACCAATGCACTAAAATGCACTATAATTTCCCAATCGGTATCGTACAAAAATCGTGTCAGAAGTTTATATTATACCTGTTTCTGCCAGAAGTTTGCGACAATGCGGCTCCAAATCGTCGCATTCCTTCGACTGGCTGGTTTATTCCGTTTCATAACGACACATTTATGCTTATTCATTATCCTCGCCTTATTTGGGCGATTTTTTAGCGATTTGTAAATATCACTCTTTCTGCTCTTAACGAACATTTTCAGCCACCCACCTTGCGGAAATTGTTCTCATTTTCAAACAATTTGTGAAAATGTTATAAAAATTTGATTGAGATATCTTGTCTGCATGGCTAATATATTTCCATTTCGGCTATGCCAATTATTTATAACATTATTTGCGTCTGTAATTGAAATCACTGAAAGCCACGCGTTTTCTAACTGATTGGTAATGTACTGACTTCCTATAAACGAGCTGCCGCATATGGTTCATTTCTGCGGTTTTATCGCTGCTATTCCTACTATTTAAATATACCTCATTTGTTTTTCGTTAGTGATTGTAACCGCTGTGCCAGACATGACGTCATAAATGAAGACGTGATTATGACGTAACATACTGTATCGACGCCATGGCCGCAACATGAAATAATTAAAATAACGTTACAAGCTTAATGAATGCAAGTGCCAAATTTGTATTCAAGTTGGACGAGTTGTTACAAACACATATAATGGTCAAGTGACACTACTTATTGACCCACCCCACAGATGATACTGGTCAGCGATTGGCATATAGTGTAAGGCGAGTTATGCTATTGATTGTGAACCTTTCCTTTATACAGTGCAACCTCTCTACAACAGCCACACGTGAGAAGACGTACAACTGGCTGTTGTAGAGAGGTGGCTGTTGTAGGGAGGTTAATGCTGAATTAAAGTGTGTCGTCTGCAGTTTATTTATTTTCTTTGATGATTATCATTAAAAATATGCTTTGGCAACATTTTAGAATCATCCCCAATGGAAATGATTATAAAGTGCTGTCAAAACATGTTTTTATTGAGAAAGAAGTTAAAAGCAACATTATACGACAATTTCGTGCTCGGCAGTCAAAGGGTTAAATACAGACGAAATCATCCATTTGGGATATAAAATTGCGGCTGTTATAGAGAGGGTGTTGTTGGAGAGAGGTGGCCGTTCGGGAGGTTCGACTGTATGCATTTATCATGAAACTGGCTATGCAGTGATCGAATAAAAGCCGACTGATGACCGATTATATACAGTTAGTAATACATATATCTAACTTAAAAGAAAACGTCAACGTTTATTGAGCTAAAGCATTATTGTTAGCGATGTTGGTGAAATCGACTATATGTCTGTTTCACGAAACCTGCCAACATTTACGGCCATATAAATAATGCAAAAACTAAAATTGTTTTGTGATAATATTAAATTAAATCAACATTTATGAACGAACCTTCTTTTTATTTCGTGAAAGTTGGTAAAATATTGATTTTATTGAGATTTTTTCCCCCATGTTTAATCCCCATAGACGTGTCAAGTTTCAGAGTCAATTTCCAATTATTTTCGTTTTTCTACTCCTCCCACAGCTCCTCCACCTCATTTCCCCGCATGTTAAATTCCCATAGACAAATCAATTTTTCGTAATAAAATTAATATTTGACCAAATTGCATGAAATAAAAAGAAGGCTCATTCATAAATTTGCATAAAATGTAATATTATCGAAAACATTATTGTTTATATAGCCGTAAAAATTGGGCAGGGTTCGTGAAACAGGCAGCAGTGAGGCTACGCTGTTCACGTATTAAAACCAAATCTCCGTTAAGTTTTAAGAAAATTACCTCAACAGTAAGTTTATGGATGTGCTAAGTTTATGACCTTGTCATCGGTGTAAGGAATAGACGGTGGGTGGTGAATTTGTGACAGCGAAATAGAGAATCATCCGATGAATGCATGTATGAAATATGGAGGCGCTCTCTGTAAAGAAACATAAGTTATAATAAATTTACCCAAACGCTAAGTTTATGAACGCACTAAGTTTGTGACCTTGACATTGAGGAGGTAATGGAGGTGGGCGGTGGTTTGTGGATTTGCTATAGCATGATAGCGGGTCACCTGAGGAATGCAAGTATGTTATATGTGGTAGGCAATCAGATAATAGGCTAAAACTATGAATATGATGAACAATATAAATGACCAGCATGCATAGGTGAAATATACAACAGATGTGACATGCAAGCAAACCCAACGAAAACGGTGTGCGCATAGTTGCTATATATGTATTGTCGTGTCTTCAATGTAGTTGTCAGGCCCATAAGCAGGAATTAGTTTAGGGGGGTGCGTTATCGACGGCGGGAAGGGCTAAACATTGTTTGTGCACATCCACGGACAGACCTCCACAGATTAACTATTTCACCCCTAAGTAACTGGAATGGATTTTGATTTGTTAATTTTGCAACCAATCTGAAAAATCACTAAATGATTTTCAGACCAGTTCATTTATGAACATGGGCTGTTTCTGTTCTCAAAATTATGAAAATTAATTGCAAAAATTTGGATCTACACTGTTTGCCAATACCACTATACAGGCCTGCGGGTTAAGAGTACAATGTTTAAGGGGGGTGCGTACGCACCCGTCGCACCCCCTCTGCGTACGGGCCTGGTTGTACCGTTAGTGTGACCCACTATATGGACATCTAATAAAAACCTGCAAATAACATTATAGCTATTTACATGAACAAGTAAAATGATGTACATAAATAAACCATATGAATGTACATAGCAAGTTGTTAAGCAGACACTGCCACCAATAAATGTGCTTGCTTATTATATACGTACTTTCGTTTCCCATTGAAACACAATGCAACACAAGACGTCAATATTTGTCCATATTGACGTCGCGTGAGTTCATATTGGTCAGTGCCGGAACTACGCTTCACCTCACAAAATGGTTCCTTCTAAATCACAAGTAATTTGTTTATTTTATATTATTTTTTCTTAAAAATTAATTTGTATTTTTTTAGTTAGATCATTTTCAATATATCTTGCCAGGTTTCAGCGTCATTTATTTGCTCTTTTTTCAACTTTTCCACCAGGATATCCAGCTTTTTTTTCATATGTTCAATTAACATGAAAACATCAATAATTCATAATAAAAGCGATATTTGACCCATTTTTAGGAAATAAAAAGACGGTTCATTATTAAATTTTGATAAAATTAAATATTACATGAACGGAAACACGTTTTTGAATATATTACATTTTAAGAGACACGATGGAGACATAATATTAATTTGTAAAAGTACCCGTAATGCGTTCTGAACTGGGCTACTAAATTATTGTATATACAGTGGAACCTCTCTAAACCGAACACCCCAATAACATCAGTGGGTTAATTTTGATGGGCGTCGATAATGTCAAATCACAAATTACAATGTACGTATACTTGCAAAGGACATATACCCATGTCTTGAATTGCTCTCATCGTCTCATCAGGATCTGCACTTTTTGAAAGTAATTTGTATATGTTTGAGAACAAACATACCCCCTTTTCATAAATGCACTAGTCTGAAAACCATTTTGTGAAGGTTGGATTGGTTACAAAATTAACATAATACTTCATGAATGAGGCTACTTTTTGCTTCGTGAAATTTGGTCAAATATGAATTTTATTGCGAAAATATCAATTTCCCCATGTTAAATCCTCATAGAAGTACACCTCTTCTACCTCTTTTCCCCCTATGTTAAATGTACATACCCACGCAGCAGGCACAACATTTTATTTCAGATACATCATCTGATACATTTTCTAGCAAATAAACATTCATTCACCATTACACCATTGGCCGTTCGGGAAGGTTCGACTGTATATCGATACTGTATCATCGTATAATACCGTATATTTGTTTACATTCTACAGACATACTATACGAATGTTACACATATATACGATGTCACACCTATGTTTGATGTTTGTACTATCCCGTACGCCTACCCGAATTGGGGTATACATTTATTATCTCAACGGGCTACAAATAATTAAATATACTGCATGTACAGTCAAGGGACATAATTTGTCACCACCCTGTTACCAACTTGTCTAAATTGGGTTACCCTGTCAGTGCAAATACGCTGTGTGCTATTTATAGACATGCAACAGGAATTCTGAATTTACAAGATTATGTAATATACCACGGTCCACCATTAAGATCATCATAAAGAAATGGCAATCCTTTGGAACTGTGAAAACAGACCAGGAAGACGCAGGAAGAAATTGTTTACAGAGAGGGATAGCAATCAACATTATCGTATTGTGAAACAGAACAGAAGGAGATCACTCCAGGATATTACAAGGATAATTAATGAGGGTAAGGACCATACTTTCTGTACTAAAACTCTGCAGATAAAAATCAATGATCTGCGGTATAAGCGCCGTGTTCCCAAGAAACGGGTAGTGGTCAGGTATGCCGACAAAAAGAACAAGGTTACTTGGGCTAAAGAAAGAAGGAAATGGACAGTTGATGAACACTGGAGTAAGTGGATATTTACTGATGGAAGTCAAATTGTAATTGGTGGAAATAACCGTGTGCTTATCTGGAGAAAGGGCTCGGAAGACAACGACCCCCAGCGTGTGTGCGAACCACCAGGGGGGGGGGGGGGGCGAGTTAGTTAGATGGTGTGGGGATGTAATTGTTATGAAGGTGTTGGAAAGCAGCATAGAAAGCAGCATAAATGCTACTAAATATATTGAAATACATGACGATAATTTGTGGTCAGTTGTTGCACGCCATTTCCATGGCAACGACTATATATTTATGGATGACAATGCCCCTGCCCACATGGCCTGTTCAGTGAAAGAACATATATAAACAAACAACATAAAGAACACAACGAGGCCAGCACAGTCCCCAGACATAAATCATATAGAAAATATTTGGCTCAAACTAGAAAGAGACATACAACCTTCTGTTGTGGTAATTTCTATGTCGATTGATTAAACTTAATTATGATGAAATCGGCTACTGAAACAAATCCGGACTGTACATGCGGACGAAACGTGTTCTACATGTAAGTAATACATACCATCGTCATTCCCTTTTCCTTTTCCTTTTCCTTTTCCTTTTCCTTTGCCTACAAATGTAATATATTGGATGAATAAATAGCCCCTGAACTTTTCTTTCGAATTTCGTTGATCACAACCTACACTAGTTACGGAAGTATAATTTATCATACCATCACCTCATGCTAAATTGTCCATGCCATGCAAGAGTTTCAACTCTATAGTTTTAGTATTAACGTTGTAGTGCTGAAATACACATTTAAAGAAATGTGATCGAAAATCGAAAATTAAAAAGTGTAACATTTAATAAGTAAACTGTCTGACCACTTGGAACTTTCCATTATAGAAACTTTAATTTCTAGTTGATATTATGTTTTCTTACATTTCAGCCAGTAGCTTACATAAATATATCTATGAATTACACCACTTGGCAGCAGTAGTTTACATACAAATGTAACTCTCGTGTTTACCATATATGGGGAAATGACGTCAGTAACGTCACAATGACGTGTTTCCTTCGACCAATAAAATGCATTCTCAGACACACCCTCTGAATCGAGAGACAGTCGTCGTTACAACGACCCGAATCCAGAAATTAATTCGCAAACCTCTTGGCCATATTTTACGCTTGATTTGCTTTGTGTTTTATGACAAATCATATGTGAAATGTAAGAAAATGTTTATTTAACCATGTTAATCGTGATTGGGTCCTACGGCCAAACAAACTCGTTTCGCTACGCTCACTCGTTTGTTTAGCGGAAGGACCCAATCACTCGTGCATTATTTCACGATAATCAGTTCACCTGGTCAAACAAACGGTATGTATCACGGTGAACACAATGGTATAATTTCATAAATGTAATATGACGCATGCGTAATAACAAGGGCTTCGTTATCACTAAGCTAATCCCCTCGCTGGCAGCCTTGAGAATAAAAAGGTTTAACATGTTTGCCTTGCAAACAAGGTGAACATATGTTTGTTTTTTTCCTGACCTTGAGCTTGGGCGGTCGGATGTGGGTTGTATGCAAAACAGAGCACGATCCCTTGACATATTATGGCTAAATATTATCAACATCGGTGAAGCGGTTCATAAATTATGCACGTAAGCACGTACATGGACTAAAACTATATTTCTGCAAAAAACACAATCTAAAATGGTCGGATGCCACTTAGTGTTCAGTAGAAACTAATTCATTGATAAAGGCCTTGTGCCCAAACGTCGGAAAAGTGGGTTCCTGGTTTTTGTAGAAGTGTTGAACTTTGTTATTGTATTAAATGGGTTACACCACGTCATAACAAGGTTTCTATATGATAAATACTGTTTACAGTCATGAATCGATATGACGCCAGAGCTCCAGATAGGTTCTGTATCCAAAGAGTAGTACGCCCCCAGATTTCAAATTAAATGCATAGTTTGCGTTTACAAATGTATTATTGATGATCTTCCTTATTAAAGATACATGCCCACTCAGTAGGCACAAATGCCAGGTTATACTACAGGTAGACAGATTATTTTGTATATTCTGTAGATATGACATTTTCTGGCGAAAGAAACATGCACTCACCATTATCCCACGTACTGATTGGCAGTATTATACATTTTATATCAGACGAAAATTACAACACTGATATCAGGGACGATAACCGTGTTTCCTTAAAATGTTAACGAACATTATTATTTATTATCTGTATTTATTTATTTGTTGATGTGCAATGATCATACTTTATAATCTGTCGAAAAATATTATTTGTTCAGGTGACGCATTTAATTATTATAAATAATAAAATTTACATAGGAAAATAGCCTGATATCATCGCGAGTCACTATCAGTAAAATAAATATTACTACATTATTATATCTGTATAGCGGGCACTTGTAATTGTTCGAACTGGTGGAATAGTGACACAATTATGTTATTTATATGTACATATTCATGAATTGTGGTAAAAGTGACATATAGGCCCATAGGGCCGGGTGTATCTGAATACCGACTCTTAAACATTGCGATATATATATGTATATTGTTTACAAATGTCACTATAATAAATAAATTACTTACTTACTTACTTACTATTTAATTCCTATAGAGATTTGTTTGTGGTTACTGAGTGGGTATATACCTTTAAAGCAAATTTAAGAAATTAAAGCAAATCTAAAAATTCATTTATTTGATCTGCAAAAAGCAAACAAGGTAAATTTTCAACTTTATTACAGTATTTTAACTGCTCAATTTGAAGAAATCAAAGCATATTTTCATATTGCTTGAGTATTTTGTACTCCCAATGTTGGTAATCAATGCGTATTATGCTAAAACATGTGCATCTGTTGATATGTTTGAAAATCGTTAATAACTTTACGTTCAAGTTGCTGTTTGAATGTTCCACATTCGCACTTTCTTCACTTAGCTAATTTACAGTTGTTCAATTAGGTACCGAAGTCATTTTTATTTTCGACTTTGCCCTGGAAAGCCACCATAGTGATTGCTAATATGAATATATACCAAAACTATATGTATAAGTTATGCATAATATATTTAAAAAACAAATAGTAATCAACAGAAAAGTCCCACTGAAAAATATTGGCCATAATGAGGAAAGTCGTACACAATGTGCGTGCTTTTGTCAGATATTGTCTTGGACCACGAACTATTTGTATACTATTCATATTAAAGTACCGTCATCGTTACTGCCTTTTCGTCTCCTGACATTATAAACGTCACTAATATATAAATCAAAATATGAAGGATATATTGTATAATTATTATACTCGTACACGACATGAAACAAAGTTGTATTACACTACGCAATTATGTGTTAATTCCTATTTCCCAACCGGGTTCATGGCCAGAAAGATAAACTAGAACTAGAACTAGAATTCCTGTTTCCCAACCGGGACACTGCCTTTCAGAATGAGAGTCCTAAATAAAAAATAATAACTAATACTAACCCTTGCTGCCTTTACCACATGAAACGAATAAGGAAGAAACAACTATTAGCGTTTATATATATATATACATGTATATATAAATGTAGTACGTAATTAACTGCTTAACAAGTGACTATACAAATATCCAAAATGTCAACACATAATACTAGGCATACACAATGAGCTGTACGTAGATGTTTCTTGATCTTACAATAATTATACCAGAAGAATATATGTATCTCATATATGTAATGCGAAATTATTATGTCCGCACTGTGCATACTTAATACTAGATTTACTATGTTTGCAAATTACTTATTTACTTCCACTGTATAATTGTAAACACGATATGTGTAATAAAAACTCATAATTGCAGACATATAAATGCATATTATTGCCATGGGGTGTATCCAGTTGTGTATTTAGGTATCTTCCAGAAATATACATCTGGTCAATAGTTTTTACATTTTATTTTTCTCCCTATTACTGCATATATGCACATGCTACATGCATGATAAAGATTTAACACCAGTAACGTTGTGTGATTAGTTGTGTATTTTAATCATCATTATGGAGAGTTAGTCTTAAAAACTTTGTAAACTATAATAATATCTGAAAACAATATGAAGTATATATTGTATACTTATTATACTCGTACATTACATTAAACAAATTCCGATTCCACAACCCAAATATATCTTAATTACTCAACCGAGTTCACTGCCAGAAAGATAAAACTAGTTACCATGGTTCATCATTTTCTAGCTTAATTGTTCTACTAAATTTCTCTTTCCTATAAATTACAAAGAATAAATAATAATAACCCTTGGTACCTTTGTTGCCTGAAAAGAATGAGGAACAAACAATTAGCGTATATATATATATTTCTATTAAAATTGTAGAATGTCTAATTGCAAGTATAATATATACAAAAAGTAACAACTCTAAGTTACAGGTTTCATGGTATATACAATGATATTTTTTAGTGTGGTGTTTTCTATTTGATAACTATAATTATTCACAGATACATGTATGCATTTGAAAATATGAGTTATATCACTTGGTACTATTGTGTGATAATGTCAGGTAACGTAACGTTGTAACGCTAGTCGCTGACAATCTAGAAAAGCAGTCAATCCGGCGAGCCGGAATAAATGACATAATTTCTATATACGGTTATGGCCTTCACATAATAAAAATAATGTGTATTCATATATGAAAACAGAAGTGCACGTACAAGAAGTGTATATGCCTGAAAAAAAATAATTAAATAATAACTAATACTAACCCTTGCTGCCTTTGTCACCTGAAAAGAATGAGGAAGAAACAACTATTATATAGTTTTTATCTATATAGATGTAGTATGTAATTAACTGCTTAATAATGACATGAAAATATGCAAAATGTCAACACTTAATACCATGCATATACAATAAGATGTACGTAGTTGTTTCTCGACCTTACACTAATCATACCAGAAGAATATATGTATCTCATATATTTAATGTGAAATTATTATGTCTGCACTGTGCTATTTTATAATTGATTTACTATGTTTTCAAATTACTTATTTACTTCCACTTTATAAATGTAAGCACGATATGCGTAATAAAAATACATAAGTGCAGACATATAAATACATATTAGTGTCATGGAGTGTATCCAGAAGTGTATTTTAGTTATCTTCCAGAAATATACATCTGGTCAATAGTTTTTATATTTTATTCTTCTCCCCTCCCCATCACTGCTTGTATGCACATGCTACATGTATGATAAAGATGTGAGTAGGCAAACATAACAGCAGTAACGATATGTGTTTAGTTGTGTATTTTAATGGAGAGTTAGTCTTAAAAACTTTGCAAACTACATTAATATCTGAACAAAATGTGAAGTATATATTATATACTTATTATACTCGTACATGACATTAAACATATTCCGATTCCACTACGCAATTATATGTTAATTCCACAACCGAGTTCACTGCCAGAAAGATGAAACTAGTTACCATGGTTCATCAAGTTCTAGCTTAATTTTTCTACTAAATTACTCTTTCCTTAATAATAAATAATACATAATACTAACCCTTGCTACCTTCGTCACCTGAAAATAATGAGGAAGAAACAATTAGCGTATATATATACATATTTATATTAAAATTGTAGAACATCTGATTGCAAGTATAATATATACATAAAAAAACAACTCTAAGTTACAGGTTTCATGATCTATACATTATATATATCTCATTGTATATACAATGAGATTGTTTTGTGTGGTGTTTTCTATGTGACTACTATAATTATTCACAGATACATGTATGCATTTAAAAATATGAGTTATATCACTTGGTATTATTGTGTGATAATGTCAGGTAACGTTGTAGCGTAGCGCCAGTCGTTCACAATATAGAAAAGCTGTCAAACTGGCTAGCCGGAATAAACACGGAATACATATGGTTATGGCATTCGTATATTAAAAATAACGTGTATTCATATATATATACATGTGTGTGTATAGTATGAAAACTGATGTGCACGTACTAGAAATGTATATGCCTGAAAGAAAGTCCGATTCCACTTCGCAATCATATTTTAATTCCTGTTTACCAACCGGGTCACTGCTTTTCAGAATGAGAGAACTAAATAATAAAGAATAACTAATACTAACCCTTGCTGCCTTTATCACCTGAACAGAATGAGGAAGAAACAACCAGTATGAAGTTTTTATATATAAAAATGTAGTACATAATTAAATGCTTAATAAGTGACTTGAAAATGTGCAAAATGTCAACACATAATACCATGCATATACAATTAGATGTACGTAGTTGTTTCTCGACCTTACAATATTATGTCTGCACTGTGCTATTTTATAATATATTTAATATGTTTGCAAATAACTTATTTACTTCAACTGTATAATTGTAAACACGAAATGCGTAATAAAAATACATAATTGCAGACAAATAAATACATATTATTACAATGGCTATATCCAACATAGTATTTTAGTTACCTTCCAGAAATATACATCTTGTCAATAGTTTTTATATTTTATTCTTCTCCCCATTACTGCATATATGCACATGCTACATGTATAATACAGATATGTGTAGGTAAACATATCAGCAGTAACGAGACGTGTTTAATTGTGTATTTGAATTGAGATTTAGTCTTAAAAACTTGATAACTACAATAATATATAAAACATATGAAATATGTATTGTATAATTATTATACTCGTACATGACATGAAACAATACGCAATTATATGTTAATTCCTCAACCGAGTTGACTGCCAGAAAGATAACACAAATTGCCAGGGTTCATCATTTTCTAGCTTAATTTTTCTACTAAATGACTCTTTCCTCTACTACGATTGCTTCAGAATGTAAGTACTAAATAACAAAGAATAAAGAATACTAACCCTTGCTACCTTTGCTACCTTTGTCACCTTTGTCACCTGAAAATAATGAGGAAGAAATAATTAGCGTATATAACTCTAAGTTACAGGTTTCAGGATATATACATTATATATATTTCATGTTATATACAATGAGATTTTTCAGTGTCTTGTTTTCTATTTGACAACTATAATTATTTACAGATACATGTATGCATTTGAAAATATTTGTTATATCACTTGTTACTATTGTGTGATAATGTCAGGTAACGTTGTAGCGTAGCGCCAGTCGCTGATAATCTAGAAAAGCAGTCAAATTGGTTAGCCGAAATAAATGGCATAATGTCTACATACGGATATGGCATTCATATATTAAAAATATGTGTATAAAAATATATATATGTATACTATCAAAAAATATCTCATTTACCTATTTTCGTCAGGTCCTGGTCCGTCATTTATTTTGCATGATATTCGGACTGTTACTACCTGTATACGTATACCATATATTTAATGAGAAAATTACTATGTCTGCACTTTGCATATGTTATCATATATTAAATATATATGCAAATTGCTTGTATAATCAAGATATGTGTAATGCAAACTCATAATGGCTGACATTATTATAATATGATGCGTCTAGTTGTGTATTTTAACATTCTTCGGCGTCGGGAATCAATTTCTTACAAGTTGAATTATTTTCCTACAATGTTTCATACTGATGTACTAAAGAATACTAACCTTTACCGCCTTTATCATCACCTGAAAATAACAAAGAAGAACACTGTTAACGTACGAATATATATTATCATAAATTTATTGTGCCAGGTACTTATTTATTTACTTCCCACTGTAAATATATACTATGGAATTGCATATATGGATTTATCTCTCTA
Organism: Conchocele bisecta; assembly: GCA_029237695.1. NCBI lineage: Eukaryota > Metazoa > Mollusca > Bivalvia > Lucinida > Thyasiridae > Conchocele > Conchocele bisecta. The sequence goes on along the minus strand of CM055275.1, from coordinate 13,772,622 downwards.
TATTTTATTACATGCTTCCTAATTAATGTACTCTCCACAAATGGAGGAAATAAAGCTATACCACTACTATCACCAACATTACCACTCGGCAGCAGTAGTTACACCACTCTCGTGTTTACCCGATATCAGAAATAGCGTCAAGAACGTCGTGATGATATATTTACTTCGAACTATCAAATCGTGTTCTTGGACACACCCTCTGAATCGAGAGACAGTGGCTAAAACTAGTGCCCGTCTCCAGAAATTAATTCGCATTAGCTTTGATACTAAATTGCTCTGACCTATATTACCTTTGTCATATCAATGTACGATTGTTCCAGAGGGATAGTACCAAATGATAAAGAATAAATATTACTAACTTTTGCTGTCTTTGTCACTTGAAAACAATATGGAAGTAAATAAAACGTATATATATATAACCTTAGTATGTAGAAACTGCTTAATAAGTGACAAGTAAATATAGACTATGTGAACATTTCTATGTTTGCACTATGCATTTTTTATCATAGATTTACTATAGCTACAAATTACTTGTGTAATGAAGATATGTGTGATGTAAACTCACAATGGCTGACATATAAAGAAACATTATTATAATTAGATGCGTCTAGTTGTTTATTTTAAAATTCTTAGGCCTACGATTGTTTCAGAGGAATAGTACCAAACTATAAAGAATAAATAACACTAACTGTTGCTGCCTTTGTCACATGAAAAGAATAAGGAAATAAAAAAACGTATATACAGTCGAACCTCCCCGAACGGCCACCTCTCAACAACAACACCCTCTCTGCCGCTATTTTATGTCCCAAATGGATGAGTTCCTCTATATCTAACCGTTACACTGCTGAGCACGAAAAGTGTCGTCTGATGTTGCTTTAGCATTATTTCTCAATAAAAAACATGTTTTGGCAGCACTTTAGAATCATTTCCATTGGAAATAATTGTAAAATGCTGTCAAATCATGTATTTGATGAAAATTATCGAAGAAAATAAATAAATATCAGACGAAAAAATGTAATTCAGCATTAACCTCCCTACAACAGCAACCTCTCTACTACAGCCAGTTTTTCGTCTTCACATGGGTGGCTGTTGTAGAGAGGTTGCACTGTATATATAAATTTATTATGTAATTAACTGCTTAATAAGTGACTTGAAGATATATACTAAACAGGAACATAATTTCAACAAATAATACTAGGCATATACAATGAGTTATACGTAGGTGTTTTGTAAACATTACTATGTTTGCACTATGCATATTTTTTCATATATTTACTATATCCTCAAATTACTTATTTCAATGTAGATGTATAATCAAGATATGTGTAATACAAACTCATAATGGCTGACTTATAAAGACACATTATTATAATTAGATGAGTCTAGTTGTGTATTTTAAAATTCTTCGGCGTCGTGAATCAATTACTTCCAAGTCTATTATTTTGCTACACTCTTCATACTGATGTACTAGATAATACTAACCTTTACCGCCTTTGTTATCACCTGAAAATAACGAAGAAAACAAACCATTAACTGGGACATGTTTATTTACCCAGGTGAGCTGTTTAGCGTAAGGACCCAATCGGGCATTATTTCACGATAATCAGTTCACCTGATTAAATAAAAGGTATGCATAGTATTGTATATACATGCATATTAGTATATATGTATTGATATCATATATACGTTTTTTTCACCAGTAAGTATAAAATGTAGCCATAATCACCATTATTGTTCCAGAAAAGGCAATTTCTATGTTTGTGCCGTGTCAAAAATGTGATATGACATATGTATAAATACACCTGCAGCGAATTTGATTGTCTGGCATCATCACAGTAAGTATGTATTCGCAGTAAAGTAAGATCATTGCACATCAAAGATTAAATACATATAATAAATAGTAATGTCCGTTCACATTTTAAGAAAACACGGTTATCGCCCCTGATATCAGTGTCGAAATTTACTTCAGATAATAAATGTATACAAAGCCTACTGAGTGGGCATATAACTTTAACGTAAAAGTTAATATGAAACTCGTCATCAATGTTATGCACTTGTTTAATAAATCTCGTATCAAATGATACTCAATTGCGATTATCTATCTATCTAATAATATACATTGAAAAAGTTACTTTAAACATATATTTAATATGCAATTAACTGCTTAATATGTGAGTCTGTAAATTTATAATAAAAGGGTGGAAAATATCAACACATAATAGTAGACATATACACTGAGATATGTGGTTGTTTTTCAAAGTTGTAGTAATTATTCCAGAAGAATATACGTAAATCAATTATTTATTGTTAAAATTACTATGTCTACACTCTGCATAGTTTATCATAGAGCTACTTTATCCGCAAGTTACTTATTTACTTGCACCGTAGATGTATAAGCAAGATGTATGTAATACAAACTGAGAATAACCTTTTATTTTATTATTATTAGATGCGTTTAGTTGTGTATTTTAATAACCTTCCGCATCATGAATCAATTCCTTCCAATTTTATTATTTGTCCACAATATTTTCATACTGATGTACTAAGGAATACTAACCTTTACCTCCTTTGCCATCACCTGAAAATAACGAAGAAGTAAAACTATTAACGTATGAATATATATTATCATAAATATATACTAAACAGAAGCAAAATGTAAACACACATAATAGAAGACATATACAATGAGTTGTACGTAGGTGTTTTTCCATCGTGGAACAATTATTCCAGAAGAATAAACATATATCATAAATTTAATGTCAAAATTACTATGTCTGCACCGTGCATATTTTATCATACATTGACTATATCTGCAAATTACTTGTATAATCAAGACATGTGTAATACAAACTCATAATAGCTGACATATAAAGACACATTATTATAATTAGTTGCGTCTAGTTGTGTATTTTAAAATTCTTAGGCGTACGATTGTTTCAGAGGGATAGTACCAAAGTACAAAGAATAAATTATACTAACTGTTGCTGCCTTTGTCACATGAAAATAATACGGAAGTAAAACAAAACGTATATATATAAATTTAGTATGCAATTAACTGCTTAATAAGTGACTTGTAGATATATACTAAACCGGAACATAATTTCAACAATTAATACTAGGCATATACAATGAGTTATACGTGTTTTGTGAAAATTACTATGTTTGCACTATGCATATTTTTTCATATATTTAATATATCCGCAAATTACTTATTTCAATATAAATGTATAATCAAGATATGTGTAATACAAACTCATAATGGCTGACTTATAAAGACACATTATTATAATTTGATGCGTCTAGTGGTGTATTATAAAATTCTTCGGCGTCGTGAATCAATTCCTTCCAAGTCTATTATTTTCCTACAATCTTTCATACTGATGTACTAGAGAATACTAACCTTTACCGCCTTTGTTATTACCTAAAAATAACGAAGAAGACAAACTATTAACTGGGACATGTTTATTTACCCAGGTGAGCTGTTTAGCGTATGGACCCAATCGGGCATTATTTCACGATAATCTGTTCACCTAATTAAATAAACGGTATGTATAGTAATGTATGTACATGTATATCATTATATATGTATTTTTATCATATATACAGGTTTGTTCACCAGTAAGTATACAATGTACCCATATTCACCATTATTGTTCCAGAAATAGCAATTGCTATGTTTATCTCGTGTCAGAAATGTGATATGACATATGTATGAATACACCTGAAGCGAATTTGATTGGCTGGCCTCATCACGGTAAGTATGTATTCGCAGAAAAGTATGATCATTGCACATCAAAAAATAAATACATAAGGAAACACGGTTATCGCTCCTGATATTAGTGTGGAAATTTATTTCCGATATAAGATGTAAAATAATGCCTGCTGAGTGGGCATATACCTTTAACGTAAAAGTTAATATGAAACTCGTCATCAATGTTATGCACCTCGCTGCATAAATTGTGTCTGACTTGCTTCATAGATCTCGTATCAAATGGTACTCATTTGGGATTATCTATCTATCTAATAATATACATTGCAAGTTACTTTAAACATATATTAAGTATGCAATTAACTGCTTAATATGTGAGTTTGTAAATGTATACTGAAAGTTTGGAAAATGTCAACACATAATAGTAGACATATACACTGAGATATGTGGTTGTTTTTTCAATCTTGATGTAATTATTCCAGAAGAATATACGTATATCATATATTTGATGTGAACATTACTATGTCTACACTGTGCATACTTTATCATAGAGTTACTTTATCCGAAAGTTACTTATTTATTTGCACCGTAGATGTATAAGCAAGATGTATGTAATACAAACTCATAATGACATTTTATTTTATTATTATTAGATGCGTTTAGTTGTGTATTTTAATAACCTTCCGCATCATGAATCAATTCCTTCCAATTTTATTATTTGTCCACAATATTATCATACTGATGTACTAAGGAATACTAACCTTTACCTCCTTTGCCATCACCTGAAAATAACGAAGAAGTAAAACTATTAACGTATGAATATATATTATCATAAATATATATAATAAATTGTAATGTCCTTAACATTTTATGGAAACACGGTTTTCGCGCCTGATATCAGTGTGGAAATTTACGTCTGATATAAAATGTATAATAATACCTACTGAGTGGGCATGTACCTTTAACGTAAAACTTAATATGAGATTCATCATCAATGTTATGCACCTCGCTGCATAAATTGTGCCTGACTTGTTTCATAAATCTTGTATTAAATAGTACTCGTTTGGGATTATCTATCTATCCAATTATATTTAGTATGCAATTAACTGCTTAATATGTGACTTTGTAAATGTATACTAAAAGGGTGGAAACTGTCAACACATTATAGTAGACATATACACTGAGATATGTGGTTGTCTTTCAATCTTACTATGATTATTCCAGAAAAATATACGTATATCATATATTTAATGTGAAAATTACTATGTCTACGCAATGCATATTTTATCATAGATTTACTATAATTGCACCGTAGATGTATAATCAAGATGTATGTACTACCAAATAATAATGGCTGACATATAAAGACATTTTATTATAATGAGATGCGTTTAGTTGTGTATTTTAATAACCTTCTGCATCATGACATCAATTTCTTCCTAGTTTATTATTAGTCTACAATATTTTAATACTGATGTACTAAATAACACTATCCTTTACCTTTGTTGTCATCACCTGAAAATAACGAAGAAAAATAAGTATTAACTCATGAATATATATTATCATTAATATATACTAAACAGGAGCAAAATGTAAACACACATAATAGAAGTCAATGAGTTGTACGTAGGTGTTTTTCCATCATGCAGCAATTATTCCAGAATAATATTACATATATCATATATTTAATGTGAAAGGTTTTACGTCTGCACCTTGCATATTTTATCATATAATGACTATATCTGCAAATTACTTGCATAATGAAGATAAGTGTAATACAAGCTCATAATGGCTAACGTATAAAGACACATTATTATAATTAGATGCGTCTAGTTGTGTATTTTAAAATTCTTAGTTGTACGATTGTTTCAGAGTGATATTACCAAATTATAAAGAATAAATAATACCAACTGTTGCAGCCTTTGTCACATGAAAAGGATAAGAAATTTAAAAAAATCGTATATACACATGTATATAAATTTAGTATGTAATTAACTGCCTAATAAGTGACTCGTAGATATATACTAAACAGGAACATAATTTCAACACATATTACTAGGCATATACAATGAGTTGTACGTACGTGTTTTGTGAAAATTACTATGTTTGCACTGTGCATATTTTTTCATAGACTTACTATATCCGCACTTGTTTCACTGTAGATGTATTATCAAGATATGTGTGATACAATTTTATAATGGCTGACTTATAAAGACACATTATTCTAATTAGATGCGTCTAATTGTGTATTTTAAAATTCTTCGGCGTCGTGAATCAGTTACTTCGAAGTATATTATTTTCCTACAATCTTTTCATACTGATGAACTAGATAATACTAACCTTTACCGCCTTTGTCAGCACCTGAATATAAAGAAGAAGAAAAACTATTAACGTGCGGACATGTTTATTTACCCAGGTGAGCTGTTTAGCGTAAGGACACAATCGGGCATTATTTCAGGATAATCAGTTCACCTCATTAAATAAACGGTATGTATAGTAGTGTATATACATATATGTATGTCATTATATATGTATTGTTATTATATATACGTTTGTTTCACCAGTACGTATACAATGTACACATATTTACCATTATTGTTCCAGAAAAAACAATTGTTGTATATGTATTGTTATTATATATACATTTTGTTTCACCAGTAAGTATACAATGAACCCATATTCACCATTATTGTTCCAGAAAAAGTAATTGCTACGTTTATCCCGTGTCAGAAATGTGATATGACATATGTATAAATACACCAGCAGCGAATTCGAGTGGCTGGCCTCATCGCGTTAAGTATGTATTCGCAGTAAAGTATGATCATTACACAACAAAAGATAAATACATATAATAAATAGTAATGTCCGTTAACATTTTAAGGAAACATGGTTATCGCCCCTGATATCAGAGTGGAAATTTACGTGAGATATAAAATGTATAATAATGCCTTCTGAGTGGGCATGTGCCTTTAACGTAAAACTTAATATGAAACTTGTCATCAATGTTATGCACCTCGCTGCATAAATTGTGCCTGACTTGTCTGATAAGCCTCGTAGCAAATGGTACTCGTTTGGAATTATCTATCTATCTAATAATATACATTGCAAGTTACTTTAAACATATGTTGTGTATGCAATTAACTGCTTAATATGTGACTTTGTAAATGTATACTAAACGGGTGGAAAATGTCAACACATTATAGTAGACATATACACTGAGATATGTGGTTGTTTTTCAAAGTTGTAGTAATTATTCCAGAAGAATATACGTAAATCAATTATTTATTGTGAAAATTACTATGTCTACACTCTGCATAGTTTATCATAGAGTTACTTTATCCGCAAGTTACTTATTTACTTTCACCGTAGATGTATAAGCAAGATGTATGTAATACAAACTGAGAATAACATTTTATTTTATTATTATTAGATGCGTTTAGTTGTGTATTTTAATAACCTTCCGCATCATGAATCAATTCCTTCCAATTTTATTATTTGTCCACAATATTTTCATACTGATGTACTAAGGAATACTAACCTTTACCTCCTTTGCCATCACCTGAAAATAACGAAGAAGTAAAACTATTAACGTATGAATATATATTATCATAAATAAGTAATAAACAGGAGCAAAATGTAAACACACATAATAGAAGACATATACAATGAGTTGTACGTGGTGTTTTTCCATCGTGGAACAATTATTCCAGAAGAATAAACATATATCATAAATTTAATGTCAAAATTACTATGTCTGCACCGTGCATATTTTATCATACATTGACTATATCTGCAAATTACTTGTATAATCAAGACATGTGTAATACAAACTCATAATAGCTGACATATAAAGACACATTATTATAATTAGTTGCGTCTAGTTGTGTATTTTAAAATTCTTAGGCGTACGATTGTTTCAGAGGGAGAGTACCAAATTATAAAGAATAAATGATACTAACTGTTGCTGCCTTTGTCACATGAAAATAATACGGAAGTAAAACAAAACGTATATATATAAATTTAGTATGCAATTAACTGCTTAATAAGTGACTTGTAGATATATACTAAACCGGAACATAATTTCAACAATTAATACTAGGCATATGCAATGAGTTATACGTGTTTTGTGAAAATTACTATGTTTGCAATATGCATATTTTTTCAAATATTTAATATATCCGCAAATTACTTATTTCAATATAAATGTATAATCAAGATATGTGTAATACAAACTCATAATGGCTGACTTATAAAGACACATTATTATAATTAGATGCGTCTAGTTGTGTATTTTAAAATTCTTAGTTATACGATTGTTTCAGAGTGACATTACCAAATTATAAAGAATAAGTAATGCCAACTTTTGCAGCCTTTGTCACATGAAAAGAAGGATAAGAAATTAAAAAAAATCGTATATACACATGTATATAAATTTAGTATGTAATTAACTGCCATAATAAGTGACTCGTAGAAATACACAAAACAGGACATAATTTTCAACACAATTACAGGCATATACAATAGTTTGTACTACGTGTTTTGTGAAAATTACTATTGTTTGCTACAGTGCAAATATTTTCATAAGATTTACTATATACCGCACTTGTTTTCACTGAAGATGTATTATCAAGATATTGTGATACAATTTTATAATGGCTGACTTAATAAAGAACCATTAATTCTAATTAATGCGTCATAATTGTGTATTTAAAAATTCCTTCGGGCGTCGTGAATCAGTACTCCTTCGAAGTAATTATTTTCCCAACTCTTTTCATACTGATGAACTAGATAATACTAACCTTTACCAGCCTTATGTCAGCACCTGAATATAAAGAAGAAGAAAAACTATACGTGCGACATGTTTATTTACCCAGGGAGCTGTTTAGCGTAAGGACACAAACGGGCATTATTTTCAGGATACTCAGTTCACCTCATTAATAAACGTATGTATAGTTAGTGTATATACATATATGTATGTCATTATAATGTATTGTTATTATATATACTTTGATTTCACCAGTAAGTAATACCAATGTACCCATATTGTACCATTAATTGTTCCAGAACAAAACAATTGTTGTATTTGTAATTGTTTATTATATATACATTTTGTTTCAACCAGTAAGTATACAATGAACCCATAATTCACCATTATTGTTCCAGACAAACGGAATTGCTACGTTTTTAATCCCTGTCCAGAAATGTGATATGACCATAGTATAAATACACCGAGCACGATTCAGTGGCTGGCCTCATCGCGTTAAGTATATTCGCAGTAAAGTATGATCATTACACAACAAAAGATAAATACATATATTAAATTAGTAATTTCCGTTAAACAATTAAGGAAACATGGTTATCCGCCCCTTAAATCAATTGTGGAAAATTTACGTGAGATATAAAATGTAATAATAATTCCTTCTGAGTGGGCATGTCCTTAACGTAAAACTTAATATGAAACTTGTCCCATCAATGTTATGCACCTCGCAGCATAAATTGTGCCTGACTTGTCTGATAACCTCGTAGCCAAATAGTACTCAGTATGGAATTATCTATCTATCTAATAATATACATTGCAAGTTACTTTAAAACATATGATGTGTATCAATTAAACTGCTTAAATAATGTGACTTTGTAAAATGTATACTAAACGGTTGGAAAATTCAACACAATATAGTAGACATATGACACTGAGATATGTGGTTGTTTTTCAAAGGTTGTAGTAATTATTCCAGAAGAATATACGTAAATCATTATTATTGTGAAAAATTACTATGTCTACACTCTGCAAATAGTTTAATCATAGAGTTACTTATCCGCAAGTTACTATTTACTTTCAACCGTAGATGTATAAGAAGATGTATGTAATACAAACTGAAGAAAACATTTTATTTTATTATTATTAGATGCGTAGTTGTGATTTTAATAACCTTCCGCATCATGAATCAATTTCCTTCCAATTATATATATTTGTATCCACAATATTAACATACGATGTACTAAGGAATACTAATCCTTTATCCATCCTTTGCCATCAACCTGAAAATTACGAAGAAGTAAAACAATTAACGTAAATTAATATAAATTATCATAAATATATATAAAAAAATTGTAATGTCCCCTTAACATTTATGGAAACACGGTTTTTCGCGCCTGATATCAGTGTTGATAATTTACGTCAGATATAAAATGTTATAATAATACCTACTGAGTGGGTCATATACCTTTAACGTAAAACTTTAATATGAGATTCATCATCAATGTTATGCACCTCGCTTCATAAATAGTGAGCCTCGACTTGTTTCATAAATATTGTATTAAATAGTACTCGTTTGGATTATCTATCTATCCAATTAATTTAAGTATCGCAATTAACTGCTTTTACTATGTGACTTGTAAATGTATACTAAAATGGTGGAAACTGTCAAAACATTAAGTAGACATATAGACGAGATATGTGGTTGTCTTTCAATCTACTATGATTATTCCAGAAAAATAAACGTATATCATATATGTTATGTGAAAATTACTATGTCTACCAATGCATATTTTATCATCAGATTTACTATAATTTGCACCGTAGATGTAATAATCAAGATTGTATGTATACCAAATATAATGGCTGACATATATAGAATTTTATTATAATGAGATGCGTTAGTTGGTATTTTAATAACCTTCTGCATCATGACATCATATCCTTCCTGTTTATTATTAGGTCAAATATTTTAATACTGGATGACTAAATACCACTATCCTTTACTTTGTAGTCATCACCTGAAAATACAAGAAAAATAAGTATTAACTCATGAATATATATTATCATTAAATATATAACTAAACAGTAGCAAAATGTAAACACACAAAATAGAAGTCAATGAGTTGTACGTAGTTGTTTTTCCATCATGCCAGCAATTAATTCCCAGAATAATATTAACATAAATCATATATTTAATGTGAAAGGTTTTTACGTTCTGCACCATGCATATTTTATCATTATAATACTATATCTGCAAATTACTTGCATAATTAAGATAAGTGTAATACAAGCTCATACTGGCTAACGTATACAAACACATTATTATAATTAGATGCCGAGATTGTGTCTTTAAAATTCTTAGTTGTACGATTGTTTCAAGTGATATTACCAAATTATAAGAATAAAAATATACCAACTGTTTGCAGCCTTGTCACATGAAAAGATAAGAAATTAAAAAAAAACGTATATACACATGTATAGAATTTAGTAATGTAATTAACTGCCTAATAAGTGACCCCTCGTATATATATACTAAAACAGGAACAAAATTTCAACACATATTACTAGGCATATACGAATGAGTTGTACGTAACGTGTTATTGTGAAAATTTTACTAGTTTGCACTGTGCATACATTTTTCATAGACTTTCTATATCCGCACTTGTTTCACAGTAGATGTATTATCAAGATATGTGTGATACAATTTTATAATGGCTGACTTATAAAGACACATTATTCTAATTAGATGCGTCTAATTGTGTATTTTAAAATTCTTCGGCGTCGTGAATCAGTTACTTCGAAGTATATTATTTTCCTACAATCTTTTCATACTGATGAACTAGATAATACCAACCTTTACCGCCTTTGTCAGCACCTGAATATAAAGAAGAAGAACAACTATTAACGTGCGGACATGTTTATTTACCCAGGTGAGCTGCTTAGCGTAAGGACACAATCGGGCATTATTTCACGATAATCAGTTCACCTGATTAAACAAACTGTATGTGTAGTAGTGTACATACATGTATGTCATTATATATGTATTGTTATTATATATACGTTTGTTTCACCAGTACGTATACAATGTACACATATTCACCATTACTGTTCCAGAAAAAGCAATTGCTATGTTTATCCCGTGTCAGAAATGTGATATGACATATGTATAAATACACCAGCAGCGAATTCGAGTGGCTGGCCTCATCGCGGAAAGTATCGTATACGCAGGAAAGAATGATCATTACACAACAAAAGATAAATACAAATACCACATAAAAAATCTAAATGTCCGTTAACATTTTAAGGAAACATGGTATCGCCCCTGATATCATGGTGGAAATTTACGTGAGATAAAAAATGTATAATAATGCCCTTCTGAGTGGACATGTGCCTTTAAACGTAAAACTTAATATGAAACTTGTCTCTATGTTATGCACATCGCGCATAAATAGGCGCCGACTTTCTGATAAGCCTCGTACAAATGGTACTTGTTTGGAATTCATCTATCTATCTAATAATATACATTGCAAGTTACTTTAAACATATGTTGTGTATGCAATTAACTGCTTAATATGTGACTTTGTAAATGTATACTAAACGGGTTGAAAATGTCAACACATAATAGTAGACATATACACTGAGATATGTGGTTGTTTTTCAAAGTTGTAGTAATTATTCCAGAAGAATATACGTAAATCAATTATTTATTGTGAAAATTACTAGTCTACACTCTGCATAGTTTTATCATAGAGTGGTTACTTTTTCCGCAAGTTACTTATTACTTGCACGTAGATGTATAAGCAGATGTATGTAATACAAACTGAGATGAACTTTTATTTTATTATTATAGATGCGTTTAGTAGTGTATTTTAATAAACCTACCGCATCGATGAAATCATTTCCTTCCAATTTTATTATTTGTCCTAAATATTTCATACTGGATGTACTCAGGAAAACTAACCTTTTACTCTCCTTTGTCATCACCTGAAAATAACGAAGAAGTAAAACTATAACGTATGAATATATATTATCATAAATATATACTAAACAGGTAAAGCAAAATGTAAACACACATAATAGCAGACATATCCAAGGGAGTTTTACGTAGTGTTTTTTCCCATCGTGGAACAATTATTCCAGAAGAATAAACATATACAATAAAATTTTAATGTCAAAATTACTATGTCCTGCACCGTGCATCATTTTATCATAACCTATGACTATATCTGCAAATTACCTTGTATAATCAAGACATGTGTAATACAAACTCATAAAGCCTGACATATAAAGACACATTATTATAATTATTGCGTCTAGTTGTGTATTTTAAAATTCTCAGGCGTAACGATTGTATTTCAGAGGGATAAGTACCAATTTATAAAGAAATAAATGATACTAACTGTTGCTGCATTTTGTCACATTGAAAATAATACGGAAGTAAAACAAAACGTATATATATACAATTTAGTATTCAAATAACCTTGCTTAATAAGTGACTTGTAGATATATACTAAACCGAAACATAAATTTCAACAATTAATACTAGCATAACCAATGAGTTATACGTGTTTTGGAAAATTACTATGTTTGCACTATGCATATTTTTTCATATATTTAATATATCCGCATAATACTGATTTCATATAAATGTTGATAATCAAATATGTGTAATACAAACTCATAATGGCTGACTTATAAAGACGACATTTTTATAATTAATGCGTCTTGGTGGTGTATATAATTTCTTCGGCGTCGTGAACAATTCCTTCCAATCTATTATTTTCCTACAATCTTTCATACTGATGTACTAGAGAATACTAACCATTACCGCCTTTGTTATCACCTAAAAAATAACGAAGAAGAAAAACTATTAACTGGGACATGTTTATTACCCAAGTGAGCTGTTTAGCGTAAAATGGACCCAAACGGGCATTATTTCACGATAATCGTTCACCACTGATTAAATAAAAACGGTATGTATAGTAGTGTAAATACATGTTATCATTATATATTATTTTTATCATATATACGGGTTTTGTTCACCAGTAAGTATACAATGTAACCCATATTCACAACATCTAATTGTTCCAGAAAAAGCAATTGCTATGTTTATCTCGTGTCAGAAATTGATATGAACATATGTATGAATACACCAGAAGCGAATATTGATTGGCTGGCCTCATCACGGTAAGTATGTATTCGCAGAAAGTATGAATCATATGCACATCAAAAAAAAAAATACAAAAGGAAACACGGTTTATCGCTCCTGAAATTAGTGTGGAAATTATATCCGATATAAGATTTAAAATAAATGGCCTGCTGAGATGGCCTATACCTTTAACGTAAAAGTTAAATAATGAAACACGTCAATCAATGTTAGCACCTCGCTGCATAAATTGTGTCTGACTTGCTTCTAGATCTCGTATCAAATGGTACTCATTTGGGGATTATCTAACATATCTAATAATATACATTGCAAAGTTACTTTAAACATATATTTAGTATGCATTTAACTGCTTAATATGTGGAGTTTGTAAATGTATACAGAAAGTTTGGAAAATGTCACACATAATAGTAGACATATAACACTGAGATATGTGGTTGTTTTCAATCTTGCTGACATTATTCCAGAAGAATATACGTATATCATAATTTAATGTGAACATTACTATTCAACACATATGCATATTTTATCATAGAGTTTACTTTATTTCCAAAGTTACTTATTTACTTGCACCGTAGGTGTATAGTCAAGATGTATGTAAAACAAACCTCATACTGACATTTTAAATTTTATATTATTAGCTGCTTTAGTTGTGTATTTTAATAACCTTCCCTACATAATGAATCAATTCCTTCAACTTTAATTATTTGTCTACAATATTTTCATTCTGATGTACTAAATAAATTAACCTTTCCTCCTTTGTCATCACCCTGAAAATAATGAAGAAAGTGAAACTAATAACGTATGAATATATAGTAATCATCAAATATATATAATAATTGTAATGTCCTTTAACATTTAATTAATGGAAACACAGTTTTCGCCGCCTGATATCAGTGTGGAAATTTACGTCTGATATAAATGCATAATTCATACTACTAGTGGGCATGTACCTTTTAACGTCAAACTTAATATGTTATTCATCATCATGTTATGCACCTACGCTGCATAAATTTTGGCCTGACTTTTTCATAAATATTGTATTAAATAGTACTCGTTTTGGATTATCTATCTATCCAATATATTTATAATGACAATTAAATGCTTAATAATAGTGACTTTGTAAATGTATACTAAAAGGGTGGAAACTGTCAAACACATTATAGTAAGACATATACACTGAGATATTGGTTGTCTTTTCAATCTTACTATGATTAGTTCAGAAAAATATTACGTATATCATATATTTAATGTGAAAATTAACTAATGTCTACGCAACTTCATATTTTATCATAGATTTACTATAATTGCACGTAGATGTATAATCAAGATGTATGTACTTACCAAATAACAATGGCAGACTATAAAGACATTTTATTATAATCGAGAGCGTTTAGTTGTGTATTTTAATAACCTTCTGCATCATGAATCAATTCCTGCGAGTTTATTAATAGTCTACAATTTTTTAATACTGAATGTACTAAATAATACTACCCTCCTTTACCTTTGTTGTTCATCACCTGAAAATAACGAAAGAAAAATAAGTATTACGCATGAATATAAATTATCATATATAATATACTAATCAGGAGCAAAATTAAACACACATAATAGATGTCAATGAGCTGTACGTAGGTTTTTTTCCATCATGCAGGCAATTATTCCAGAATAAATTACATATATCATATATTTAATGTGAAAAGTTTACGTCTGCACCTTGCATATTTTATCATATAATGACTATATCTGCAAATTACTTGCATAATCAAGATAAGTGTAAATTACAAGCTCATAATGGCTGACTATAAAGACACATTATGAATTAAGATGCGTCTAGTTGTGTATTTAAAATCTTAGTTATACGATTGTTTCAGAGTGATATTACCAAATTATAAAAATAAGTAATACCAACTGTTTGCAGCCTTTTGTCACATGAAAAGGAAAGAGAAATTTAAAAAAATCGTATATACACATGTATATAAAATTTAGTATGTAATTAACTGCCCTAATAAGTGACTCGTAGATATATACTAAACAGGAACATAATTTTCAACACATATTACTAGGCAGATACAAAATTGTACGTATGTTTTGTGAAAATTACTATGTTTTCTCTGTGCATATTTTTTCATCAGACTTACTATATCCGCACTTCTGCTCACTGTAGATGTATTATCAAGATAAGTGTAAATAGCAATTTTAATAATGGCGACTTAATAAAAGCCAACATTATTCTAATTAGATGCTTCTAATTGTGTAAGTTAAAATTCTTCGCCGTTCGTTGAATCAGTTACTTTCGAAGTATATTATTTTCCTACAATCTTTTCATCTGATGACTAGATTAAATACAAACCTTTTACCGCCTTTGTCAGGCACCTAAATAAAAAGAAGAAGAACAACTATTTACATGCGGACATTTTAGTACCCCAGGTTGAGCTGTTTAGCGGTAAGGACCACAATCGTCATATTTCGGATAATCATTCACCTCATTGAAATCAACGTATGTATAGTATGTATATACAAGTAATTACATTATATATGTATTGTTTACTATATATACGTTTGTTTCACACCAGTAAGTAATTCAATGTACCCATATTTACCATAGGTCTCCAGAAAAACAATTGTTTGTATAGGTATTGTTATTATATATACATTTTTTTTCACCAGTAATATAGACAATGAACCCATATTACACCCATAATTGTTCAGAAAAAGCAATTAGCTATGTATTTATCCCATGTCATAAATGTGATATGACATATGTATGAATACACCAGCAGCAAATCGAGTGGCTGTCCCTCACGCGTACTAGTATGTATTCCGCAGGAAAGTAGTGATCAATACACAACAAAGATAAATACATATAAATAAATAGTAATATCCTTTAACATTTTTACAGGAAACAGGTTATCGCCCATGATATCAGTGTGGAAAATTTAGCGTGAGATATAAATGTATAAAAATGCCTTCAGAGTGGGCATGTGCTTTAACGTAAAACTTAATCTGAAACTGCCATCAATGTTAGGCACCTCCTCGCTGCATAAATGTGCCTAACTGTCTGATAAGCCTCTAGTAAATGGTACTCGTTTAGAATTAATTCTTATCTATCTAGTAAAATACATTGAAGTTACTTTAAACATATGTTGTGTATGCAATTAACTGCTTAATATGTGACTTTGTAAATGTATACTAAACGGGTGGAAAATGTCAACACATAATAGTACACATATACACTGAGATATGTGGTTGTTTTTCAAAGTTGTAGTAATTATTCCAGAAGAATATACGTAAATCAATTATTTATTGTGAAAATTACTATGCCTACACTCTGCATAGTTTATCATAGAGTTACTTTATCCGCAAGTTACTTATTTACTTGCACCGTAGATGTATAAGCAAGATGTTATGTTAATAACAAACTGAGAATGACAATTTATTTTATTATTAATTAGATGCTTTTAGTTGTGTATTTTAATAACCTTCCGCATCATGAAACAATTCCTTCCAATTTATTATTTGTCCACAATATTTTCATACTGGATGTACTAAGGAAATAACCTTTACCTCCTTTGCCATCAAGAGACTCCGCACTAACATGAAACCATTTCTCCCCAACACACCAGACTTACGCCTATAGTCGTGAAAAAATAACGAAAAGAAAAACAATTAACGAATGAATATATAATATCATAAATATAAAACTAAACAGGAGCTAAATGAGTAAACACACATAATAGAAGACATATACAATGAGTTTGTACGTAGGTGTTTTTTTTTCCATCGTGGAACAATTATTCCAAAGAATAAACATATATCATAAAATTTAATGTCAAAATTACTATGTCCTGCAACCGTGCATATTTTATCATACATTGACTATAATCTGCAAAGTAACTTGTATAATACCAGACATGGTGTAATACAAACTCATAACGGCTTGACATATAAAGATACATATTATAATTAGTTGCGTCTAGTTGTGTATTTAAAATTCTTAGGCGTACGATTGTTTCAGAGGGATTAGTACAAAATAATATAGAATAAATGATACAAACTGACGCTGCCTTTGTCACATGAAAATAATACAGAAGTCAAAACAAAACGTATATATATAAATTTAGTTTTCCAAATTAACTGCTTACTAAGTTGGACTTGTAGATATATAACTGAACCGGAACATAATTTCAAACAATTAATACTAGCTTATACAATGAGTTAATACGTGTTTTTTGTGAACAATTACTTATGTTGCACTATGCATATTTTTTTCATAATTTAATATATCCGCAAATACTTATTTCAATATAAATGTATAATCAAGATATGTGTAAATACACAACTCCATATGGCTGACATAAAAAGACACATTATTAAATTAGATGCCGTCTAGTGGTGTATTAATAAAATTCTTCGGCGTCGTGAAATCAATTCCTTCAAGTCTATATTTTTCCTACAATCTTTCATACGATGTACTAGAAATACTATCCTTTACCGCCTTTGTTATCACCTAAAAATAACGAATAAGAAAAACATTAACACTGGGACATGTTTATTTACCCAGTGAGCTGTTTAGCGTATGGACCCAATCGGGCATTATTTCAGGATATCTGTTCACCTTAATTAAATAAACGTATTAAATAAGTATGTATATACATGTATATCATTATATATGTATTTTATCATATACGAACGGGTTTGTTCACCAGTAAGACATACCAATGTACCCATATTCACCATTAATTGTTCCCAGAAAAAGCAATTGCTATGTTTTATCTCGTGGTCCAGAAATGGTGATATGACATATGAAAGAATTACCCCTGAAGCGAATTGATTGCTGGCCTCACTCATCACGGTAAGTATGTATTTCGCAGAAAAGTATGATCATTGCACATCAAAAAATAATACATAAGAAAACAACGGTTAACCTCCTGATATTAGTGGTTGAAATTTATTTCCGATATAAGATCTAAAAATAATGCCTGCGAGTGGCATATACTTCAAACTAAAAGTTTAATATGAAACAACGTCATCAAATGTAATGCACCTCGCTGCCATAAATTGTGCCTGACTTGCTTCATAAATCTCGTATCAAATGGTGACTCATTTGGGATTATCTATCTAATCTAATAATAGAACAAATTGCAAGTTACTTTAAACATATATTTAGTATGCAATTAACTGCTTAATATGTGATTTGTAAATGTACTACTGAAAGTTTGAAATGTTCAACAAATAAAGTAGACATATACATACTGAGATATGTGGTTTGTTTTTTCAATCTTGCTGTAAATTATTCCAGAAGAATATTACGTATATCAATATACTAAAGAAACATTACAATGTCTACACTATGCATATTTTATCATAGAGTTCTTTGATCCGAAAGTTACTTATTTACTTGCACCGTAGATGTTATAAGCAAGATGTATGTAATACAAACCTCATAATGACATAACTTCTTTACTTGCACCGTAGAAGTATAAGCACGATGTATGTAATACAAACTCATAATGATATTTTATTTTTATTATTATTAGATGCGATATAGTTGTTATTTAATAGCCTTCTAAAATTCATAATCATTTCCTTCCAATTTTATTATTTGTCTACAATATTTTCATACTGATGTACTAATAATATTAAACCTTTACCACCTTTGTCATCACCATTAAAATAATGAAAAGTGAAACTATTAACGTATGAAATATATCATAATCAATAATATATATAATAAATTGTAATGTCCTTAACACTTTTTATGGAAACACGGTTTTCGCGCTATACATGTATCAGTGTGGAAATTTACGTTCTATATAAAATGTATATTAATACATGTACCTACTAGTGGCATTGAACCTTAACGTAAAATTTAATATGAGATTCAACATCAATGTTTATAGCACCTCGCAGCATAAATGTGCCATGACTTGTTTCATAAATCTATGTATTAAATAGTACTCGTTGGGATTATCTATACTCAACAAAACTAGAAAACGTCCCTGTTTATAGCCCGGTGTAGCTCTGTCTATAATGTACCACATGTTCAAAGTACAGTAAATCTAAACCGTCGTGCGATGTTCAGAATACTAATCGTGTAGAGGTTTAGCCGATCACACGGTTTACATAGCGTCCAGTGACCGGAACGATGATTTCCACTTTTTCACGTGCACGCCTATTATTGTTCCCCCACCCCCCCCATATAATTCCCCCCGGATAAGGTGATTCAGTTCATGTCGATACCATTCATTGCGATAGGGGCTATCGAAAATTAAAAAACTTTTTAATTTTTTCACTGTTTTTTCGATATGCCACGCGGATTTCCCGAAAACGAGCGAAATCAGGCAATTGGATGCTTGCGGGTGGGAATGGCCGCCAGGGCGGTCGCGCCTCGGTTTGGTTGCTGTCGACAGAAAACGATTGTATCGTCTTGCAGCCCGGTACCAGCAGACTGGGGCTGTTCACGACCGGCAGCGACCTGATAGGCTCGTGTAACGCCGGCTAGAGCCGATCGTTACAATTAACGTTGACAGCACTTACGTCAACGTCGATTGGCACCACAGTCACTGCTTAGGCTATACGGTGTCCAGTGCAGACCATTCGCAACCGGTTACGTCGTAACGGCCCAACCAATCCGGCAACGCCGCCCGTACACTGGACAGGATAATGACCCAACGTCACCCGTGCGCCAGACTGTTAGGGGCGCGACGTCACATCTGAACTGGAGAAGGGCTGAATGGAACCGAGCTTTTTGTTTCCCGAATGAATCCTCGGTTCACAGTTAGTCCATCTGACGGAAATACGAGGTATAACAGGCGTAAAAATGAAAATTCACCGATTGTTGCATTGTTGAGAAGAACAGGTTTGGGGAGGGAAGCGTAAATGGTCTGGGGTGGGATCATGTGGAAACCGAAGACAGATTTGGTTTGTTGTACAGGGCAAATCAAATGCACAACGTTTATGTTTTGCAGAAGTACTAAATTGCACCTGCCTTACCATTTAAACCTTCAGCATGGTCCTGGTGTGACATGATGCACGACAATGCCCGCCCTCTACGTAGCCAGGGTCACCACTAATACTTAACAGCAAAACAACGTCGTACGTCATACCAAGGCCCACCGCGTTCTCACCCGGATCTCAATCCCATTGAGCATCATATGGGATGAGCTGGGCCCAAAGCTACGAGCTAAATAAAACACAGATTGACAATGTTGCGATCTCACGAGGCATTACAACGGGAATGGAGGAAAATTGCCCACGCACTGGTATAGCGTTACGTCACGGTCGAATCGCGGCGTATGATCCATTGCATGCATCATGCAAAATGGTGGCCACAAACACGTACCTTAACGAGATTTACTGAATTTGCCACATTACTTTATTGAAATCCCATCTCTAAACAATAAGTAAACATATCTGAGTTTTTGTGATTTTTTGATTTTGACCCCTACCGCTCTTGCCGGTTATCTCTCGAATATTTAACAAGTTAACCAAATCAAATTTATTGGCTTTGATACAGAAATGAAGAAATTGTTTTTACATTTATATTTAAAAGTAACCCTTTGGTTTTTGATGAATCTATTCCTTAAACATGGAGGGACGTTTCTAGTTTTGCTCAGTATATCTATCCAATATATTTAGTAATGCAATTAACTGCTTAATATGGTGACTATGTAAATGTATACTAAAAGGGTGGAAAACTGTCCAACACATTATAGTATACATATACACTGAGAATGTGGTTTTGTCTTTTCAATCTACTATGATTATTCCAGAAAATATACAACGTATATCATATATTTAATGTGAAAAATACTATTCGTAACGCAATGCATAATTACATAGATATACTATAATTCAACCTTTGATGTATAATCAAGATGTAAGTACTACCAAAATAACAATGGCTGAACAATAAAACGTTTTATTATAATGAAGATGCGTTAGTTTTGTGTATTTTAATAACCTTCTGCATAATGAATCAATTCCTGTACTAGTTAATATTAGTCTACAATTTTTTTAATACTGATGTACCTAAATAAAACTAACCTTACCTTGTTGCCTCACCTGAAAATAACGTAAGAAAAATAAATATTAACGCATGAATATATATATCATAAATATATACTAAACAGGAGCAAAATTGTAAACACACATAATAGAATCAAAGAGTAGTACGTATGTGTTTTTTTCCATCATGCAGCAATTATTCCAGAATAATATTTTGCATATATCATATATTTAATGTGAAAAGTTTTACGTCTGCACCTTGCATATTTTATCATATAATGACTATATCTGCAAATGACTTGCATAATCAAGATAAGTGTAACACAAGCTCATAATGGCTGACGTATAAAGACACATTATTATAATTAGATGCGTCTATTTGTGTATTTTAAATGTTAAGTTGTACGATTGTTTCAGAGTGATATTACCAAATTATAAAGAATAAGTAATACCAACTGTTGCAGCCTTTGTCACGTATCAAATGCTACTCGTTTGGGATTAGCTATCTATCTAATAATATACATAGCAAGTTACTTTTATATATATTTAGTATGCAATTAACTGCTTAATATGTGACTTTGTAAATGTATACTAAAAGGGTGGAACATGTCAACTCATAATAGTAAACATATACACTGAGATATGCGGTTGTGTTTCAATCTTGCAGTAATTATTCCAGAAGAATATACGTATATCATATATTGAATGTGAAAATTACTATGTCTACACTATAGCATATTTATCATAGATTAAACTATGTCCGTCGTTACTTATTTACTTGCACCGTATATGTATAATCAAGATGTATGTAATACAACCTCATAATGGCTGACATATACAGAAATTTTATTTTAATGAGATGCTTTTAGTTGTGTATTTTAATAACCTTCCGCGTCATGAATCATTCCTTCCAAGTTTATTATGTGTGTACAATATTTTCATACTGATGTACTAAAGAATACCAACCTTTAACTCCTTTGTCATCACCTGGAAATAACGAAGAAGAAAAAACTATTAACGTATGAATATATATTATCTTAAATATATACTAAACAGGAGCAACATGTAAACACACATACTAGAAGACATATACAATGAGTTGTACGTATGAGTTTTTCCAACATGCAGAAATTATTCCGGAAGAATATATATATATATATCATATATTTAATGGGAAAATTACTATGTCTGCACTGTGCATATTTTATCATAGATTTACTATATCTGCAAATTAGTAGTATAAGTCTAGATATGTTATACAAAATCATAAAGGCTGACATATAAAGACTCATTATTATAATTAGATGCGTCTAGTTGTGTATTGAAAAATGCATCGGCTTCGTGAATCAGTTCGTTCTAAGTTTTATTATTTTCCTACAATATTTTCATACTGATGTACTAATGAATACTAACCTTTACCTCCTTTTCCTTTGTCATCACCTGCAAATATCGAAGATGTACTTATTTATTTATTTATATGTAATATTAAATTGTATATATGGATGTATCACTCTATCTTATATTACATGCTTCTTTAATGAATGTACTCATTTTCGGTGACGTGAATCAATTACTTCCAAGTTTAATGTTTTCCTACAATAGTTTCATGCTGAAGTACTAAAGAATACTAACCTTTACCGCCTGTGCCATCACATGAAAAAAATGATGAAGAAAAACTATTAATGTATGAATATATATTATCAGAAAATTACTGTGCCAGGTACTCATTTACTTACTTGCCACTGTAAATATTTGATATGGCATTTAATGTATGGATTGATCTCTCTATATTATATTACATGCTTCTAAATTAATGTACTCTCCATAAATGGAGGAAATTAAGCAACACTACTACTGCCACTATCACTCGGCAGCAGTAGTTACACCACTCTCGTGCTTACCAGATATCAGAAATGACGGCAGTAACGTCGTAATGATATATACTTTGACCAATCAAATCACACCATCTGAATCGCGAGACAGTCTCCGTCACTATTGCCCACATCCAGCAATTAATTTGCATTAATTTTCATACAAAATAGCTCTTACATATATTACCTTCGTCATATTAATGTACGATTGTTTCAGAGGGATAGTACTAAAAGATAAAGACAAACTAATACTAAGTATTGCTGCCTTTGTCAAATAAAAATAATATGGAAGTAAATAAAACGTATATATATAAATTTTGTGTGTAGAAACTGCTTAATAAGTGACTAGTATATATATACTAAACAGGAGCAGAATGTCTACACATAATACTAGGCATATACAATGAGTTCTACGTAGGTGTTTTTCCATCTTACAATAAATATTCCAGAAGAATATACGTATATCATATATTTAATGTGAAAATTACTATGTTTGCACCATGCATTTTTTATCATAGATTTACTATATCTGCAAATTACTTATTTACTTGCACTGTAGATGTATAATCAAGATATGTGGAATGAAAACTCATAATGGCTAACATATAAAGACACATTATTATAATTAGATGCTTCTAGTTTTGTATTTTTACATTATTCGGCGTCGTGTATTATTATTTTCCTAACATATTTTCATACTGATTTACTAAAGAATGCTAACCTTTACCGCCTTTTTCATCACCTGTAAATAACAAAGTAGAAAAACTATTAACGTATTAATATGTAAATAAATAAATCTACTGTACCAGGTACTTATTTATTTATTTGGCACTGTAAATATGTAATATGGAATGGTCTATATGGCGTCGTGAATCAATTATTTCCAAGTTTATTGCTTTCCTATAATATTTGCATACTGAAGTACTAAAGAATACTAACCTTTACCGCCTTCATCATCACCTGAAACAAATGAAGAAGGAAAACTATTAATGTATGATTATATATTTTAAAAAATTTACTGTGTCATTTACTCATTTACTTCAGAAGCGGCTACTTTACAGGATAAGGGGTATACTCAATGTATGGTACAACTGCTTCACAATTCATACTCGCAAATCGTGTTGTTGACTAATTTTGAATCATACTTCTTGACTGATGACAATGGTAGCATACTGTTCACAATGAGCGGGTTAAATTTTGCAAATGAAAACGACTCGTTTGAAAATAACATCATTAAAATTAAGGGCATGCCAGTTTCTGGTAGTTCCGAACAGTAAATCTTGCAATCTGCTCCCGTACCGTCCGTAGCCATAGTTACGATTCTACGCATATGAATTCCCTGCAGAATTAAATGAAATAATAAGAAAATACAAAGGGGAAAATTAACAGGCATTGGCAAGATTAGCGCTGGCGTTGTTGTTTTTACCAGTGTCCGTCCTTGTGTATCTTGCTAGTATAATTTCTTCCTCATTGTCAGTCTCTCTGAAAGTCAATTTGTCTACGGTCCGTCCTTGTATCTCGGGAAGGAGCGCTATCCCAATCACAGCAATTACTCCCATAAGTAGGAGCCACGACTGAAATGAATAAACATGAATCTCGTGATTTAGAGTAAACGGCCCGTATTTGTAGCTCGGGAAATAGCGATGTGTCAATCATAGAACAATAACTATATACGTACGTGTAGGGTACACGGCCCGTATTTGTATCTCAGGAAGCAGCGCTGTGCCAACCATAGAACATAATTATATACGTACATGTAGGAGCCACAAATTAATGGTTAATCATGAAGCTCGTGATTTATAATACACGGCCCGTATTTGTATCTCGGGAAGGAGCGTTGTGCCAATCATAGAAAGTATTGCTATACCTACGTGTATGAGCCACGAATGAATGGTTAAACATGACGCTCGTGATTATTTGAATCTTTGGAAGCAGATCTGTGTCAACCAATGAACAATAACTATACACGTACGGGAAGGAGCGCTATCCTAGTCATAGCAATTACTGCTATAAGTACATGTAGGAGCCATGAATGAATGGTTAAACACGAAGCTCGTGATTGAGAATACACGACCCGTGCTTGTATACCGGGAAGGAGCGCAATCCAAATCATAGATATTACTGCTATATGTACATGTAGGAGCCACGGCTGAAATGGTTAACATGAATCTCATTTTTATTCGAGCACTAGTTAGCGACGAATTATACAACCAACATCCACAAATGCAATTTAGCTTATGTCGGTTGCAGGACATATTTTACGGGTTGAACATTTTAAAAACACGGGTCTGAGGCCATATAAAAATAGTTCTAAAAACTTAGTTTGACCGCCGTTTCAGTGTGACACATGTAAATGTTTTGTTTGCTTTCGTTGAGCTAAATTTATGTTATTGTAAATGTTTCCGTAGTTTAAGGATGCGACGATTAACAGTCATACTCAAGTATTCACGATTTTAACTCCATGGTTCGGTGCAAGAATACAATCTTCGGTTTTGGCTCAGAATGGAAATCTCTATTTATCATTTTGGATTTTCCAAAAATCTATCTTAACTCAACGTTTTCGCCCCCTTGTCAATTCCGCCCAGAACGAGCACTTTTTCACCGATTGCTCGTTCATTTGAGTACTGCTAGGCAGATGACGACATCATGTCGTTTGTTTATAGAGGGCATATTGACAAACCGCATCAGATAATGAGGAACTGTCATGATCTGGGCCAGTTTTCGTAAGGATTCTGAAGGTGTGTTCTTGTTGGTGTTATTGTTGTTGGTGTGAAATTCCCGCTCTTAATTTTTCGCGAAACGCAATCCCCTCTAGATTAATTATTATGTTTGCCGTGGCACGAGGAAGCTGTTTGAACCCCATGGTCGTAGGCCGCGGGTTCAAACAGTTCCCGAGGGGCATGGCAAACGTATACCCACGGCTGGGCATGGTAGAACGTTATTGTAACATTTCCGTCGGAAGTATCGGGGAATTTGAACATATATGCAGCTGATTTACATATACATATACATATTCCGGGGCCACAGTACACATCGCGTAATGCAGGTGCCCTATCCTCCGCATCAATTTCAAAATGTCAGTGCGACTGTTGTGGATTGGTCTTGTGACATAATCGCGCGTTCTTGTAACTTGTAACGTCATGAGACATATTCATTACGTTGGTGTTGGCTTGGCCCCGAAATGAGCATTGTATACAGTTATGGTCATACAGCACGCGCTGTACATTTGAACACGGATGTGCGCGGTGTCAAACAACGGCATTAATATTAATATGATAATACAGAGCTGAAATGGAAGTATTGACCCGGTGGTATTCGGTACCCGTCATATAAATTAAAATTATGGTAAATGCCGTATGCTTCCATAGAATGCAAACTATAATAGTAGGGTAATTTCCGAGGATTCCGTGACCTCGAAGTTCCTACCTTTGCATTGTTGATCTATCAACTTGAACCATTTTAAAAACAAGATAACTCGAAATGCCAAAACTGTTGGTATGGTTAATTTGTAGTTTGAATTTTGAAATCCAAGATGGCTGCCGTCTAAAAATAATACTGCATACATAATACTGCACATTGTTAGTGAGAGCTAAGCTAAAAGTAAATACAAAATAATGTGTATATATTTCATAAATTTTAGCATGCCAAACGTGCTGGAGGGGTTGTGTTTTGGTTTGAAAGTCCTTGAAATCCAAGATGGCCACCGTCCGCGATCTTCAGCAACATAAAACACGATATTAAAAATAAGCTAAATGTATAACTGGTATAACATGTTTGCTAATTTTAGCAGAAAATCACCTACTGGAACGGTTGTTTGTTAGGTTGTATGCTATCAGTTTTGAGACTGCATATAAGTAATCAGTGTGATTTCTCATTAATGTTAGCATTGTATATTGGCTTTAAGGGATGTTTTGTTAAGATGGCAACCGTATATAGCGTATTATATTACATTAAAAGTTGCTCATTGGGTATGTTGAATGACAATTATTAATCATACTGTCATATCCAAAATGACTACTAATTTAGTATTTGCCATATTGAAAAGTGATCAATGGTTGGTAATATATTTGAGTCAGATAAGAATTAATGTCAACATGGGAGGTTGTTATCACTGGTAGTGTCTTTGTCTGTTCCATGACTACTCGAATGACTATTTGTTGTTTTCCCTGTTATCATTACATAGGAGTCAAAGCTGTCCGGTATATTCCTATCTTGAAATGCGTAACATTTTAAACATGATTATTTGATGAATGTGTGGCTGATAACCAATTATTTTCAATCATGTTTTTTAGTAATTTATATGTGTGGCTATTATCATACTTAATATAATATATGAACCACAGTCAGTGACATGTGTGTGGGATAGTGTGTATACTATCCTCTCGATTTCAGTCCGTCGGTGCTAGAAGCGATCATAACTAGCAACATGCTTCCTTTTGATGTATGTGAGTTAGCTAATGAGTGCAACTCCAGTGACTACATTCATATCATACATGCCTTTATATAATTGTAGATAATGATAAAAATCGAACCGAACACATACATATATGTCTATGATTGTAGATAGTGAAATGACATTGGATGTCTGACTTTAGCTAGTGATTCCAAACTCCATGTACAACATAATCAGTAACTATGATATCATCGGGTCTAAAGTTTGCAGTTACTGCATCAGAAATTGTTTGTGGTACATCAGTATTGTCATTGACATCATCTTCCTGATCGTGCATGTTTACTTGATGCCCACGTAATGGATGATACAAACATGCCAATATGCATTACTTGTGGTGCTATGGACTTGTGAACCATACTTATAGTGCATATTTACTACTTAGAATTCGGGTTGGGTTGTCTATCCGCTATTAGTTAATTTGAGTTTTGGTCACATTGTCTGTGATGTAGAAATTTGAGTATTTGAAAAAGGTGTAAGACAAGGTTGTCCCTTATCTGCATACATATTTATTTTATGTATTGAAATATTGTCATGAGAAATCAATCATAATGACAATATTACCGGTCTATTCTTAGGTGGTAAGGAAATAAAACAAACAATATTTTCTGACGATGCCAGTTTTACACTTGACGGGTCACAAAGATCATTTCATGAGCTTGTAAAAACGTTAGATAAAGTTGCCCTTATATCTGGACTAAAACTAAATAAATAAAAATGCACAATCTTAAAGATACCCAGCAAACACGACTAAATCGGGCCAATATCGGCATTAAGTCAGAATATCGGCCGATATTGCCGATATTGGTCCAATGTCGGGGCAATATCGGATACTTGTCGCTAATCATGTGAATTCTGAATACGGATTACCAATATCGGCCAGATATCGGGCCGTTGTATAATATTATCACCCACAATTTTCATTTGATTTTCGCTTTAGTTTCCCACATCAGAAAAATATCGGGCCCAAACAAGAAACACAAACCATAATTGTGAAATTGCGGGAATATTTTTAACTGAGCTTATTTTTTTACTCATATCAGCCCGATATTGGACCGATGTGTATTATTATTTAACGTACATGCATATAATATATCATCTAAGTGATAAAGATATTGGTCCAGTATCTCTCCAATATAGGCTATATAGTATATACACACTATTTATAAATCCCCAAAAGAGTATTTGCCACTATCGGCCCGATATATTTATTTACATGCTTACCTTATTTAGGACTGATGTGTATTATATAAGATAATTAACTTATCCGTGGCAAAATGTTTTTGCTGATCTGTGTTAATAATTAACCTAACTTGTCAAAATAATAAGTAATATCTACAATAAAAAGAATGTAATTTAATATACACCATTACGCCCCCATTTTCCCCATTATCCAAAATATATACCATTACACGCTTAGTCACCCTTTCCAAGAAGCTAGCAGACAACAGGTTGACTTTTTTCATATTTGTGTGTTCTGTGGTCATTCCCTAGAAATAATTAAAATATATATGTATATTTAATTAATTAAATTGGTATACTTGGCTAATTATGTAGGTACTGTAATCTGATCTAGCCTGATGTTTGGTTTCTTCAATTGTCATTAGTTTTCGCGGTTTTGCAAATGTTCATGCCCATGGTACATGTTCTATCATTTGGAGCAAAGGCTTAAATTATGTCACGGTGAACGTCTTACAGAGCAATTCGTGCCAATGTCTAGCAGAATTTAACAGCCATTTAACCAAAGACAAATGTGAATATTTACAGTGAGGATGAAGAAACTATGTCTGACATTCATGGAAATGAAAATCACCATTTGTCTACAAACACAAACAGTAGAAATGATTTAGAAACGTCTCCGGATGGTGAGTTGCCTCTTACAGATTCGGTTAATCTGCTGATGATTTATTTCATAGCGGTTGTCTAGCTTCTGATGCTTCCGACTCTGATCACGACACTATTCTTCCTCTTGAGACACAGAATGCAGATTTGTGTAGCTGTGATGCATTTTTGGACTCTGAAAATGGCAACATTCCTGAAACTGTCTTCCGAATGAGACACAAAATGCTGACTTATTCATCATCTGTGATGACAGTGATGTTCATTTTTCTGATTCTTCTTCAGATGATTTCGATGGAGAGAGATATTGATGTCCAATGTTGGACCTATATCATTATCAGATAACGGCCCGGTATCATAGAAATACGAGCCGATGTTGGCCCGCTATCGTGCCTGCTATTGGGCCTCTAAGGATCTGCTTTGCAAACATTCAGTCGGGCCGATATTGGTTGCCTATATAGGACCGATATTGGTATCAGATGTTGCACCTATGTCGTTATCAGATAACGGCCCGTTATCATAGAACATCAATCCGATGTTGGCCCGCTATCGTGCCCGCTATCGGGCCTCCAAAGATCTGCATTGCAAAAATTCAGTCGGCCCGCTATCGTGTCCGCTATCGGTCCGATATTGATATCCGATATAGGACCTATATCGTTATCAGGTAACGGCCCGTTATCATAGAATATCGAGCCGATGTTGGCCCGCTATCGTGCCCGCTATCGGGCCACCATATATCTGCGTTGTAAACATTCAGTCGGGCCGATATCGTTTGTCTATATTGGACCGATATTGAAACTCATATTGGGCCGCTATCGGGTCGATATAAATTGTTAGCTGGGTAGGCAGATTAAAGCATGACCCAAGCCAATGGTGCAATAACAATATGTATACGTGGTCAAGCGACCATGCATCAACACTAGGAATAATATTCACAAACAATAGAGCAAACCTACATGAACTGAATACACTTCCCAAGAAAAGTCATTGCCGCATTGCCTAAATAACTGGAGAAAATGGCACCTATCATTAATTGACAAAATTACTGTACTAAAGACTTTCGCGCTACTAAAACTAATATATCCACTAACCGTACTTGAAAACCCAGTAGCTGAAACAATAAAACGGATAAATGATATAATGTATGATTTTCTTTGGGACTGTAAACCAGATAAAATATCACGTAAAACCATAATTCAAAACTGTGAACACTGTGGACTGAAAATGATAAATATTCATGGGTTTATCAACTGTTCAAGGGTAAAACGTTTACAAAGTTTACATATGAAATAAATGCTGGCGACTTCTTAAAATATTACGTATTGATAGGCAATATTAAAACTGAATGGAAATTAAAGATGAGAACAGAATCGTTAAACAGCGAGGTGCCGACATACTTAATATATAAAACATTATCGTCTAAAAGTATAAATAAAATGTTATACTACAAACAAGTTGGATCAATGAGACTACCACAAGTAAAACATGTACGAAAATGGGAGATCGAATTAGACAATCAAGAAATTGAATGGAAATATATATTTTCAATAACTTACAAGAGTACAATCAGTACAAAACTTAGAGCATTTCCATAAAAATACTTGATGAGCATAATACCAAACAATTCATTTTTGTTTAAATGCAAACTAAAATCATCAAACATGTTTTGGGAATGCACCGTCATACAACAATTTTGGACTGACATAAACCAGTTATTACAAACGAGTAGGCTAGATTATAATCTCAATTTAACATATGAATATATATCATTTGGTAACGCTTGTAAAAAAGAAACAATACTTATTAGTTTTATAATCCTTTTAGCAAAATATTTTATTTTCAGATGCAAATATTGGAACACTTTAGCGCATATCGTAAACAAACAATAACAATTGACGAAACTATTGCCACTATGAGAGATAAACTCGAAAAAATTCAGTTAAAATGGAATTACTTTATTCAGTAAGCAAACACCCTCTAACAATACTGCCTTTCTCCTACCATATCAATATTCCCAAACCACTATACGTTACCATATAAGCGAGTTTTGACCCTGCTCACCTTCCGATATAAATAAACCTCCTATCCCAATCCAATAATCCAATATCCTATATAAGCCCTTTAAAATAAATTAAAACTCATTGTTACATGCATATCTGCACAATTAAGGAATGTGACCATGCTCTGACAAATACGTATTTGTTTTTCTGTTTGTCAGATCACGGTCTGTTGTATTCTTTACGCATACATGTGTACACTATATTAGTTTGACCATGTTAACTATGTTGTATGTTTGTATGTTGTGTATTATATACATGTAGCAAAGAGCATTAAAGATGAATAATAAAAAATGAAATTTGAGTATTTCATAAACATCAATCGGTGATCAATATATATTTCCACACCAGTTTATGGGAATATGTCAATGTGTATTTTTTCTAGTATTTATTGGCAGATAATTCCAGCACAAAAATATTTACACAATTCCCTAACATTTGTTTGGCCCGTAGCAAGTCTCTATCCAAAATGTATATCCCAGTAAACTCCCACGCCGAACTACTTTCTACAGGTGCGCTGTCAGTGCTATCAATGTAAACAAATGGCTGCCGTCTGTCAAAATAAACACATTTTCTTGATGAATTTATTTCAAATGCTGGAATTATATGGAATTAATGGCCTTTTTGTGGAATTTATCGGGGTATACACTTGGAAAAGTCGCGGGAATACTGGACGAAGGCCGGAATCCTATATTAGCTCACCACTGACTCTTCACTCATGGTAGTTCTACAAATCATGTCGAACATACATTCCATCTGTTGTTGCCATCTAAGTTGCCATATAAGATGGATTCGTGAAGAATGAAACTATAATTTATTTATAATCAAATTAAATATATCAATAGAGGTTGCCACAACTTAGGCCTCTTGTAGATTCATCGTATACATTTTACATAAATATGATGGACAACCTACAAGCAGTATCTAGCAAGCAACACCCAGCATCACGGTCCGTCAGTGATTAGCTGATGGACAATTGATTGCTACTTATCAGTAGAAGTAAGACCAACATGCAACACCTCTTCTACTTTCATAAACTTCAATAACAGCCATTTTAGCTGTGATAATGTAATACATTTAGTATAATAAGTATGCATAATTGTAATCGTCAAATATATACAGTCATTAGTTCGATATGAAATAATGCATAAATGATTATCCCCTCAACGTATACTTAGCTAGATAACTATGCTTAGCAATTATATAAGCACGGACAATGATATAATTACCGACATAACTTATTTTCGCAATTGGTTTTCACAACAATATTCAAAAATGCTATAAACAACTATGTATCCATATACACAGAGAATACATTTTGTTCACGAAATAAAACGGAAATACCTTCATAGTCGTCGTTTGTTGAAATCTTAAAACGAAAGGAAAGTTATGTTATGTTCGTCGTCAATGATTGATGTCCATCCGTTCTATGGAATACTCTCCGAAAACTAACTGCGGCTGGGACAAGTCCGTAGCTATTTATTAATTCCAGCCTGTTCTTGGGAAAATCGGTCTTACTACCTGTATTTCAGCAAAAGGGAAATGCATACTTACCCATTGTACTTTGAGGGAGTAATCATTTATTTTCCCCGAAATGCATTATTTCATATATAACTAATCACTGCATATATTTGATGATTAAAAGTATGCAGAATTATTATACTGAATTTAATACATTATCACAAAGCCCATAAGCCCCATTCTCAAGTCACAGCCACATTGATTTTGCAACTGGAATGAGCCTCACTTCAGCAGTTCGACATCTGCTACACGAACATTCCGTGATCACGAACAGGCATTATCACCTGAGCTAAATGACCAAAAACCCATCGAAATTATGATCACAAATGTTACTTGTTGTCCGGTTTAGAGTTTAGAGGGGTTCCACTGCACATATGCGGTACAGTTATGCATTTTAAATAAAGTTAACTTTCAAAGATATAAAACTCACGAAAAATGTTACTGTTGCGGATGAAATGTAAGCAAAACAGTTGGTAACATAAAACTGATACATTCTGCAAATAACATCGAGTTTTCACACAATCTTTCAAGCATTTCGTCCGAGCATTTCATCAACTTTCGGCGTCATTTCCGGTAATTTCTCCGTTGACCTGAGAAAAGTAATGTTCACCGAAGGTCCGTAAATTTCATGTACACAGACTCAAAATAATATAATTGATTTATTATATGACCCTGTCATTGTTCAATATGGAATCTCCTGTAACCTTTGCCCTTGCCACTTTATCGGAAACCAACTGAACTGTTGGTTTCCGATAAAGTGGCAAGGGCAAAGGTTACAGGAGATTATAGGGTTAACTCTATTGCAATTTTCAAATTAGCGCGTCGCCATTAAACAGATTTTCCGACATATTATTTTCTGATATACGCCACAAATTTCAAAATTACAATGCAGTTAACCTATTTCTAATGCACCTTTACTACTGGCGTAGGAATACATATTGAAATAATTTGCGACGGTTCATCAACAATGATTGCGTGATATTTGTACAGTAGAACATTCATTGATATATATCAATATATTTTGTGAAATGTATCTTTGAAGGTACCACCTGAGGCACAGTCCCTTTACAAAATTAATAAATATAATTATGCAGTGGGGTCTGTGTGTAAGTGCACTATTTGCATGCACGCGTGTCATGTGCGTCTGGTATTCGTCTCGTACAGTGTTTTAATGAGGATACCCCGTCTGGGTCGATTTTAATTTGCATATCGTGATGTGTGAATCGTGCCGTGGAACACGATAACAATGTATGTATGTATGTATGTATGTATGCATAATGACAACACAGATCCGCAAGATAAAATGAATAGCACATTAATATCGCTAAAATGTTGAATACAAATTCGTATGACAACATTGAAGAATCTTGTATATCAGTGTTGCCAGCAACTTCGATGACTATAACTGATTACACTTTGTACATCAAACATATTTATGGGAAAACACAGAAGAATGTAATGCTGATCAGTAGCCGATTTCATCAACATTGCAAAGTATACCTATCCAGCAAAGTATACTTTGAGGGAGGATTCATTTATTTTTCCCAAAATGCATTATTTCATATAGAACTAACCACTGCATATATTTGATGATTAAAAGTATGCAAAATTATTATACTGAATGTATTACTTTATCACAGCCATTTTGGCTGTGATAATGTAATAAATACAGTATCATACAAATTAATAAATTTATCCTTTAATTGAAAATTTCTCCCTCAAAGTATACTTTGCAATGTTGGTGAAATGGGCTACAGTTGTTACACTGTCTGCTCTTGTATAGTTTTTATCATAGTGTTTACATATTAATTTAAAAAATAAAACCTCCTTTTAATATACACAACTGTCGCCTTTTGAACATAGATGAAAGTGCGTTAGCAAGTTGTATTAGCAAATTGGTATTACATACTATGTCACATAACAGTTCTTTATGCGTTAAAGTGTCAACTAATACATTAGATTCGCGTGCTGAAGCAAACATATTAGATCTCTGATCATGATAAAATCATATTCTATTAAAAAATGAACTTCATCTTCAACCGAACCTGATTGACAATATTTACATCATTCAGAGGTGTTTTTGGCATGGTAAACCTTCCCGTTTATACATGCAAAGGGAGACTACCACACCTAAAATTAGCTAATATTTTACGTTGATTCCAACTCATCTTAGTTGTAAACGTTTTTGTAAGTAGTACAATTAGAAGATAATGTACTACTTTCACTGGCCGACGTTCCAAATATTAGACATACTAATGGCTTCAGAGTCAAAACGGATACTCCTAAACCTCAGTAAATACGTTTACTACACTTCTGTCAAAAGGGATGGTGTTACAACGAAATTTTAGACACATATTTGCGCGCGATGCTCCTTAATCCTGCCAATGCAGTGGTTGTGGCTCTTCGGACGTGTTCCCGCATCATGGGCCGGCCGGTTTGATCGGGCAAGCCTGAATAGCACTTGGGATCGGCCGATTATGGGCCTTTGTAGCCGGGTTTGGGTTTCGGATGTGCGCTCGGAGAGCTATGTAAGCGCAGAACCAAGGCAGGATTGACGCAGCTGATTGTGTAACTACTATCAAGTGAGGGATATTGAGAACTTACCTTCCGATCCAGCTTTTCAAAATAGTAATATGCCAACATATCGTGCCGACACTGTAATTGATCACTACATGTACATGTACGTATCCTCAGACACGCCTACCTTACGACGGCTGTTGTCGATATACAGTCGAACCTCCCCGAACGACCACCTCTCTACAACAACACCCTCTCTGTAACAGCCGCTATTTTATATCCCAAATTGATGAGTTCCTCTATATCTAAGCATTAGACTGCAGAGCACGAAAAGTGTCGCCTGCTGTTGTTTTACTTTCTTTCTAAATAAAAGCATGTTTTGGCAGCATTGTTTTGGTGAGAATTATCGAAGAAAGTAAATAAACATCGGACGAAAAAATATAATTCAGCATTAACCTCCCTACAACAGCCACCTCTCTACAACAGCCAGTGTTGCGTCTTCTCTTGGGTGGCTGTTGTAGAGAGGTTGCAATGTACACGAACCATCATATGCTGAAACCGTCATTGTCGCGTATTCTGTAGTCAGCAGCCAGTTACCAGGAATCGTCTGCATTGGTGAGGGTTGACAAAGCGATTCGACCAAATATGGACGTAATTAGAGGTTAATACGTGGCTTGTTTGATATCGGCCTAGGTATCGGCCCGCGGTAACTTGGTATCAGTCTGAAGGTCGAAGGCTGATACCAAGTTACCGAGGGACGATACCTAGGCCGATATCAAACAAGACACGTATTAACGTCTTCATTACTTAGATTACTTAGATATCAATTTCAATATCAATCATCCGGCAGTTGTGATAATCCTATATTAAAATATGTACCGTTATCCATGATTGAATGATGAAATAAATAGCCTACAAATTTAAATTCCCGGCATCTGTCAAAATTTACGTAGCCGATAAAGTAAACATACGCAATGCGCATGCCCAAAGGAACTAGTTTAATACGTGCGCGAGACATAGTCTCGGACTGGAAACGGCGGTATCAGACTAGTAACGATGGTATCAGACTACAAATGGCAGTATCAGACTAGAAGTTTCAGTATAAGACTGGACAACACGTCGAATCAGCCTGGAATGTGTATGTTATTGCTGTAGGCAAATACAGGCAATTTCTAGGCACAAATTGATATCTAAGTAATAATGCGCCGTATTTAACAGAATCGATTTGCTCGCGTTCATCCCCACGTCCACATCAAATTCTACGATGCATGTATGCAACTATGGTCACTGCCAAGGGGTTGTTTTCTTACGATCAAAAATATCGAATATTATGGTTATTTTTGGATAATTTGAAATACAGATTAGTGTGTAAACCAACATTAAATGGACATATATCAGTCAAGGTAATATTATATCTGAATATATGAATACATTGTGGCGAAAATGAGTAAAACGCAAAACACAATGGATCCCGCTATTGAAAACCAAAACAAACATGGCGTCCACCTTGTGTTCCTGCGGGAGCGAGAACTCTTCGTTGAACGTATACCGACTAGAGCAGAGTGGCTATCACACGTTGAACTATATCAGGCAATATCACAAAATATCGATGCATCCCACATAACAGGTATACAGCGTGTAAACGGCATGTGGAGGATAAATCTGGACAATCTGGATGACAAAGTGACATTAATGGCTGAAGGGGTGCCCATACGGGGGAAATCCATTCCTATACTAAACACCAACCGCAATCGTTTCGACAATGAAGTCGCAGCAAAGGTGCGTGTTAAAAATGTCCCACTTTCAGTTGAAGACGGCATATTCACTAGAACACTCACGCTGTTGAAACTCGAGGTTATCTCCTTTTACTGTGATAACCTTCGAGTAGATGGGAAACTAACCAACTGTGAAACCGGCGACCGGGTACTCATTGTAAAGTCATCAACACTCACCGGCTCTCTTCCAAACTTCATAACCTTCGGTAAATTCTAGGGACGTGTGGTCCACTTTGGACAAAATAAGCGTGACACGAACACAATTCCAAAATGCACAAAGTGTCTTGAAGAGGGGCATACGTTCTCCCAATGCACAAATGACTGGATCTGTAAAAACTGCAAACAGGCCGGGCACAAGAAACTGGATTGCATGTTCATGGATGGTGCCGTTGAGTCAGATAACGAGACTGTATAAACCAAACATACCCAAGAATCTGATCAATCTGTACACGCTGTATCTCCGAATACGCAACAAAATGTAAACAATGACATCTCGGAAATTCCGCCAGCTATAAATAGTACACCGACGACCCAGAAATCCATTCCATCGACACGAGGCACGGACAAATCGAGCCTGACAAGGGGACAGCGGTCTATTGACCAATATCTTGGCAATGACATCCCAGGTAAAGCGGGAGGAACGGCTGTCACGGAGCGATTGCCGCCTACACCAGTGGAGGTTCTTCATGACAAAACCCAGTAACATCGGAACGCAAAGCGGTCTAATAAAGATCGATACACACAAACTCTCCAAATTGATGAACTGTTTCGTCAAGGAAAATTATTCTCTGAAACGGACAATGAATAAGGATATCGTTTTGGCAATATCACATAGGCCATTATTAATTTTAACAATGGAGAACCGCCATATTTGTATGGCAGCCTTACGACCTTCTGAAGGCACTCAATATAGAGAATAGTAGGTTAGTGCCGTGAATGGGAAAACATATCTGGCAAGGCTTAGGAAAAGGGATGGGCGAGGCTCTGCCGAGCACATACCGTTTCCGTGCCGCGCCAGATAGTTTTCCCATTCACAGCACTAACATAGTATTCTATTTATCCCGTCAACACCTACAAATGGCTTTAAAACGCAACAAACTAACCCCAGTCACCGCACATATTCATAGGCAGTGATTAGGTCGTATTGACAGGATATCAACAATGTTTCACGACACCGTGATTCACGGCACATACGTGTTGACGGGATAAATAGTTATTTGCGAACAGCATTTGGAAACAACATACATATTCAATTTCAGCGTAGTGTAAACAAGTTAAAGAACTTATGGGGACTGTTGGTGATCCACACTGTCCACACTTTCCTCGAACAGGCCATTTTATGTTCACATGAAAGCTTTGCGAACACTGACTACCCAGATCAAAGTCAGATGTCGGTTGTCAGTGGTCTCTAAAATAATAATACCGCTTTTGGCAGATTATTGTTCATTAGAACGTTTTGTTCTCATGATAGCTTTGCGAACATTGATAACCCAGATTGGACTGCACACAAACGCAGTCTGATGTCGGTCATCAGTGGTCATACACGTACAAAACATCGTAGTTTAATTTACCAGGTTATTGTTCATTGGACTACTCGATACAAAAGGAATGTGTTGATATGTATATATTAACAATTTCACTTGATCATTGCTGCAAGGTAAATCCGTATAGCACACAGCATATTGTATATCCATGTGATATCTCTGCGAACACTGACAACCCAGATCAGACTGCACATAGGCGCAGTTTGATGTCGGTCTTCAGTGGTCAGGAACATAATAATACCGCTTTTGTCAGAGTATTGTTCATTAGAATTGTATGTTTACTTGATATCTCTGTGAACACTGACAACCCAGATCTAACTGCACATAGGCGTCACCTGACTTTTCTAGATTGGCAGAAAAAAGTAGTGTATTGTTGTTTACTCAGCTCATAATCATGGTAACAGAAACGTTATAAAACTCGCATATTCATGGAAAGGCCCCGCCATATTTGTTTACATATAGTCTCTTTAATTGTTATATACCTTCATATTTGCTACCCACCAATAAATTGCCGTATGGTACGCTGTCAAGCAGTCGTATTGTCGCCGAACTGCGTCGCGTGCCTGTGTCGTTAAGCTGACAACAGCTGATCGCGAATAAGGAAATGTCCCAATCCAAGGTCCATAAAACTGACATAAGCACCAAAAGATGTATGTTATGAAATATAGCCTGTATGGAATAATACGATAAAATGTACATGCCAAATACACTTGTTGCCGATAGAAATCGTTTTAAAAAGGTTGATCCGATGAAGGCGATGTGGCCTCGTGAGTCATGCATCCTAGTTTTTCGGGACGATTTTGAACGTTTTGTGGAATTAACAATAATCATTGACATGGTCGGCAATAACAAACATGTGTTAAATAAACTTAAGTGTTTAACTTAAACTTTAAGTATGGCTTTTTATCCAAATTTAACGCCTTTTTCCCGGTTTTGTTGTGTCTGTAGTGATGTCAGCCATCTTGGTTTTCGTGTATTGTATCGATTCAGGTGCGCAAAATGACGTTGTCAATTTACTATTCCTACACGCTACAATTTGCATCAACTGAAGCCATCACAGGCCCTCGGATTGTTCAACAAAAATAATAGAGAGTCGCATTTCATCACACTATCGGGTTATTTAATGACTAGGATGCATGTTTTGCAGAACGGGTATATAATAAATTGGTTATGCGAGGGTGACACCGGGCTCGTTTACTGAAGGGATGGAACACCAAGCACGTTGTGGACAGAGACAACAAGGTATATTTTTACAATGATGATGTATTTACATAAATGAAATGCACAAACAATGGATGCTAATGTCAGTACGGACAACGTCCCCTAGTAGCCACCGCCACAGGCACTTGCACAGCCAAGGCACCTCCACGATTCTGGAACAGGTAGGTATAGATCAACCGCATACGTCATCATGATCAGGATCAAGATCCAATGTTAGAGTTCCGTTACTTAACTGCGGCTTCCGCCAGTGACGTGCTAATGACGTCGTGAGATACAGAGCCTACTTTGGAAGATGGGGCCAATAATACATCGGTGAACGTCCTCAGCGATTCATCACATCCTTGGACGGAAAGACGTCACCAGAAAATGATGCCCCACTCGAATACGCCCTTGGTCCACGCGGAGCAGAGTCTCCGCTGGTACACGGTGTCGTGGACTCCAGAATAAATAATTATGTGTTGCGTACTGGTTCTACGCATACACAAAGTGTGGACGTGCCGTCGCTCGTTGCTGACTGGCTGGCTGCCTGGCTGCCTGGCTGGTGTACTGGCTGGGACTACAAAACACCAACGGTGTTGTTACCAGAATGTAACGTGTTATAGTCTCAATAATAGTCACAGTAGTGCACATGAAATCAATATCATGATTGCATGGCAATACTAAACATCATCATATATTACAATGATGAAACATGATAAATTGCAATGTACACAAATATGTTTTTACTAATTGGAAGAAGGGGGCTGATGGAATTCATAAGTCGGAAAATGCGATATAACACATTAATGAACAGCCTCTATATCTAGTGTACCCAACGATATATCTCTTCACAGCCGTACATGTGAATACAGACGTCATTCACAGTTATTTACCATTAGTAAACAAACATTTGATTTCGACAGGCCTTACCCTGATCAGACTGCCCGTGGCCAATTGCGCTAACTTAATAAAGAACAACTGTGCCAAGTATATTCCTGTGCAGACTCACAGTATTACAGTACTAATAATACACACTGTATACTCTAATCAGACTGTAGGATTCCACAGGCTGACCCAAAGCATCAGTGATTGAAATAAATTATACTTCCCATCATGTCCTTATTGCAGCTTACTGACGTATAAATCAGTGCATTTAGAGCAGAAATGTCTGAGCTGGTCTATCCTGGTCGCAATAGCATTTACAATATTTACAATACACTGTGAACGTATATGACTTAATAAAATTAATGTACAGATGACTGGGTTAGGAGTTTACATCTGTCCCCCATAGAGTAATGAAAGTCGTCCAGAAAATTCACGTTACAATTGTGACATGTTAAAATTGTCAATATTCTCATGTATTGTACAGGGCGCAGACTGATATTGGACTGAATCGCAATATAAAATGCATAGCTAATGTTAGTGAACATTTCAATCGAGTTCGCCCTTCGTTTACAAATACAATAAATTGCTAATGCAATTAGTCAGAGTGACATGCAACAAAAACACATGAGAATAATATGCCATTACAATACTCACGGAATGCTCCCACATGCCAGTCCTGTAATCGTTATAATTTACACGTAAACACGAATTAATGAATCAATACGATTTGATTAAGGGAGATAATCTACATTAGCGGATACATGCCATACGGTTTTTATTGACCAAGCGTTTGGTCGAAACGGGTCCAAATAACTCAGGTAAATTAAATAGTGCAGTATTATCGAGGATACGATAACGATGCGTAGAATTTCCGATCTTGGCAAGATTCAGACTTAAATGGCCGCATTAGAAAGTAACTAAAACGTATGTACTCACCAATTCCCAGTGAAAGCTTGCGCTCCAATGTGTCACAAGAATGTAATTGTGTGTCCGACTGATAGTATATGGTGCTAAATCAAATATATACTCACACCCTAGTGTACGACTATCCTCATGTAGTATGCCTGTCAACGTAAAACTTATGTGCAACATTTGGCTTACAATTTTGCGTAAGTGCACTAATGTTCTAACAGTGAGTCTAGCTCATGATATATCTGATGAATTAATCTGAAATACTTCAGTCATAAGCAGATATGACCTACTAGGTAATTAGGCTAGCATCCAAGTCTGCATATTCAGTGTAGATCACCCAGATATGACCAGTGCAAAATCCAATACTGGTGGTCCGTGCACGGTTTCGGATAAAGTGCTATTCTCTCCAGCGGTTTATTCCATTGGAGCGATATTTCACACACCAATACCTATTCGATCGTCTGTACTAGAATATTCGATTAGTGTGCTCTATACTAGTATTGTGTGACCCGTGTTACAAGACATGGATGATAAAGAAAATAGCCGGCTACGATTCGTGACAATACCCCCCCCCCCTAAATAAAAGTGTGGAACACTTAGCGGTAATCACGAGTTGTACCGACATTGTTTACCTATATACATATATACACATCCTACAAAACTTTTACTTTTTAAGCCCCAGGATGTCAGCTATGGTGTGCGGTCAATGACTTAATTAGATCCTACTCAAATAATCTGCACCCACATTGTCTGAGTCCCTGATGGCTCTGATCATCATACGTTTGTGTTGCAACAATAGCGCCCATCTCATCAGCCTGGAGTTTGCAACTTTTGCCTTATTCAGGTACGTAAGTGGTTGATGATCTGTCTCCAGTACGAACTCTTTACAAAACAAATACTTGTGGAATTTCCCCACTCCCCAGACTACTGCTAAGCACTCTATTTATACAACTGAGTAGTTTTGCTCCATTGGAAGTAGTTTTTTGCTAGCGTACGCAATTGGTAGTTGTGCCCCGTTTTGTTCCTGCAACAAAATGGCCCCTAAACCTACGTCGGATGCGTCTGTTCTCAATATGAACGGCTTGTCTAGCTCTGGGAGTTTTAGGATGGGATCGTTAGTCAGCGCTCTTTTCAGGCTGTTTAAAACCTTCTCTTGGGAGTCTCCCCATTCAGTCTTGTTTGGTTGACCCTTTTTCGTGAGATCTGTTAGTGGGATAGCTATTTCTGCAAAATTGGGGATGAATTTACGGTAGAATCCCGCTAGCCCCAAAAATGCCCTCACCCCTTTCTTAGTTTCGGGGACATGCGCTTCCTGTACAGCTGTGACATTATCTGGGTGAGCTCTGAGCTCTTTATTTCCGCTTATGGTAGGCCTACACACTCTAGCTCGCTGAAACCAATGCTGCACTTCGATGGTTTCGCGGTCAGATTAGCACTGGATAATCGGGACAAAACCTGCCTCAGGGCCCTAATATGATCCTCCCATGTGATGGTGAATATGAGGATATCATCCACGAAGCTGTCTGCATTCGGGACACCGTTCAGGACTTTCCCCATAAGCCTACAGAAGGTAGCATGTGCCGTCACCATTCCGAAGGGCATTACTTTGAACTTGAAAAGGCCTTGGAGTGCTTCAAAAGCAGAATAGGGTTTTGCGTTCTCTGAAAGTGGGACCTGCCAATACCCCTTACTTAAATCCAGTTTCGAGAAATACTTGTATTTCGCCAATTTCGAGAACATTTCTAAATTTCAGGCATTGGCTCAGCGTCAAAAATAATGACTTTGTTAACCTGAAGAAAATCTATACAAAAACGGAGTCCTTCGACCTTTTTCCTGACTAGAATGACTGTTGATGAGTATGGGGATCTAGAAGGTTCGATAACTCCTAACTTCAACATTTCTTCGACCTCCTCTTTGACTACGTCGCGAACTTTGTACGTGATGGGATAACCTTTTATCCGTAATGGGTCTGAGGTAGACAATTTAATGTCATGAATGGGTGCGCCCTGGTCTATCAGTCAGTACGTGCCCATACTCCTTAAGCTCCCTTTGTACTTCTACTTGTTGGTCCTTGGACAACCCTGGGGATAAGTCCACCCTGTCTATCGATTCCTGTGTCCCAATTGGACACGTCATGTGCTCATCGGTATTACACTCCCCTGTACCCGAATTGCCGTCAGTTATGTCGTCAATTACCGCCGTGTTTATGACGGCTAGTATCCCCTTCCCTGGGCTTTGAGGAGTACGCTCTTCATAGCGCTTCAACATATTAACATGAAATGTTTTCAGTTTCCCCTTCATGTCGATCCTATAATCCCAGTACCTCCACTATAGGGTATGGACCTTTCCATTGGAGCAACAGTTTGTTCCTATCAGTGGGGAGTAGTACTAACACTCTCCTTATACTTCCAGTCACGCGCTTTCCTGTCATAGTACTTCGCGTACCGCTTACTCGATTTCTTGAGATTTTCTCTCACGATTTCACATGTTTGCTCGAGTTTCTGTCTGAGATCCAGTACGCACTGGTATGTAGTTTTCACGCTTTCGTCAAGTTCCTTCTCAGACCACAGATCCTTGAGAACACTCCTCATAGGACATCTGACGTAAATTGAGATCCGCAATCAGTCAAGAATTCCTCAGGAATTCCTAATCGACTGAACATGTCTACGTGTGCCTCAGCTACTCGTTCTGCTT
Source organism: Conchocele bisecta (assembly GCA_029237695.1). Taxonomy (NCBI): domain Eukaryota; kingdom Metazoa; phylum Mollusca; class Bivalvia; order Lucinida; family Thyasiridae; genus Conchocele; species Conchocele bisecta. Next base: position 13,727,715 of record CM055275.1, on the reverse strand, counting down.
CGATACTCGGTAATGGTACTGCCTCTGGGCATCGTGTGGCGTAATCTACTAGCGTTAGAATATACCGATTTGTATTATCTGTTGCTGGATAAATCGGTCCTACGATGTCTACGGCTACGCGTTTGAATGGCGTGCCAATCAGTGGCATGTTGCCCAGCGGTGCCTTTAATACATGACCCTTCGAGATTGTTCGTTGACAAATGTCACATGACCTGCAGTATCGCGTTACGTCACCTGACACGCCAGGCCAGAATAATTCTGTTGTTTTCTTTACTCCTAAGTGCCCTGACATAACAGATTCATAGATTCATGTGCCACCTTTAATACGGTCTGTCTAAGTTTTTCCGGAACGAATAATTGATAGTATGTATTTTATTTTGTTACCAGTCGTCTCAAACTGTCGATACAGTAACTCTTTTCGGTACAGAAATGACGTAACGTTACCGTTCTTAGAATACTTCACGTTTCCGTTTTTTTGCGTTTGTGTGTAATGACGTTAACGTAACGTCGCTTGTTTGTTGTTCTTTGAACTCATTACGCGAAACGTGCGATACAGCTTTCGGTACCCGCAGTTTCCGGTACGGTTCATCGCGTTTCAAAACATGTGAACGCGTTTCAACTGCTAACGTGGTCGCGCCTTTGAAATCATTTAGTACAGGAAGTTGTGACCCATCATTGTTCCCTATCGTTACATCGTACATAGTTTCTTCCATGCATAACGCTTCGGTCTCTCCTTTGACAAATGGGGTGTCAATGGTGATTCTCGCTACAAGGACTTCACTCAAGCGTCTCTTGTCTACTAGCATACATGTGGCCACTCTCCTGAGAAACTGATCAGGATGTACTAGTTCCTTTCTCACTACTACGACCGTGCAACCTGTATCACGCATCACAGTCACCACTTTCCCATTCAACAAACCTTCTGCCACTGGCAATTTCGAACTGGAAAATTTACATCCTTTAAAGCGCTATTCTCTCCAGCGGTTTATTCCACGGGAGCGATATTTCACACACCAATACCTATTCGATCGTCTGTACTAGAATATTCGATGATTGTGCTCTATCCTAGTCTTGTGTGACCCGTGTTACACATAATGGATGATAAAGAAAATAGTCGGCTACGATTCGTGACAATTGAATTTGTACGGCAATATATGTACGAAGTTTAGTGAAACGGGCCCCTTTTTATTGCAAAAGAGGATTGTCTGCTAAGTTTTCTCGTTTGCAGATGTGTATTTGCATTTACTTAAATGTGCAGTTTTTAGCTCGCCTGAAAGAAGAAATAGCTAATCGCATACCCCCGCCGGCGTCCACAAACTTAACGTTGAGGTAAATGTCTTATAATTTATATTTCATACTTGCATTCCTCAGGTGACCCGCTATCATGCTGTAGCAAATTCACGACCCACGACCCACCACCCACCCATTGCCTCCTCAATGTCAAGGTCACAAACTTAGTGCGTTCATAAACTTAGCGTTTTGGGTAAATGTATTATAACTTATGTTTCTTTACAAAGAGCGCCTTCATATTTCATACATGCATTCATCGGATGATTCTCTATCTCGCTGTAACAAATCCACCACCCACCGTCCATTCCTTACACCAATGTCAAGGTCATAAACTTAGCACGTTCATTAACTTATTGTTGATGTAATTTTCTTAAAACTTAATGGAGATTTGGTCTTAATACGTGAACAGCGTAGCCTCACTACTGCCTGTTTCACGAAACCTGCCCAAATGTTACGGCTATATAACCAATATTTTTTTCGATAACATTACATTTTATAAAAAGTTAAGAATGAGCCTTCTTTTTATTTCGTGAAATTTGGTCAAATATTGATTTTATTGAGATTTGTTTTCCCCATGTTAAATCCCCATAGACATGGGGACACTTTTAGAATTCCAGAAATACTGGTCCCAGGACCGATTTTCAAAATTTAACTTGTTTTCTTAGTTAGATCATTTCCAAGCTATCTAGCCAAGTTTCAGAGTCAATTTCCAATTGTTTTCGTTGTTCTACTCCTCCCACAGCTCCTCCACCTCATCCCCCCCCATGTTAAATTCCAATAGACAAATCAATTTTTCGTAATAAAATAAAAAGAAGGCTCGTTCTTAAATGTTGCTTTAATTTAAAGGTACATGCCCACGCAATAGGCACAAAATGTTCTTTATAGGAATTAAATAAGTGTATAATGATGTCACTATTCCACCAGTTCTAAAAATTACGAGTGCCCGCTATACAAATATAATCATTTATTAATTATCAATTTACTGTTAGCGACGCGCGGCGGTAACAGTCTATTTTGATAATGTGCGGGGACGGCGACTTTCACATCACGGCTTGCGGTGCGCAGTATACTACGCGCGCCGGTAGGCTTCACAATATGTAAATAAGAATATCAACATGTCGAAACGTCCAGAACGGAAATTGTATGAAACGGCGTCGGCCAAAAAAAAGGCGAAATGTCTGAGGGACAGGCAGTACAGAGAGAGAGAAAGAGTGGTTAATATTGGCGACCAGATCACCAAATGGAAAGAGTTACGTGGAGATTTAGATTTGGACTCGAACAGAGATTTTTCTTCTCAACTTCCGATACTTCACTGCGCATGTCAAATATGTGATATGATTGACCGTGTCACGTGACGCGTGTTCGTAAAAATAGCACGAGGTCGGAAAATGCCCTTTCTGGTCGCGGCATATAAAATGCGATTTAACACCAATTAACACGCGCCGTAATTGAAAATAACTCGTTAGTGGGTAGACAAATGGCTCATATAAGGCATGACAGAAAATGAAAAGTAGTAGTACAGTGTAACCTGCTGCGTGGGCATGTACCTTTAATATTATCACAATTTGTTTTTATAGTTTTTGCATTATTTATATGGCCGTAAATGTTGGCAGGTTTCGTGAAACAGACTGTTAGTCGATTTCACCAACATCGCTAACAATAATGCCCTAGCTCAATAAACGTTGACGTTTTCTTTTAAGTTAGATATATGTATTAATAACTGTATATAATCGGTCATCACTCGGCTTGTATTTGATCACTGCATAGCCAGTTTCATGATAAATACATACAGTCGAACCTCCCGAACGGCCACATCTCTCCAACAACACCCTCTCTATAACAGCCGCTATTTTATATCCCAAATGGATGATTTCCTGCCGAGCACGAAATTGTCGTATGATGTTGTGTTAGCATTCTTTCTCAATAAAAACATGTTTTGACAGCACTTTAGAATCATTGGAAATTATTCTAAAATGTTAGGGAAAGCATGTTTTTGATGATAATTATCAATGAAAATAAATAAACAGCAGACGACGCATTTTAATTCAGCATTCACCTCCCTACAACATCCACCTCTCTACAACAGCCAGTTTTACGTCTTCCCATGTGTGGCTGTTGTATAGAGGTTGCACTGTATAAAGAAAAGGTTCACAATCAATAGTATAACTCGCCTTACATTATATGTCAATCGCTGACCAGTATCACATGTGGGGTGGGTCAATAAGTAGTGTCACTTCACCATTAAATTAATTTGTTTGTAACAACTCGTCCAACTTGAATACAAATTTGGCACTTGCATCCATTAATCTTGTAACGTTATTTGCATTATTTCACGTTGCGGCCGTGGCGTCGATACAGTATGTTACGTCATAATGACGTCTTAATTTATGACGTCATGTCTGGCACAGCGGTCACAATCATTAACGAAAAACAAATGGGGTATATTTAAATAGTAGGAATAGCAGGATAAAACCTCAGAAATGCACCATATGCGGCAGCTCGTTTATAGGAAGTCAGTACATTACCAATCAGTCAGAAAACGCATGGCTTTCAGTGATTTCAATTACAGACGCAAATAATGTTATAAATAAATGGCATAGCCGAAATGTAAATATATTAGCCATGCAGACAAGATATCTCAATCATATTTTTATAAAATTTTAATAAATTGTTTGAAAATCAGAACAATTTCCGCAAGGTGGGTGCCTGATAATGTTCGTTCAGAGCAGAAAGAGTGATATGTACAAATCGCTAAGAAATCGCCCAAATAAGGCGAGGTTAATGAACAAGCATAAATGTGTGGTTATGAAACGAAATAAACCAGCCAGTCGAAGGAATGCGACGATTTGGTGCCGCATTGTCGCAAACTTCTGGCAGAAACAGGTATAATATAAACTTCTGACACGATTTTTGTACGATTCCGATTGGGAAATTATAGTGCATTATAGTGCATTGGTGTTAAAATGGTAAAGCAATGATCAAAGAATATCACGAAACATTTATATTACAAGCTGTAAAGCATTAAGCTCTCCAGAAACCGCCTAAAATAATTAGAAATGGGATCCATTATTTTCCAAAATGATGTGTAGTGCCGCCACGCGCCACTCGTGACGTCGTTCCTGCGCGTGCGAGATTATGACGTTCAACCATATCTGCCTATTCGTTACAGCAACATAGATTTCATTCAGTCACACATGACCGCAAGTGTCGAATGTCTGATCAACGCCGGTTGCTTAGCAACGAATATCGCGGCATACGGCGACAATAGGCATAGTCGGTCATACACCCGTCGGGAGACTACTCTGACGGAATATATAGAGGATATTCATATTTTTGCAACGAATATGACATATACGGAAAACTTATTTATTTACTACTAACCAGAAATATATGTTGCTACCACTCATTTGAACCGTCTCATCGAGACGGTTCCAATGAGTGGTAACATCATATATTTTGGTTAAAAAATAAGAATTGTAGAAGGAAACATATATAGGTATAGTCGGTCATACACCCGTCGGGAGACAACTCTGACGGAATATAGAACGATAGTGTAGTTTTAAACATACGTTTAAAGTTATGTATCATGTGACTCTAACTATTGACCAACCCTCACATTGCACGATTTAACCCCAATAAGTGACATATTACCAGATTTAATGACTACCTGTTCGACAGGAAATGGAATATTATTACTCTGATTGCATTATTGCCCTGGCTAAGTATAGAAATGTTATTGTTCACGTGCATGTGCTGGATTTTACGGAACTAAACGCGCTCTCGCATTTCATTCCTTAACAATCCAATATGTGAACAATAACTTTAAGTTATATATGTTTGTATTCCCAAATATACAGATATAATCCTGTGTGGTACGGACAATGATCCATGTCCTGCTCATTCTATCTGCACGGACTACGGACATCGATGGCACTGTGAGTGTATAGACGGCCATGTGGAGTCTAATAACGGATACACTTGTGACGGTAAGTTTATAATCATAATATACATTCCGGATGTGTTTCTGGTTCCCCAAACGACTGATTGCCTATTATCTACACATCGTTTTGACATCGTTATCGTTTATATAACCAGAAACGATGTTTTCTTTGGTTTAAACGTGTCACGTATCTTCGTTTCTTATGGAATCAGTAAACTCGTTTAATAAATATCACATTAAATCGTCACCCACGTAAGGCCCTGTACGTAACCTATTTTGTCATAAAACATTTCTCGAGTTTTGTTTTGGTGAGCTTGACGGGTAATATGAGGACTTATTACTTATATATCAAATTATGACAATTTCTGGCCGTTATTTGCCGACCGCAATAGCATGTAAGACACAGGCTGATACACAATGAAATCCAGTCAGATATCACATTTCTCAGTCAGATATCACTTCTTCTGTGTAATAACCACGTGCCCGTATCTGACTGGAGACGTTGTATGACTCATGCACAAATAGTTACTATTTGATTCCTTCGCAACTCATCGATACAAAAATAAAGATGGCGGCTTTACGGTTAAAACCCATTTGAGGACAATCAATGGTAATGCATCATGAATAATCAATATAGGGTTAACTGTATTGTCATTTTGAGATTTACGGCGTATATTAGAAAATGATAGGTCGGAAAATCTGTTTAATGGCGACGCGCTAGCGGAGCCATTAAACATGTTTTCCGACCTATCATTTTCTGATATACTCAGCAAATTTCAAAATTACAATGCGGTTAACCTATTTATCAGATTGCGTGATATTTATAGAGCGCATTAGAACAATAATTCATATGTTGTCACGGAGGTCCATCAGACCAATTTACTTTTATTCGGAGCTGGTTCTACACCGAGTGCGATATGTTCAGAATCATAAACAACATGACAAACAGCAATTTTATTATTTTATTCCCCTACCTGTCGGACTGAAAATACTGGGATCAGCCATCTTTAACTTAAATGATGTAACACAGACATATTGACTTAATCAAAAATATGACGTCAGCTATGTCTGAACAGCGCACGGGATGGGTTAAAATGCGCAAACATCTGAAAAGTGGGACTGAATGAAATTTGATATCAAACTAACCAAGTAATAACCTCTAAATATTACCTGTGAAGCCCGTCAATATGGCACGAATAAAAAATGAACGCGGATCGAGTCGAAAACGAAAATTGTTTAGAAATCACATCTGAAACATAGTCATAGGGATTGGTAATGGCCTAACTGAGAAAACGAAAGTTAGATTTTGAAAATTGGTCCAGAAATTGCCAAATCATTAACGAATTTCTACTCGTGTATGTCGGGATTACGTCAGCAAATACTTGTAACGCCATGATGTCGTGCCGTTAGGAGCCATATTTATATGACGTTAAACATGCACCAATACATTTAAATTCTGGAGAAATATAAAGAATCCATGGTATGACAAATTCGTTATCGTGCGCCTCGAGTGAATATAGATTCAGACGGGCATTATGACACCATATTGAGTATGTAGAATCACAATAACTTATATTTCCTGCGGACCTTGCAGACATACGTGAGTGTGACGACAATCCATGCGACGAAAATTCTATCTGCAAGGACGCACCTTTGAGTGCTTTTGCAAACCTGGATGGACTGGAAATGGATTCGAGTGTGAAGGTACTGTGTCTTCAAAGTGAATTGTCCGCTCAGTTGAACTTTGATCTGACGTTCAGAAGGCTGCATGATATTAAGAACATAGGTGTGTCAGATTTAGCTCTTGTTTGCAATATTGTGATGTATTCTAGTAGCCATTGTTGGACTGTACATAACTTCGTGATATTCTTCCTGTGACATAATTATGATTTATGCTACTGAACATATAATTCATATACTTCAGTGTATTGAACGTTTACTTGAGTTTCCCCTTTGCAGAGCATACAGGCTACGCTCATTTACTCGAAGTTCGTCGGACTGTGATAAATACTTCGAGTAAACCGAAGTTCGAAGTAACGAAAAGGACACGAAATATTGCCATACACGTTACGGGACCCAACTCCTATACGACCTGTGACACACAGAGTTACACTTTTGCAACTATAATGTGTTTACTTGCGTTTGCCTACACACACATGCGTGTAGTCGAACTAAGTATGCACACCTGTATTATCAGGGTGGAACAAGAAAAGACAATTCAAAGCAGCAAAGTCCGACTCGGTAATATCCGCCTTCCGGAAAAAGTCAGCAATGGTTCGATTGTTTGTTGTGAATTCGATGAAGTCCCCTTTAACTCTGATTCAAAGTTTGTTTACACAGGTTTGCACAGGTACACAAGTCCAGTCTTTGATCAGGTAAATTGGCGCCGCGAATTCGCATTTCGAACGCAAACCGACACTTTCACTTAACTAGAGTGACTACTACACACTTCTGTTTTCGGGACCTAACAATTATTTCGAATTGGCGAAAATTCGACGTAACGAAATTTGACTTAGCCGTAGCCAGTTACATTGAAAATAATAGAATCTGAAACGGGACGTAGACGAAGGATTCGACGTAACGAAGGAATTCGACATTGAGTAAACGAATGTAGACTGTATCTGTATTTACTTGTATCGTCTTTTATGACGTTTTCAGAGCCATTTAGCTTTGTTTTCAGAGCCATTTAGCTTTGTCCAATGGTGGTGTGAAACGAACAAACACGATATAGATACATGCAAATATGCATATTTACTTCTGACCGCGAATTAAGAGCCCAATACAGGTAAAGGTAACTGAGTCTGTCCAGTCGTCTCTGCAGTTGTCTATGCAGCGTAACACTCGTCCGCAATATGTGGGAACACATGTGTGGCTGTGACTGGAGAAATTGGGCTAATGTGATATATGGACCGTATCGCTCCTGATAGCGCACTCATGTAATATGATAACTATATATGTTGCTTTCTAGAAGCATGGTAGGTGTTTTATTGACTGCATAGCGAAAAGTGCAGATCTGATCAGACTGCGGATGTACATTGTAAATCGTATATGCTTCTACATTTATATTTTCAGATGTCAAAGAATGCGATTTGGGACTTCACCACTGCGATGCGAATGCAAAATGTATGGATAATTGTAATGGTGGTTATACGTGCACGTGCAACGATGGTTACCATAGTAGCGGCTGGTATGGTCATTGTCATGGTATGTATAACAATATATATTTCAGTCAGTGTCACAGTTGCGTCTCATGTGACTATTGTTTGTTATGGACCTTCGTTGATGATTATGTTCAAAGTCACATTCCTTGCACGGGTCGATAAAGCGTGGCAGGGATGATACATTGAGAATAGTAGACACACAAGTCAATCTACCCAATGAAACCATTTATGGAACAATTAAAGAATTTCTTTATTTCACATCAGAAGTATATATAGTGACCACCATTTGAACCGTAACAACATATACTTTGGTTCAGAAATAAGGAAAATAGTTTGTGCCGTGAATGGGAAAAATATCTGGCAAGGCTCAGGAAACGGGATGGGCGAGGCTCTGCCTAAGTATGGTAAGAAACAGCATAACTAAAGTCCAAGAGAAGTAAATCATGCAAAAACATTCCTGCAACGGCCTCTTGTTTTCAAAGCATTTTTCTATTTGTTTTTACTTTCTGTTGGTTCTTCTGTTGTTACTTTCCCTGTCACGTGCTATTCACCAGTGATTCATTACAGTCAGAGTAGATGTTATTGATAATCGTGTTATGTATGTCATTGGAGAGATTGTTCCGCTAGTACATCCCGTTTCCGAGCCGCGCCATATATGTTTTCACATTCACGGCACTAACCTACTATTCTATTTATCCCGTCAACACCTACTAATGGCTCTAAAATGCAAAATAATAATCCCAGCCACCGCACATATTCATACGCAGTGATTAGGTCGTATTGACAGGATATCAAAAATGTTTCACGGCACGGTGTTTCACGGCACATACATGTACGCACTGTGTTGACGGGATAAAATGAGAAGTGCGACCACTGGTGAAAAATATTGACACAATTTACGATATTGTCGGTAAATGACGTAGAATCTTCTCAATATTTGTCAATTTCTTTATTTCAAAATGCATGAATGTTGCTCAGGCTCAGACAATCAAATTGCATGATTGCAAGTTCGCATTGCCAATATATGCTCAGAAGCGATGCTGACCTGTGAAAGATTTACTTCGGCGGTTGTGTATGTATTCATATGTATCCCGTCAACACAGTACGTCCGTGACACGGTGCCGTGAAACATTTTTGATATCCTGTCAATACCACATAATCACTGCGTATGAATATGTGCGGTGGCTGGGATTTGTTTTGTTTTGCATTTTAAAGCCATTAATAGGTGTTGACGTGATAAATATAATAGTAGGTTAGTGCCGTGAATGGGAAAACTGGCGTTTCCTAAGCCTTGCCAGATATGTTTTCCCATTGACGGAACTAACTACTATTCTCTATATTGCCGACAGCAGCAGCAGTGATAACAGTTGACAAAGCAGTCATAGCGGACACGGTGGAAGCCATAACTGCCACGGCAGTAGTCATAACGGCCACGGGCACAGCGGCAGTGGTGGCAGCGGTGGCAGCGGTGGTATCGGTGACATCGACTTCGGAATCAACAAACGTAGTCATGATCAATGATCAAACATCAGGCTCGGGGTCGGGGTCGGGGTCGCATGATTCAGGGTCGCACGATTCAGGGTCGCAGTAGGAGTATGAAAACCAATACGTAATATAAACTCAACTAAGAAGTATACAAGGAGACAAAGAGTCAGCGAATGCAGAGCATAAAGACGTGGTGGGACAATTAACATATCAAAATCCATTCCAGTTCCTTAGAGGTGAACGTTTTAAAAATATGTTTTTCTTGGAGGACCCGTTTCACTAAACATTGTATATAAAACTTCGTATGAATTACAAGGCATTGTCAAGCAATCCATGACAGTCGCCGATCATGACGACCAGTATCCGATTTCACCAAAATTGCTAGGCAATACTAGCTAAGTATACATTTATTTTACCCGAAATGCATACTATCACACTAATGTGCTGACGTGTCTTTCTTCCACTGCACCCGGCCTTAAATGACGTCATATAGAACATACCACTGCATATATTTGATGATTAAAAGTATGAAGAAATATTATACTGAATTTATTACATTATCACAGCCAAAATGGTTGTGATAATGTAATAAATTCAGTATAATAACAATTAATAAATGTATCCTAAAATTGGAAAGTTCTCCCACAAAGTATACTTTTGTAGAAAAGTATACTTTGTAATGTTGGTGAAATAGGCTACTGGTGCTAGGTCCTCGCAGCACGTAGCCTCACTACATACAAGTAATAGGCTCCAGAGGAACTTTATTTGGTATATAGACATTGTAATTTGTATCACTTCCGTACAGTTGTAGTTGTTATGAACGTTTGTGAAACCAGATTGACATCGATTTAACTTATAAAATAATATGTACCACATTTAGAAATATTTTATTTTCTATTCTTACCCATTAGTGTTATTCCTTGAGTGGAATAAGTAAGTAAGTAAGTAAGTAAGTAAGTAAGTAAGTAAGTAAGTAAGTAAGTAAGTAAGTAAGTAAGTAAGTAAGTAAGTAAGTAAGTAAGTAAGTAAGTAAGTAAGTAAGTAGTAAGTAAGTAAGTAAGTAAGTAAGTAAGTAAGTAAGTAGTTTATTTATTAAAGTGACATGTGTAAACAATATACATGTATATATATATAAATCGCAATGTTTAAGAGTCGGTATTCAGATACACCCGGCACTACGAGCCTATATGTCACTTTTCCGACAATTCATGAATATGTACATATGTATAAATAAATACGCACATGTATTGTCATAGTTATACCTTACAATGTAATATGTCTCCATGTGGGAAATGGTACATCACGGCACGTACAATAAACGCTGATTCAGATCGAATATGATTAGGGGACCACGTCGACGTCACTGAGATAATCTGGTTTAATCAATATTTGCAATTACTGTCATGTACTCTTTTACTGTGATGTACTCTTATTCACTTCCGCTGATAAATACATCTCAGTCTTCTTATGTATCGGGACTTACCAGTTTTTTGTTTGTTTTTACTTGTGTGTTTTTTTATCATATCACTTTTTCATTTTCTTTTGTCTTTTCCCCATTTGTTCTCCTGTTTCTATGTGTAGATGTGGTTGGAGAAATAGCGCTTATGGGTATATAACCAATGTAGTCCCAGATCAGCCTGCGTATTCGCGAAGCCTAATTAGGGATTACGCTGTTTATCCCTCCAAACAATATCCGAACATCCAGCATGTCTCCATCATACCATACAATGTATCTGCCATGATCAAACGACAGGAATACGTTAGCTGATTAAGATCCTTTTTCCAAAGTCCCATAAACAATTTTCCTCCAATTGCGGCCACACAGTTTTTGTTGTATATTCACTATAAAAGAAATATCATGCCATGGTCATATTTGTAATTGTGCAATTGTATTTTTGTTCTCCTCGGTATTGATAAATTTAACATTGAATGACCAAAAAAGAAAGGTGGACAAGATTAACGCAGACGTTAGTGTAGGACCTGTCTGAATTACGCCATTGTCGCCGGACTTTGTTTCCATGCTCTCCTGCCGCTTGCTTTTAGTTCAAATTTCACAACGCTCATAGGTGGCGTTGTGCATCACAGGACGTTGACCACTGCCCGCTTTAGACCAATTATGTCGACATATATTTGTCTGTGTAATATTCAGCCATTCGATGTTGTGTCGACTGGTGGGTTTCTCAGTCACCAATTATTTGTTTTTAATACTGAATCAGAAAATTACGTTATCTCTATTTTACTGTCATACCAGTGATAATGGCGAGTTAATTGCATCTGTTAATTCCACTTTGCTTTGTTTTGAATATACATATACTTTATATGTAGTGCGGTCATTTTTATGGGGTGGGGTTACATATAGTCGCCGCCATGTCTGTCCGTTTATCCGTCTATATTTCTGTCCGTCAGTCATCCAGCTGTATGTTTGTATGTCGGCGTCTTGCGTTAAAGTGACCGGTTTCGATTGGTTTGAATTGGAGTGGTTGTAAACTTCATAACGTCACTAGTCATCATCCATATGTTCATTATGTGACTCAATCATGCGGCCTGGTTTGGGTACCCACTATCTCTGTAACCGGATTTTCTTGAAACTTATTATGCGCATTAGTTGTTCCTGTCCGCTATGTCAAGATCAAATGACTTAGACATTCGAGGGGTACATCCATTAGTGTTACTGATTTCTTGTTTTTGGACGTAATTCAGTGACGGCCCAAGGTCACGTGGATTCGTCTATTATTGTCCTATGTGAATGTATCATGAGGGCTAAACATAGATTGTTTAAAATAATTTTGGAATGTGCCGACCGATTTTCAAATTCTAACTTTCGTTGTCTTAGTTGCATCATGTTTTCTTCGTTTGTCGACTCCTACTGCAGCTAATTCAGCTTCTTTTCCCCCACGTTAAATTCCCATAGGATAATCTCTTTTTCTCAATAAAATCAAAATTGGAGAGGGTGACATTTTTGTTATTGATGAAAAAGTACTTACATCTAAATATTTTTAGATTTAATGTGATTGATAGCCAAATGTTCGTCGGCAGCAAAAAAACGTGGAACAGACAGTACGCCTGTATTCTCAATTTAGTTTAAACAATATTTATTAAATTATAAGTTATAATGGAACAACACATGTTATGAAGTGTGTGTATTCGAAAATAAACTTAAGAATACTTCATATATGAATTCTTCACCACTGTAAGCGTGAGTACAATATACATTGTATTATAATGTCAGTTCATGACTAGTTAATTGTCAATAATGACTGAAATAACAATTGATCATTTATATTTGAAATAAATGGTAATGTTTGTAGATTGCTGGTAGAATATGTGTTTTATAGTAGTATTTATAAAACGACATGTTCAGCATTTCAATAATAAACATGGGAGAACACGTGTTGGATGATCAATGTAATCTAAATGTAACGATTATATGCGAGGTTTTATCGGAGCTGTGGAAAGGGTGGTGGGGATGAGGTAACTGGGGATAAATTGATGGTGCATTCTCTATTTATCCTGTAATTTTCAGCGGAAGACTGCACCCCTTGTGATGAGGATGAGGAGACGGAAATGACACATATGATATGCGACCCAGACACACATACATGCGTGTGTAACGACGGGTATATTGAAAGCGAGGATTCTGATGAATGTGGAATATGCGTCGGTACGTATTGTGGCATATATTGCCATCGAGATGTCGAGACATAATTCATCGCAACATGTTGACTTAAAATGCGTCGGTAATTTACATAATAGTTATAGTTCATATATTGACTTTTTTATAACTTAATCCGTAGCGAGCGCTACACACACTATGTGAACTATAACGTACTTATTATTTACGTCGGTACGAATAATGGCTTATTATATACGTACGTTCGTTTCCCATTGAAACACAATGCAACGTCACATACTCACTGTGTTGACGGAATAAGTTACATATTAAAAGTTAATGACTACCTGTTCGACTGAAATGGAAAAACAATACTCGGACGGAAGACTGCGTTATCAACATGGCTAATTAGTAATTGTTATAGTTCACAAATTTAATTTTAAATACATTAATTTCGCGATAGAATTAGTTTATTAAACATTAAATATGTGAGCTATAACTTAATTATTGCTTACCCAGTCCAGTTGCGAAGCTCCGCCCCTAAACGTGATTTCAATCACTATAATAGTAGTATGTAATTGGTGGTGTGACACGTAGTGATCGCCTGTGTGGGCGTTAATATGCTTTGCGTCTCGTGAACTGATGACAAACGTATATAAAACATGGATACTGCATGCATTATACTCTTTTGACAATCTTCATATGAGCCGGCAGCTAATTTGGGGGAGGGGGGGGGTCCATTTAGGCGTGCGTGACTGGTGTAGATCCTGATCCGTGTAGTTTGTTATGGGGCTGCTGAGTAGCCGATTTCATCAACATTGCAAAGTATGCTTATCTAGCAAAGTATACTTTGAGGGAGTAATCTTTTATTTTTCCTGAAATGCATTATTTCATATAAAACTAACGACTGCATATATTTGATGATTAAAACTATGTAGAATTATTATACTGAATTTATTACATTATCACAGCCAAAATGGCTGTGATAATGTAATATATTCAGTATAATAAAAATTAATAAATTTATCCTTCAATTGAAAATTTCATCCTCAAAGTATACTTTGGTAGATAAGTATACTTTGCAATGTTAGTGAAATAGGCTACTGGTCTCGTGTGTCACAGTGTACCATTAGTCAGCCGGGGCTCAAATATATTACATGTATATTCGATACTTACTGTCTGTTCCACGTTTTGCTACAGACAAACATTTGGCTATTAAACACATTAAATCTAAAAAATATTTAAAAGTAAGTACTTTTTTATCAATAACAAAAACGTCGTCCTCCCCGAAAAAAAATTATTTGATGAAATTCCATCAAATATTGATTTTATTCCGAAAAAAAACGATTGTCCTATGGGAATTTAACGTGGGGGCTAAAAATAGATTTCTTTTTAAATATTGTTTTTATTTGTGGACCGATTTTCAAAATCTAACTTTTGTTTTCTTAGTTACATCATTTTCAAGCTATCTCGGCAGGTTTCGGGGTAAATTTCCAAAGATTTGCGTTTTTTGATCCTTCAGGATGAAAAAACGACAAATTTTGGAAATTGACTCCCCATGTTAAATTCCCATAGGAAAATCGTGTTTTCGCAATAAAATAAATATTTGATGGAATTTCATAAAATAATTTTTTTTGGGGAGGGTGACTTTTTTTTGTTATTGATGAAAAAGTACGTACTTTTAAATATGTTTTTTGATTTCATGTGTTTAATGGCCAACAGTTCGTCGGCAGCAAAACGTGGGACAGACATTTGTAATTATTTTGCATGTATAATTACTATGTATGTTCTACATTATGTATGTATACATGTGCAGACAGCATATAGAAGTCATATTCTAATGCACCTTGATGAAATTGTCGAAATCAGATTGGCTGATCGATCAATTACCTGCAAGTAAATCCACGATCTACAAGTAGGTAGCATGTCATGTGATCACATTTACATAATTAGATATATTCCTATGCGCCATTTCACCCTGAATGTTCCGTGACGTCATACAATTGAGATTGTTCGGACAACCAGAAACGTCAGTATTCGGCTATTCTCCAAAATGCTGGAGCTATTGAAGAAAACGAGAGCCCTCCCAATTGCACTGTGATTATACACAAGCATAAATATTACAATCATTAAGTGATCCACTTATAAAACTGTAAAATGCCAAGCTCGACAAGCAAGCATCAGTAATGTCGGCCATTTTTTTCTAACATTGAATGGGAATTCCCAGCAATGTAGGTACATGTAATTGGACAGTTATTCTCAAGGTAGTGTTCAACCATACATAAAATAATCATTGATGGGTGATAAAGAATATATAGATGAAATAAAAGTTTGTAAATGGTAACACAACTCTTCATTAGTTTACGTATTTGATTTGCACTAATTCTTTTCGTGTGTTATGTTTATGGCAGTTGTCACGGTTGCAGACAATGTGTAATCCGGCCAATATAGTGAGGTTGTAATGGGTATGCCCTATGGATTGGTATTTGGTTCAGAAATCAGGAAAATGAGTCAGAAATAATGGTCGTACTTTAGAATAGAGATAACAGTATTGAAATTTGTAATTTTGGGAATTACTCGGTGTATTTACGGTTGGAAACTTCGATTTACGTCTCCGCATGCGGCGTCGCCGTAAATCGAAGTTCCCAACCCTAAATCCACCGAGTATCTCCCCAAATTGCAAATTCCAATACAGTTATCTCTTAAGTTTCACAATTGTGACATAATAACATGACTCAGCATGGGAAACATATTGAATTGTGAATCGGATATTGGCTATGTCAGCTCCGATATCCAACGGCGAACAGTGCATATGCGGACCAAATTGCGAAATTACGCAAGTTGATCTGAATATGCACTGATTGCCATGGTGAATGCAGAACAGCGAATGCCCTGATGAGACTGTTGACATGAGCCGTTTGATCTAGGTCTACGCTGTTCACACATAATAACTCAGTTCCCCATGAAGAGTCAGGTATGCATATATTTGCAATTGCCATTCAGCCTCGTTTGTATATTTCATATTCTCAATTGCCCCTGATGACGCCATGTACAATGGATTAAGTGTAACTAAACTAAACAAATGTGAACTGATGACAACAAAGCGTAAACATTAATGAGTTATAAATTTAGCGCTGAACATATTGCAATATGTAATGATTAATTTATTATATTTTAATAGATATTGGCGAAAGCGTCTCAATATGCGATTAATTGAGTAGTAGTAGTATATCTTTATTTCCTCCATTAGGAAAGTACAGACAGCATGTGCAACAACATATATACAAGTATAGCATCAGTGCAGTAAGGAAATATACATCGTGTGTGCCTATAATACAGTTTGTACAATTCAATTGTATAGGTTATACATGTTGGAATATTTGCCATATCTCTTGAACAAATGTCAGATGAGAAACAATCGGAAAAGACGCAACCAAACCCAAGCGCCGTAGAAAGAGGCAATAACACAGCAACGAAGCTCACCAGAAGGGAGACAACCCATGACAAGTAGTCATCAGTTGTCTCCCAGTGATCGTACATGTCAGGATGACCGTCACATCGGATGTTGTGGTAATGCTTTTCAGTTGACTGTACCAATGTTGGCTGCTGGCTGAGAAAAGCTCCCACGTAAGTTGAAGTTATGGCCATACTGCACATTCAGTCGGTATAATTATGATACGTACGTTTACTAATAGAATGTGACTGTATGGCGATCACCGTAAGCCGTGACCAGACTGCGAAGGTGCGCAAGCTGATCTGGGACTACGGTCGTAGCCAATCGTCAGAAGGTCACGTTTGCCAGCCATTGGCCCATTAAATAGATATGCACGTCCGTGTGCCCCCTGCAGTAATGTTAGCCATATACTGTCCGAGATGCATGGTCTTATCCACATTTCATGACTAACGTCATACTCGGTTACAGCCTGCGTTTAATTAAATGATATACATGTACAGGTCTACGTGTTCATGGCACATCAGTGGGAGTCAAAGTTAAATTGTTCGTAAAATAACACTCATTGACGTGAAATTAAACCAATGACTACAAGTTAAATAGTAGCTTAACTCGATGCAAAAACATAGTGATACCATCACCATTGATTCAGCATCTGTATATATACCCAATGTGTCCGGGATGTAGCCAAACAATACACACGCCTGATATTCCGGTGACATGGTAGTGAATACTGAGAAAATATCAATTCCATATTGATGAATAATATTACGCCACAGAACATTCCGTTCATTCTCAGAATACATACACTCAAACATACAATGGATGACTCTGTTCTCGGTTATGACGCAACACTTGGGACAATACTGACGATAGGTCTCGGAAAACATATTACACAATAATACTACCGCTGATTTACACTGGCGAAGGATGGGTCCATTGAAGGCACTAACCTGCCATAGTATATGGGGAGTCAGCGGTTCTGCAGCATTTACTAAATTAAGTAGCGGCTCGCCTGTACCTATGCGAGTTTGTATCGCGTGCCTTTCTTGTTCAACAATAGCAGTTTGTACCATTTCCTTCCACATGGGACTTGGCTGTAAATTGTCCAGTTTGCAAAAATGACTCGAGGACTTGCCTCAGGGAGTATTTTTGCAGAAGTCGACATATGTCGGGTATAAACCCTTCCACTGTTGTAGGATTCGCAAGGCATGCCGTCAACCTGTTCAAAAACACTGAATGAAAACGCTTATCACATTTCACTGTAAAAATTGCCCAAATAATCTAAATTTAATTCTGTCTATTTCAGTTTCCAATCAGAGACATCCGATTGTGTTTAGGGCAATGTCTGCGCGGTATGTATTTGATACAAAATATATGCGCCTGTTCCAGTTTCAAAATGTCCTTTAGCAATAATCTGTTTCAAAGTTCACACCCGTAAGGCGCCCTAGGTAACACTATTAACTGATATATTCGTTTAGCTGTCAAAGGACTGAAACCATATTTATTAATTCCACTGTTTGCTAGACTCAAAAAGGTTCCTCTCAATCTGTTGCTGGCTTCTGTACTATTGCACTCCAAGTTCATACAGTTATCACAAGCAATTCCAAGAAGCGGATGCTGTTCATTTTCGCGTACTACTTCATCTCCCAGCTTCCATGTGCTATTGCTAGTGACATAGTGAGTTCTTCGGTTCATTGAAGACAATCACCTTACATTTTTCAGCATTGTATTTATAACACCATTTCTGCGAGTATATGTAACGCTTGACCATCATCTTCACGAGTCCATTTAGTGATAATGATACAAGTACCATGTCGTCTACTACAGTGGGGCAGCTGCAATTTACACCGTACATGACAAGTCCAGATGTTGGTGACGCGTCTATAGATTGCAGAAGATCGTGGGTGTAAGAAATGTACATGAATGGGGAACTGACCCCACCTTTACGCGTACCTTGTGTTACACTAAACCAATTAGATGTGTGACATTGGTGTACTACCTGACTTTTCTTGTCGTTGTACATATTTATAAACGATTTAAGTACAAGCTTGTTCATTACTAGCTTAAATAGTTTGTAAAATAGTCCAGTATGCCACCCACACTGTATCAAAAGCCTTTCGGGCATCTAGGTAACACACATATAATTTACTTCCATTTTCTCTTGCATAGTACACACTTTCACGCAAAAGGAATGAAGTCATCTGGCAGCTCATTCCTTTCTGAAAACGTCCTTGTAGTGGGGACATGTCACCAGTTGAGGCGGTAGACGATTTACTAGCAACCGGTCGTAGATTTTCAGCAACACAGACCACAGTGTGATGGCGCGATAATTGTCTGTGTCGTATTTGCATTTTTTACCACCTTTGTGTAGCGTAATGATGAGCCCTTTCTTCATTTTTCTGGCGTGTGACCCGACATTATTATTACAGAGAAAAAAGTTGCTAACACACAGTTTAGTCCTTATCCGCCATATAACAGGTGTTCATACACGATTTGGTCATTACCGACTTCGCTGCATGTTGCTTAAGAGCACACTTGATGTCATCACAAGTAAATCCAGCACACAATGAATCGTCGGAGTTATTTTATCCCGTCAACACAGTGCGACTGTGCCGTGAAACATGGTGCCGTGAAACATTGTTGATATCCTGTCAATACGACCAAATCACCGCGTATGAATATGTGCTGTGGCTGGGGTTATTTATATTGAATTTCACAGCTATTTGTAGGTGTTTACGGGACAAATATAATAGTAGGTTAGTGCCGTGAATAGGAAAACATATCTGGCGCGGCACGGAAACGGGATGTGCTCGGCAAAGCATCGCCCATCCCGTTTCCTGAGCCTTGCCAGATATTTTTTCCCATTCACGACACTAACCTACTATACTCTATATCCATATCGGAATACACCTGTTCCATTTGTTGTGCTATGTGTAGTTTGTGATTATCAGAGTAATTAGGGTCGTCTTTGTGTGTGTATAAATTTTGGAAGTAAACACCCCACTGGATTGCTATTGATTCTGCATCTCTGTACACAGTACCATCAAATTGTATTTCAGAACCAGCTGCCGTACAACTTTGCCGTTTTCTGCGGTTGAATAGTTTCCAGAAATCGTCACTGTTTATTTCAGCAGCCATGTCAATTTCTTCGTTAGAAATATGTTCACGGTAGCGCGATATCAAATAAAATATCACTTCTAATGTATATGTATCTGCACGATTTCCGCTTAATAAGCAATTTTATAAGTTATTGTTCACATATTTTATTTTCCCATTCACGGCACTAAAATACTATAATATTTATCCCGTCAACACCTACAAATATCTTTAAAGTGCATAAGCAGTGATTAGATCGTATTGACAGGATATCAAAAATGTTTCACGGCACCGTGTTTCACGGCACATACGCACTGTGATAAATCACTGTTCATTCCAGTTTATTAGCGTTGAAAGGGTTAAATTACATTGCATTCGCCAACGCCATGTGATTTAATTCCAACAAGGAAACGTAAGCAAAAGTAATAGTCAAATATTGGTTGATGCCGTTACATTGTCTCATCACCAATACCCGATACTGATAGGTTATTGGATGTATATGTGGATATATGCCACTAATGACGCAGCTTGCTATTTGTCGTTGCACGGCTGCACGAGTGACATATATCCACATACAAATCAAATAAACTTTTTTGTATTATCTACGTACATCACTCACGATCTGTATGTGCCTAACACAATATATTCAACATATCAATAAAATAAACAAATTTGTGATAATTTACAAATACCTATTTTACGAGGTGAAATGTAGACACGGCACTGACCAGTGTGAAGCCACGAGACGTCAATATGGAAACAATTATTGACGGCTCCCGTTCCATTGTAATTCAAACGTACGTATATTATAAAATAATTCCAGCACAACAATATTTACACAATTCCCTAACATTTGAATGGACCGTAGCAAGTCTCTGTCCAAAGTTTACATCCCAGTAAACTCCCACGCCGAACTACTTTCCGTAACCGTGAGGCGCAGTTAAAATAATTCTTAAGAAAACGGAAAATAAACACATTGTCTTGATGAATTTATTTCAAATGCTGGAATTATAAGGAATTAATTGCCTTTTTGTTGAATTTATCGGGGATATAAACTTGGAAAAGTCGTGGAAATAATGGACGAAGGCCTTCCGGCCTTCATCCAGTATTCCCGCGACCTTTCCAAGTTTATACCCCGATACATTCCACAAAAAGGCCATTTATTCCTATAGTAGTTTATTGTCATCAGCGTGTATTTGGACAATGCATAGTGAGTTAGGTAGTGAATTACGAGAGCCTATCAGAGCTCCAGTTAAGGTGTGTAATTTGGAGGTCATTTTCTTATTTCTCCATTAAAAATAGCAAGTTGGGAGTGCTTTAGAATCGTCTCAATGAGACGATTCTAAAGCACTCCCAACGTGTCATTTTCGATGAAGAAATAAAAAAATGCACCCCAAGTTGGTCAAATTACGCACCTTAACTGGAGTTCTGGCCTATGTGGAATTTCATCTGGTTTCCAACAGAGCCTTATTCACTTCATATCAAAATACATTAACATGGTATTATATGCATAAGGTAACGTTTGATACTAGCTGATGGTCAAACATAACATGGATTTCGTTCAAAGTAACGCGGAATTGTTACATGTAGCGTTGTGCCACTGACGTCATTCTGTAACCTGATTTGACTCAGTTCAACCAATGAAACATCAGATTTTAATTCGTTGTAACCGGAATATTCATATACAAAGTGAGTTACAGGATAACAAAGACAAACGGTCCATCGGTGGATAAACGGACTGGTTGATAATGATCAGTGTCCGTTTCGCGTAAGCTTGCCAACTGTATTTACGGTTCCGTATACATGGCAAAACAAGATTGTGAATACTACTATTACGCTTTCTCAAAATGAAAGAATTATCAGTCTTTTTATTTAAAATTCTTCTATGTGGTCATATAATGATTGTATTACGACAAAAAGACACTTCTACCTTGATAATACCTCGGAATTCCCATATTAAATCACATGGAAGTATATGTCTACGGGGATTTAACATTTTGTCAATTTCAAAAAGTGGACAACGATATTGAGTATGTAATGTTTGTGTTGTTTCTTAGATCATGTCCAAGCTATCTAACAGGGTTTCGTTGTCAACTTCCAATTATTTTAGAGTTTCTTCCTGCAGCTGCAGCATATCTTTTGGGCCATATAAAGACCATTGGTCTTCGTAATATAATCAATATTTTACCAAATATCGCACAATAAAAGAAGGCGCATTCTTAATTTTTGCTAATAATTTACGTATTTTATATATATTTATCGACAACAATCTTGTGTTTTCTTTTGCATTGTGGAATAAAACCGTACACTCTGGATAGGTTTCGTTAAGCCAACATTAGTTATCTAACTTTCACTGCAACTGCTTTCGGATCCACCACTGCCTGCGTTAATGTCTACATATGTCACCGTGTTTGAACATTTATTGGCTATATCAACTTGCAATAAAGCAGTTTCATTGGCTGTGCATCAGCCGTAGGATAAACGCATGTGAATAATGCGTGGTAGGGATGGTAAAATGATTTCCTAATTAGAAACCAGCCGAAAGATAAAAAATAAAATTGCCAGAACAACAAACACTCGCTTCCAATATCTATTGTTAGATCTAATACTGTATTATAGTGGCGTATTCTGGTTTTCATGGCAAGTTTGTTGAACCAATTTTGGACTTTTGTTCTAATAGAGAACAGGATACAAAAGCTGAGACACATAAACCCAGATTAAGAAGAAACTATCGCCACACTTCATGATAAACACCACATAATTTGGAAACCTTTAAACAGTTCACCATATCGGTCAATCACCAGTACTTGTAAGTATACGGAAAATTCTCAATATATATGTCGTCCATTAAGACAATGGCCATGGTTTGGTTTGGTTCAGTGCACTAACATTCAGTTTAACACTAACATTCAGTGCACTAACATTCAGTTTATTGCAAAAGAGGAAGTTTCCTCTGATGCATTTATTTATGAATTGTATTTCTCGTTTTCCGACACCCTTGAAAAAAAGCTAAAACTAAAAACCTTGTGTTTTAGCTTTTACTAAAGGTGTCTGAAAATGTAAAGAAGACAGCACAAGTAAATACAAATAAGCATCTGCAAAATAGCAAGTTTATTAGACTTTCCTTTCTTGCAATAAACTGAATTATTAGTATACCCGTATATGTCACAACGTATTATGGAAGTCGATATTTGCTATGTATTACTTGCATTAAAATGTACAGCAGACGATTACGCTTCGTGTTATTTTACTTCCATTACGCTTCGTGTTATTTTACTTCCTGATAAACATCATTGTCTATATATGCCCATTGGAACTGAACGTCCATGTAGTTAACGTGTACAAGAGTTTGTTATCAGTAAACGGTGACCAAGAAAAAGGTTTGGAGTCAGACGATTGACACCAGTATAGTCCGCGATCAACAAGCATATCAGCGTAGTCCTATAATCATCGGAACCCAAATTGACCACACAATGAATTCATGACTGCAATGGCCGATCAGAATATACACGTGTCATACGTTCAATATGCCAGACTATGGCCACTATTTCTAGCTGTAACTTGAGAAATATGGCTTATGGGAAAGTGTGGCTCCTGATCAAATAACACACTTCTGGAGTCCGATAGCGAATTATACGTCATTTCGGCAAGGGGCAGTTACATACTATATAGATTAGTGGTGATGTAATATTGCATATTATTACGACATTTTCCATATTTCATGGGAAACGAGACTACGCCAAGATTACATTTATTGAATATGGACGACATCATTTAGTTTTTAAAGCGGCTGTGTCTCCGATGGTAATTCCGAAGATAAATTTCACAAACACCGCTGTGATAATATCAATCGTGTCGTATGAATACAGTCGCAACTTCTCACAGGTCATAAATATGCCTTTGTCGGCTCATTTTCGCATTTGAATGTCAGGTTCTTATATCGCAAACATCAAACCCAGGAAAGTTCGTGCTAAATTTAACTTGGTTGTATGCCTATTGCGTCACAGTTATACCAGAAACGCGCGAGTAGTGACTTAATCAAATCATTAGAGTCATGGTTGCTAATGACATTCGCTTTGCTGCAGATAAGACAACGATACACCTGCCTGAGATACATTTATTATAAATATATTATCAGCATGGCACACTTCTATATAATCACCATAAATACTGTAATACCTTAACAAACGATGTACGTGCATTTTCATAAAAATGATTGACTTGAAATGCGAGTACTGAATGTTATCGGTGAATTTAAAATGCGAGTACTGAATGTTATCGGTGATTAGTCGATGATGTAGAGTCTAGTCAAAGCCATGCACATGGCTATTAAGTGTAAGCGCATCAGCGGGAAACATGAATGCTATATTTAGCACAGGTAGTGTTTTCGAGATCTTAAGGTCTTGACAGTCACACTATGCATATTCACAAGCAGACACAAACGAACCAAGATACTTTGTGCGAATCATGATTATCTCTGCCCGTGGCGACCATTATCATTTGTGTTATGTGCATTTGTAATGGTGTGGTTGTTTGATTTTCTCCATAAGAGCCCATGCTAAAGCAAGAAACATTGATACATCTGACACGTAGCCAGGCGGAAGCCCGGACGCCCAGGCTTCAACATTATTTTTCTGAGCATACCATTACAAACTGTATTAAAATCAACTGCGCTCAAAGGAAAGGTATTAAATTGAAATATGTGAAATATGATATAAAATAGTATCATGTATCATACTTATAATGACGTAAACTGGGTATCCAGTCAGGTAATTTATCCTTTATTATGATAAACCCACTCTAAATCAACCATAATGATATCGAAATACCGTTAAAAATACCAGTAACTACATAACATTTAGCTCTATTCATCATCCCACAACGCCGGTGTGTAGTGTTTTGATTTCGATGTCCAACCTCCTCCAGTCATACGCATACTATGATGCATGATACTGATGTGGCGATGTCTGACCTCTCACAGAAGCAACACTGAGTCGCTGAAACCTTGTTGGTGTGACTAACTAAAAGGGTAACCCCATATATCATGCCAAACGTTCAAACCACATACTATGTTGTTCGGGTTACATATGGTTCACCAAGATTTCACGAATTGGCATTTTCTACGTTTTCACAAAATAAATTTAAATGTATAGAATTGTGATGTACATTGAAAATGTATCCAACCCGTTTTACAAAATCGTGATTATTTCTGCTTTCTATGTTTGGGTGATTTTCTCAGATGCAGTGACATATGCCATACTATTACCAGTGTTGTTTTCCTAATAAAAGTGGCAACAAAATACAATGTATTTCTTCATTCAATATATGACTACAATGCAGCAGAATGCAGGATATTCAACCCCGGATTAAGGAAATCCCAGTCGCCTATTTCACCAAAATTGCAAAGTATACTTATCTTGCAAAATTGCAAAGTATACTACACTTTGACGGAGAATTTTCAATTTAAGGATACATTTATTAATTTTTAATATACAAAATTTATTAAATTATCACAGCCATTTTGACTGTCATAATGTAATACATTCAGTATAATAATTCAGCATACTTTTAATCATCAATTATAAGCTGTTTTTAGTTCTATATCAAATAATGCATTTTGGGAAAAATAAATTATTGTATGCTTAGCAATTTTGATAAAATCAGCTACATGGCAGCATGCCCCCGGACCTCTCAGCCTACTCCGTCGTTTCGCTCGCTCGACCATATTATTGTCCGAGCTTCAACATTAAGCGCCGCTTGGCGACGTGCTAGTATAATGAGACACTTATATTTTGTATAATGTCTCAGAATGACATTTCATCACGCCATTCTTTAATCATCAACCATAAATATATATGTTATTACGAAATTATAATTATATGGGATATTAAATATTTCATTGTATTCGATAAATCGTTTCAACTTTATACAAATGACCAACATTAAAACAATCATTGGATAGGAACCAATTCCAAATAAATAATGTTTTATTCTACTATCTACTATGACCATAAATGTGCGAGAATAATTTACTTATCCCTTTCCGCTATTACTGTACTATACTTTAAGGCTTGCCTGTATATTCACCGATGACACAACAACTAGCATTACACACATTTATTTCCATGTTTATATCACTGTGTATTACGCTAGGTGCTTCATCTAGTTGTTTTGTAGTGGCCATGTATGCCCGTTTGTTATTCGTTCTGATATAATAGCGTAATATACAATTATGTATTTGCAAGTTTACACTAAAATAAAATAGGAATCAGTGTCACATATAAGCAATAGTAGGATACGATATCCGACCGCCAGAAAAAAATGCAACCCACCATGATAGAGAATCATCAGGCGTACATGCTCATACAAATAGGCGTGTCACGTTACTTTGACAATCATGTGAAGTGCTTATCATTAACATAGTTTTAAAGGTAGAGTGTCGAACCGCATTTCTAATAGTTAGTATAATTTTGTCACGGGTTTGGGTAGCTTTGGCAGCGACTGATCAAGAGGTCATAAATAGATGGGAACAACATTTAGGTGTATAACTACATTGTATTTATACACAAAGGTTACAATTACAAGTCAATAATAATTGAGGTCGTGTAGACCTATCACTCCCAGATAGATGGAATCTGGGCTGAGGTGATCTTTGATGGAAATTTAATGTTTAGCGTCAGGCAGAAACAACTAGAGAAGATGGTTCTCAAGCGTTCTAAACAAGGAAATATATCATTTAACTGATGTTACTAGAGGGGTCTATATGATCACTCCATAGCTTATATGGGTTTATGCTCGTCAAAGCGATACAGCAGTTTTCCATCTTCAACTGGATGCAACTCATCACACCAGACAGCGTTTCAGTCTTAAATAAATAGGGGAGCTAACTTATCCTATCTTAACATTCTTACAATAAGGGAGGTACTCGTCACCTCTCTCATAAAACCCTGTAGATCTTGTAGCCAAATAGCTGACCAGCATAATTATGATTGGGGTAATCACTGTAATTGGGATAATAAGGGGGAGGGGTGTTAATACAAAATACGACATTTCCTAAAAAAAAAAACAAGGACTTACACGCAAATAACTCCTCCTAATAATACACACCTATATTAGTGAAAGCTACATGTCACGTAATGTAAGTAATATAAGTTATACGTACATCTAGAACAATATAACTGTGTTCTGCTTTGTCGGCGCCCGGAATGAATCTCAATTGAATGGCGCCAGTATTTATACCCTATGGTTGACACTAAAGCAGTATTGAAATCAACTTTACGAGCCCATAGCAACAATGAAATTCTGACAGTTTCTCCGGATACAGTGGGAAGTAATTTCTCTTAATGCCACTATTTTCAATGAATGTTGGCTTATAAACAACACAATTATGACTAATAATCATCTGCGAACTTAATTACTATATCCGCCTCGCTCATAATAAGCAAAATTATATTGTAATAGTGTTTATTTCGGGCGGACTGAGGTGTGACGGCTGCACTGTGTGAGAAATGCTGACCTACTGAACTTTGATATATGACGTATGTTCGGGAAGTGACCGAGCGCATGCGCAATCGGCTATATGGATATCCTCAGAATATACGCTGACATTCAATAATTAAACTGATATTTAAGTCACTTTCCCGCATTGAAACGCAATGTGGATCAAACACATTCTTTACGCTGGTGCACGTGTCTCTTTTGGGTTTCGTTATCTCTGTCAATATGCGAAGTAAATATACACTCCATTACAACTTGGTTGATGGCAACGGTGTTGGAAATATACACTGGCGGACTTTAAAAACACCTCACTGTATATATGCGATTATATTTACACTGTCAATGAATTCATAATGGAAACGCCCATTCAACGTATTACGTTCAAATGCCACATTAAATTAGCCCCACGTGACGTCGCGCGACGTTGTTGATTCGTTAAAGTGTGTTTGACGTCATTAGATTACATGACGTTCATCGTCGTTATCAACAACGTCATGCTATTGCCCGGCAACGTCGCTGTTCCACGAATTACGACAAAACGACGTAAAACAATAATATTGTTACGCCGTATATGGTTATTTACATCTTGAAACTATCCGAAAATGTAGTGTAAATATAAGTAAAAAGAACCATGGGTTGTTGCGTTTACTGTATTATCACTCCACGCACTTTAAAGTAACCAAATATTGTTCATAATACAGTAAAGTTTTAACGCAACTGCTCGTGGTTTTATTCCTTAAATATATGCATTACTTATATGAGAGACTTGTGCACGTACAAGTGCACGTAAATATTATTATCATTCTAGCCTATTCAGTGTTCATTCGGTCAATCCCAACGCTCCGTGCACTCAGCGAGTCACGATTCCTCATGAACCCATTTAATCTAAATGCACGTGCAAACTGAAATCCACATCGAAGTTGGTCAGTGAATTCGCAGCGCGTTATGTTAACACCCTATACTATGCAATGACAGTTAAAGGTTCAAAACAGTGTTACAATGACAGGAGAAAATGTAAACGACTGACACAGACTTTCCGGATATTTCGGAGTTGGTGTTGGGTAGACCGCGGCTGCCAGGCGTTTCAACGTATCCTGAGTAACCGAAATGCGTAATACAAGTTGCTAAAGATGGGCCATTCCATAATTTCCTGGCCTGGCAGTGACTTCATATGTGCGTATTCACACCCAGGAATTTATGAATCTGTTACACAGAATAAATGTTGAAGTTGTAAAATAGTAGGGCATGGTGCATCTCTAACAGGTTGAGGTGTTTTTAAAGCCCGCTAGTATAATATAGCGTTATGTTGAGAACAAGGGCGAGGCCAATCCCCTTGCTAACAGCCTTGATAATAAAAGAAACAAAACAAAACAAACGTTGTGGAGCGGTTCATAAGTTATTGAATTAATCAACTTTAAGGCGTTTGCCTTACAAACAATGTAAACACAAGCATTCAGTGACCTTGATCTTGGTTGGTCGGACGTGGGTCGTATAAAACAAAGCACCATCCATAGACACACATTGTGGCAAAGTATTATCAAAATCGGTTGAGCGGTTCATACGTTATTGAATAAAGAAAACGTTAACTCACTTGACTTACAAACAATATGGACATAAATCCTCAGTAATCACCTCGCTAGCAGCCTTGATACTACAATAAACAAAACACAACTTATTTATTCTCTGTATGTATTTGTTTATGTGCAATAATCCTACTTTATAATCTGTCGAAAATATTATTTTGTCAGGTGACGCATTTAATTAGTATAAATAATTAAAAAATAGCATGCCTCATTTGCATATGAAAATAGCCTGATACCACCGCGCGTCAGTATCAGTAAAATAAATATACTAAATGATAATATCTGTATAGCGGGCACTTGTAATGTTTAGAACTGGTGGAATCGAGACACCAGTGCATGTATACACGTTACTATCTAATTTCTATACAGAACATGCGTGTACCTTTAATATAGCGTTGTCTATGTTCTTACCTAACAGTTTGCTGTCGGCATGAAGATATACAAACTTAGGAATAGTAAACGAGTTTTCTTATCCGCCGAAGGCTCGTAATTATTGAGACATGCCATGCGATTTTGTAACTTCGGACATCTGCGTAATTTCATAAAATATGTTTACAAAATTTATAACATTTTCCGTAAATGGTGTCAACAGTTGACAACATTTTCAGTGTACATGTGGAATGTACTCTGAAAATGTTGATAACTTTTGACTTTATTTATGAAAACTATTGTAAATTTTGTAAACGTATTTAATGAAATTACGCTGATGTCCGAAGGTACAAAATACCATGGCGTGTCTCGTATGGGAAATATTCTAGTTAAGTGCTGATAACTAAACCATGTGTGTGGTATAAAATATATTTCAATTCATTACTCAGGGCTCCAAATAAGGAATTAGTAATTGAGTATTGTCATTCCATCATTTCTGAAGCCATTGTGTATTTCAAAATTTCAATTGTGTAAAATAAAATCACACTGCTGTTTACACATCAGCAGACCTCACTTATTGAATAATTTTCATCAAAATTGCAAAGTATACTTATCTAGCAAAGTATTTCAGGGAGAAATTTTCAATTTTAGGATCAATTTATTATTTTTTATTATACTGAATTTATTAGTTTATCACAGACATTTTTGCCTGTGATAATGTAATACATTCAGTATAATAATTCTGCATACTTTTAGGCATCAAATATATGCAGTGGTTAGTTATATAATTATGAAATAATGCATTTCGGAAAAAATAAATTATTACTCCCTCAAAATATACTTTGCTAGATACTAAGTATACTTTCCAATGTTGGTGAAATAGGCAACTGATCAAGTAGCACACTTGTGCAGCCTGACAATGTTGCGTTGATAAAATGACGGACGGTAGGCTATTGATACGTCTTTCAAATTGGCATTCTTGTATGTGAGATTTGAATCTGGTTATACCCTTTATCAGAGTAATCATACCGGTATTACATTTAAGGGAAGGGGCCAAGTGACTTAGATGTGGTATGGACCTGGCACCAGGTTATTCCCATTTCAGGGGCTGAATTTATATTTATTTTGATGTAAATGTTCCGTTTTGATTTGGGGATTTTCCCCCCAATGCAGCAGGTTAAATGCAGGATCGAACCTGTTGGCCCGACCTTAAATGACTGTAGCTGTTGATAGGCCGTTAATCTCATTTGCGGATGTTCCTGGAGAAAGAGGGCTTATGTGATTAGTGCATTGCGAGGCTCCTGTAGCCTATTTCATCAAAATTGCAAAGTATCCTTTTCCAGCAAAGTATACTTTGAGGGAGTAATCATTTATTTTTCCCAAAATTCATTATTTCATATAGAACTAACAACTGTATATATTTGATGATTAAAAGTATGCAGAATTATTATACTGAATTAATTTCATTACCACAGCTAAAATGGCTGTGATAATGTAATAAATTCAGAATAATAAAAATTAATAAATTTATACTAAAATTGAAAATTTCTCCCTCAAAGTCTACTTTGCAAGAAAAGTATACTTTGCAATGTTGGTGAAATAGGCTACTGATGAAGTAGCACACTTGTGCAGCCTGACAATATTGCGTTGATAAAATGACGGACGGTGCTTATCCTGGTTAGACGGCGGATGCGCAGACTCTTCTGAATCTACACTGGTCGCAAAAAAGCATAACCCCAATTTCTCCAGACTCAACCACAGATATACCATTTCTGCCTTCCAGGGTTGATAGGGTTAAAGCATGGAGAGATGTATTACTACATTCTTGGAACTGCGATGTTTGGAAACACACACAGTCATCATAAGTTATTAGGACTTGTATGTATGTCCGCTGGGTGGAAAAGAGTACATCACAGTAATTGCAAATATTGATTAAACCAGATTATCTCAGTAATCTAATGGCGTTGACGTGGTCCCCTAATCATATTCGATCTGAATCAACGTTTAACGTACGTGCCGTGATGTACCCTTTCCCACATGGAGACATATTACATTGTAAGGTATAACTGTGACAATGTATGTGCGTATTTATTTATACATATCTACATATTCATGAATTGTGGGAAAAGTGACATATAGGCCCATAGGGCCGGGTGTATCTGAATACCGACTCTTAAACATTGCCATATATATATATATATGTATATTGTTTACACATCTCACTAAAATAAATAAATTACTTACTTACTTACATACTTATTCCACTCAAGGAATAACACTAATGGGTAAGAATAGAAAATAAAATATTTCTAAATGTGGTACATTTTATTTTATAAGTTAAATCGATGTCAAATGTTCATAACAACTACAACTGTACGGAGGTGATATAAATTGCAATGTCTATATACCAAATCAAGTTCCTCTGAAGCATATTACTTGTATGTAGTGGGGCGTAGTGCGGCAAGAGGACCTGGCACCAGTAGCCTATTTCACCAACATTACAAAGTATACTTTTCTACAAAAGTATACTTTGAGGGAGAACTTTTCAATTTTAGGATACATTTATTAATTGTTATTATACTGAATTTATTACATTATCACAGCCGTTTTAATACTTTTAATCATCAAATATATAAGTTTGCATACTTTTAATCATCAAATATATGCAGTGGTTAGTTCTATATGACGTCATTAAAGGCTGGTGCAGTGGGAGAAAGACACGTCAGCACAATATTGTGATAGTATGCATTTCGTGGAAAAGAAATGTATACTTAGCTAGTATTGGTGAAATTTGATACTGGTCGTCATGATCGGCGATTGCCATGGATTGCTTGACAATGTCTTGTAATTCATACGAAGTTTTTATACGAAGTTTAGTGAAACGGGTCCTCCACGTAAAGCATACTTTTAAAACGTTCACCTCTAAGGAACTGGAATGGATTTTGATATGTTAAGTTTCCCACCACGTGCTTATGCTCTGCATTTGCTGACTCTTTGTCTCCTTGTATACTTCTTAGTTGAGTTTATATTACGTATCGGTTTTCATACTCCTACTGCGACCCTGAATCGTGAGACCCTGAATCATGCGACCCCGACCCCGACCCCGAGCCTGATGTTTGATCATTGATCATGACTACGTTATTGATTCCGACGTTGATGTCACCGCTACCATCGCTGCCACCGCTGCCACTGCTGCCGCTGTGCCCGTGGCCGCTATGACTACTGCCGTGGCTGTTATGGCTTCCACCGTGTCCGCTATGACTGCTTTGTCCACTGTTATCACTGCTGCTGCTGTCGGCTGCAAGCGCAATATAGAGAACAGTAGGTTAATGCCGTGAATGGGAAAAATATCTGGCAAGGCTTAGGAAACGGGATGGGCCTGACCTACTATTCTATTTATCCCGTCAACACCCACTAATGGCTTTAAAATGCAAAACAAAAATAACCCCAGCCACCGCAGATATTCATACGCAGTGATTAGGTGGTGTTGACAGGATATTAAAAATGTTTCACGGCACCGTGTTTCACGGCACATACGTACTGTGTTGACGGGATAAATATGAATACATACACAACCGCCGAAGTAAGTCTTTCACAGGTCAGCAGCGCTTCTGAGCATATATTGGCAATGCGAACTTGCAATCAGGCAATTTGATTGTCTGAGCCTGAGCAACATTCATGCATTTTGAAATAAATAAATTGACAAATATTTAGAAGATTCGACGTCATTTACCGACAATATCGTATATTGTGTCAATATTTGTCACCAGTGGTCGCACTTCCCATCTTCTTAGATGCAACTTCACAATAATTGACTCATATGTGGATGCGACTCGGGAAATGGGTCTATGGAATGTGTGGCTATCCTGTATTATTCACAATTCCATCCATGAAACTCCCGCTATGCTTATAATAAGCATTACATGTATATACGGCTTAGTCTATGGTGTTGCGCTATTTGATCAGGGAATACACTGGTCGCCTATCCCATTAGACACATTTCCCACATATCAGTCAATCCTTGTGGAGTTGGAAATGATTCTAAAGTGCTGTACTACAGGCAGTAGCCAAGGTCGTATCGAGACAGGGCCCCGATGTCAAGGTTCATGTATGCGGAACAATCTCTCCAATGACATACAGACCAAGAGTATCAATAGCATCTACTCTGACTGTAAGGAATCACTGGTGAATAGCACGTGACAGGGATAGTAAAGTGTTAAGAAACCAACAGAAAGTCATGAAAAAAGAAAAAAATGCTTTGAAAACAAAAGGCCGTTACAGGAATGTTTTTGCATTATTTGTTTCTCTTGGACTTTATTTATCAAGGTGTATGATCACGTGGTACTAACAACAACAACAAGTACCGATTCAAAGTGCGTATTCTTGTATAGTGTCCTTATTACATAACGGATTTTGATGAAATATGGCGCATCAAACGCGTCTTGTTAAGCTGCATTTGGTGGTCTCTGTATGTTCGCCCAAACTTCTGTCGTTTTTGCGAAGAATCGATGTCCGTGTCTCCGACACGGAAATCGATTATTTGCAAAATAGACATAGGTCTGTGCCAAACTCCCTGGACCACCAAATGAATCTGATGAAGACGCGTTTGCTGCGCCATATTTCATCAAAATCCGTTGAATATTAAGGAAAATATTAAATATATACTTACTTTGGAGTGGGCGACGTTATTGTTGTTGTAACCACGTGATCATGCACCTTGTTTATGCTGTTTTTTACCATACTTAGGACAGTTTTAACCATTGTATCATCCCTGCAACGCTTTATTGACTTAATCATCAACGAAGGTCCATAACAAACAATAGTCACATGAGACGAAACTGTGACAGTGATTGGAATATATATTGTTATACATACCATGACATTGACCATACCAGCCGTTACCATGGTAACCATCGTTGCACGTGCACGTATAACCACCATTACAATCATCCATACATTTTGCATTCGGATCGCAGTGGCTAAGTCCCAAATCGCATTCTTTGACATCTGAAAATAAAAATATAGAAGCAAATACGATTTACAATGTACATCCGTAGTCTGATCAGATATGCACTTTACGCTATGCAGTCAATAAAACACCTACCATGCTTCTAGAAAGCAACATATATAGTTATCATATTACATGAGTGCGCTATCAGGAGCGATACTGTCCATATATCACATTAGCCCAATGTATCCAGTCACAGCCACACATGTGTTCCCGCATATTGCGGACGATTATACCGCTGCATAGACAACTGCAGAGACGAATGGACAGTCTCCGTTACATTTACCTCTATTGGGCTCTTAATTCGCGGTCCGAAGTAAATAATTATGCACATTTGCATGTATCTATATAGTGTTTGTTCGTTTTCCACCACCATTGCACAAAGCTAAGTGGCTCTGAAAACGTCATAAAAGACGGTACAAGTAAATACAGATACATGTATGCTCTGCAGACTTGAAACTCAAGTAAACGTTCAATACACTGAAATATATGAATTATATGTTCATGGTGACCTTCGCAACTGGTAATGCAATTGCCAGTCTGAGTATCAGTTTGTTCAATATAAATCCAAAATGGAATATCTTTAGATTGGGTAACAAATGTCCTAGATATCGGTAGCATAAATCATAACTATGTCACAGAAAGAATATCACGAAGCTATGTACAGTCCAGAAATGGCTACTAGAAAACATCACACTATTGCAAACACGAGCTAAATCTGACACACCTATGTCCTTAATATCCTGCAGCCTTCTGAACATCAGATCAAAGTTCAACTGAGCGGACGACAATTCACTTTGAAGACACAGTACCTTCACACTCGAATCCAGATCCAGTCCATCCAGGTTTGCAGAAGCACTCGAAGGTACCCATGGCGTCCCGGCAAATCGCATTTTCGTCGCATGGATTGTCGTCGCACTCAGGTATGTCTGCAAGGTCAGCAGGAAATATAAGTTATTGTGATTATACATACTCAATATGGTGTCATAATGCCCGTCTGAATCTATATTCACTTGAGGCGCACTATAACGAATTTGTCATACCATGGATTCGTTATATTTCTCCAGAATTTAAATGCATATGTGCATGTTTAACGACATAGAAATGTGGCGCCTAACGGCGTTACAATTATTTTCTGACGTCATCCCAACATACACGAGTAGAAATTCGTTAATGACTTGGCAATTTCTGGACCAATTTTCAATATCTAACTTTTGTGTTCTCCGTTAGGTCATTACCAATCCCTATGACTATGTTTCAGATGTGATTTCTAAACAATTTTCGTTTTCGACTCCGACTTGATCCGCGGCCATTTTTTATTCTAGCCATATTGACGGGCTTCACAGGTAATATTTATAGGTTATTACTTGGTTAGTTTAATATCAAATTGCATTCAGTCCCACTTTTAAGATGTTTGCGCTTTTTATCCCATCCCGTGCGCTGTTCAGACATAACTGACGTCATACTTTTGATTATGTCAATATGTCTGTGTTACGTCATTTAATTTAAAGATGGCTGCTCTCAGTATTTTCAGTCCGACAGGTAGGGGAATAAAATAATAAATTTCTGTTTGTCATGTTGTTTATGATTCTGGACATATCGCACTCGGTGTAGAACCAGCTCCGAATAAAAGTACATGGGTCTGGTGGACTTCCGTGACAACATATGAATTATTGTTCTAATGCACTCTATACATATCACGCAATCTGATAAATAGGTTAACCGCATTGTAATTTTGAAATTTTCTGCATATATTAGAAAATGACTTTACTATAAATGACAAAGCACAATGGGAAAGTGAATGGGGTGGAGACGCTTGGTTTAGCGGTGAATTCAGTAATAAGGAAGGAATATGCATTCTAATTAGACCAGGTTTAGATTATGAAACTATACATTATGAAAACATTATAACCGGTAGAATTCAATCTCTTGAAATAACTCTATCTGGTAAGGAATACACATTAATTAATATATATGGGCCTATGAAAACAGTCTTCAATGTTATCAAAATCTCGAGACATATACAGAATCTGTGGAACTTAATACTCTAATAATAGGCGGAGACTTCAATATCATTTGCCGATATTAATCAAGATGCAAATCCAAATACATTATGGGAAATAATAAAAGGAACGATACGAAATGAAACAATAAACTATGCGTCAAATGAAAAGAAAAATGATTTAAAGTTGGACAAAAAGTTAATAGAAGAAATAGATCAATTATAAACGGAATACGCTAGAAATATATCTGATGCTACGTTAACAGAATGAAATTCTAAAAAAGAAAAGCTATAATACATTCATGAAAAGAAAGTGAAAGGGTGTATGCTACGATCAAAAGCGGAATATATAGAGGATAGCGAAAATAATACTAAATATTTTGCTAATTTAGAAAAGAAACGATCAGAAAATAAAACTATAGTTCGTTTAAATGTAAATGGAAAAACTGTTAAAAAAATGAAGAAATATTACATGAGCAAAATGAATACTATAAAAAGCTGTATACAAACAAAGATGTCGAAAATAGTAATTACAATTTTTTCACAAATAATAACGATCAGAATATATTATCTGAAGAAAATAAACAGCTATGCGAAGGTAGCCTTTCTGAATCTGAATGTAGCATTGCCTTAAAACAAATGAAAACTAATAAAAGCCCGGGCTCAGACGGTCTGACAGTAAAAGTTTTCAAAATATTTTGGAATGATATAAAACGACACTATACAGATTATTTTAACTATTCATTAGCAAACGGGTCACTAAGCGAATTACAAAAACAAGGAATAATAACATTAATACCGGAGAAAGACAGTGTCTTATCAATATTAACAAAATGGAGACTCATATCATTACCTAACGTTGATTACAAAATAGCATCAAAGGCCATTGCAAATCGAATTAAAAAAGCCCTACCGACAATAATAGATTATTCACAAACTGGGTTTCTTAAGGGAAGATATATAGGAGAAAACATTAGAACTCTTTATGAAACAATAGAACAACATAACGAAACAGATGCACCAGGTCTATTCTTCTTCGCAGACTTCGAAAAAGCATTTGATACTGTTGAACATACATACCTTTTAAAAGTAATGGAATATTTCAATTTTGGCACCGATCTACTGAATTGGATAAAACTGTTTTACTCTGATGCAAAAAGGTGTGTAACAAATAATGGGTACTTATCAGATTTCTTTTCAATAAATAGAGGTTGTCCGTTATCCCCGTATCTCTTTATTATGATCATTGAAATATTATCAAAATATATCATCAACGATGCCGATATAACTGGAGTCAAAATCGGTGATATAGAGCTAAAAGATACAATGTTTGCTGATGATGTAACTTTTATGACAAACGGTACTCAAAAATCTTTTGAAAAGTTAATATACATAATAGATGAGTTCAGTAAGATGTCCGGCCTCAAACTTAACATAAACAAATCTACAGTAATGAGAGTAGGTGCTTTAAAACATACAGATATCATATTCTGCCCCAACTAACATTTTAATTGGACCTCACACAGTGCAAAAAAATAGGCATCACATTACTGAATGATAGTAGTGCTACTCATGAACATAACGTTTTACCAAAAATATTAGAATTTGAACAGTGTCTTGACCGATGGAAACGCAGAAAGTTAAGCTTACTTGGAAAAAATACGGTTATAAAGACGTTTTAGTCCCAAAATTGATGTATCCATTGACAGTTTTACATGATCCACCATAAAATATGATAACACGAACTAGAACTAAGTTATTTCAATTTTTATGGGACAACAAGCCTGATAAAGTTGAACGAAATATAATAATTCAACCTTATGAAAAAGGTGGACTAAAAATGCTAGACATAGATAGTTGTATATCTTCTGTAAGAGCTTCATGGGTGAAAAGAATATGCGATTCAACCAACATAGGGAAATGGAAAGCAATTTATGAAAAAATTCTTGAAAGATATGGTGGGATTTTTATCTTTGAATGCAACTTTAAATCAGAAGACACAAAATACATAGGTGAACACGACACGTTTTTAAATAATGTATTGAAATCTTGGGCAAGTATAAACTATTCCCCTCAAACAGTTACAGTATCTAAGTAAATTATTTGGAATAATCAAAACATCAAAACAAACCTATATTTCATAGGAACTGGTATAAGGGTATAATTCCAGCACAAAAATATTTACACAATTCCCTAACATTTGATTGGCTCGTAGCAAGTCTCTGTCCAAAATTTATATCCCAGTAAACTCCCACGCCGAACTACTTTCCGTAACCGTGAGGCACAGTTAAAATAATTATTAAGAAAACGGAAAATAAACACATTTTCTTGATGACGGTATTCCAAATGCTGGAATTATAAGGAATGAATGGCCTTTTTGTGGAATTTAACGGGGATATAAACTTGGAAAAGTCGCGGGAATACTGGACGAGGCCTTCCGGCCTTCGTCCAGTATTCCCGCGACTTTTCCAAGTTTATACCCCGATAAATTCCACAAAAAGGCCATTCATTCCTATAATAAAATACATTGAACATTTATACGATTATATAATAAATACTTTCCGGATACTAACCTAAATTGGAAACAAATTTACACTTTACATTTCAACTGTACTATAAATTCCGTATTGCGTAATTTCCAATACAAACAGTTAATGAGAATTATTGGAACAAACACATTACGTTATCGCTGTAACTTAATTAATAGCAGTTTGTGCGATTTGTGTTCTATGTACATGTACGTTGAAAGTATAAAACATTTGTTTTGGGAATGTCCCCATGTATAAAATTTGTGGTCACAGCTGCGGACATATATAATTGAAAAAGTTTTTAAGAACACTATATCTCAGAAACAACTTCGCCAATTCACTCGAAGCTTCACATGTGTGTTTATCATCATCCATATTTTCATTCTATGCTCAACTCCTGCAACCCCTGTGCCCAATATCAAGGTAAAATTACTTTCAAATTTACCTCAAAGTTTTTGACATGCCTGCATGTGGACAGTGCGATATAGTTATCACATTGGCCTACATACGTACGTACGTACATCCGTCCGGTTAAATATTTTTGATTTAAGGTTAATTGACTGGGAAAGGTGATATCTGACTGGATATCATTGTGTTTCAGCCTGTGTCTTACATGCTATTGCGGTCGGCAAATAACGGCCAGAAATTGTCAGAATTTGATATATAAGTAGTAAGGCCTCATATTACCCGTCAAGCTCACCAATACAAAACTCGAGAAATGTTTTATGACAAAATAGGTTACGTACAGGGCCTTACGTGGGTGATGATTTAATGTGATATTTATTAAACGAGTTTACTGATTCCATAAGAAACGAAGATACGTGACACGTTTAAACCAAATAAAACATCGTTTCTGGTTATAGAAACGATAACGATGTCAAAACGATGTGTACATAATAGGCAATCAGTCGTTTGTGGAACCAGAAACACATCCGGAGTGTATATTATGATTATAAACTTACCGTCACAAGTGTATCCGTTATTAGACTCCAGATAGCCGTCCATACACTCGCAGTGCCATCGATGTCCGTAGTCCGTACATATAGAATGAGCAGGACATGGATCATTGTCCGTACCACACAGGATTATATCTGTATATTTGGGAATACAAACATATATATCTTAAAGTTATTGTTCACATATTGGCTTTTTAAGTAATGAAATGTGTTTAGTTCCGTAAAATCCAGCACATGCATGTGAACAATCACATTTTTATACTTAGCCAGGGTAATAATGCAGTCTCCAATAAGAGTAATAATATTCCATTTCCTGTCGAACAGGTAGTCATTAAATCTGGTAATATGTAACATGGGGTTAAATCGTGCAATGTGAGGGTTGGTCAATAGTTAGTGTCACATGATACATAACTTTAAAAGTATGTCTAAAACTACACTTATCGTTCTATATTCCGTCAGAGTAGTCTCCCGAAAGGTGTATGACCGACTATACCTATATATTTTTCCTTCTACAATTCTTATTTTTCAATCAAAGTATATGATGTTGCCACTCATTGGAACCGTCTCGATGAGACGGTTCCAATGAGTGGTAACAACATATATTTCTGGTTAGTAATAAAGAAATATGTTTTCCGTATATGTCATATTCGTTGCAAAAATATGAATATCCTCTATATATTCCGTCAGAGTAGTCCTCCGACAGGTGTATGACCGACTATACATTTATATTTTTCCTTCTACAATTCATATTTTTCAACCAAAGTATATGATGTTACCACTCACTGGAACCGTATCGATGAGACTGTTCCAATGAGTGGTACCAACATACATTTCTGGTTAGTAATAAAGAAATAAGTTGTCCATATATGTCATATTCGTTGCAAAAATATGAATATATATATATTCCGTCAGAGTAGTGTCCCGATGGGTATATGACCGACTATACATATTGTCGCAGTATGCCGCGATATTCGTTGCTAAGCAACCCGCGTTGATCAGACATTCGACACTTGCGGTCACGTGTGCCTGAATGAAATCTATGTTACTGTAACGAATAGGCAGATATGGTAGAACGTCATAATCTCGCACGCGCAGGAACGACGTCACGAGTGGCTCGTGGTGGCACTACACATCATTTTGGAAAATAATGGAACCCATTTCTAGTTATTTTAGGCCGTGTCTGGAGAGCTTCAATGCTTTACAGCTTGTAATATAAATGTTTCGTGATATCCTGTGAGCAATGCTTTACCATTTTAACACCAATGCACTATAATGCACTATAATTTCCCAATCGGAATCGTACACAGTCGTGTCAGAAGTTTATATTATACCTGTTTCTGCCAGAAGTTTGCGGCAATGCGGCTCCAAATCGTCGCATTCCTTTCGCTGGTTTATTCCGTTTCATAACCACATATTTATGCTTATTCATTATCCACGCCTTATTTGGACGATTTCTTCGCGATTTGTACATATCACTCTTTCTGCTCTGAACGAACATTATCAGGCACCCACCTTCCGGCAATTGTTCTCATTTTCAAACAATTTGTTAAAATGTTATACAAATATGATTGAGTTATCTTGTCTGCATGGCTAATATATTTCCATTTCGGCTATGCCGTTTATTTATAACATTATTTGCGTCTGTAATTGAAATCACTGAAAGCCACGCATTTTCTGACTGATTGGTAATGTACATGTACTGACTTCCTATAAACGAGCTGCCGCATATGGTGCATTTCTGCGGTTTTATCCTGCTATTCCTACTATTTAAATATACCCCATTTGTTTTTCCTTAGTGATTGTGACCGCTGTGCCAGACATGACGTCATAAATGAAGACGCCATTATGACGTAACATACTGTATCGACGTCATGGCCGCAACGTGAAAGAATGCAAATAACGTTACAAACTTAATGAATACAAGTGCCAAATTTGTATTCAAGTTGGACGAGTTGTTACAAACAAATATAATGGTCAAGTGACACTACTTATTGACCCACCCCACATGTGATACTGGTCAGCGATTGGCATAGAATGTAAGGCGAGTTACACTATCGATTGTGAACATTTTCTTTATACAGTGCAACCTCTCTACAAAAGCCACCCATGGGAAGACGTAAAACTGGCTGTTGTAGAGAGGTGGCTGTTGTAGGGAGGTTAATTCTGAATTAAGGTGTGTCGTCTGTTGTTTATTTATTTTCTTTGATAAATATCATCAACAATATGCTTTGGCAACATTTTAGAATCATTTCCAATGGAAATGATTCTAAAGTGCTGTCAAAACATATTTTGATTGAGAAAGAAGGCAAAAGCAACATCATACGACAATTTCGTGATCGGCAGTCTAAGGATTAGATACAGAGGAAATCATCCATTTGTGATATACAATAGCGGCTGTTATATAGAGGGTGTTGTTGGAGAGAGGTGGCCGTTCGGGAGGTTCGACTGTATGTATTTATCATGAAACTGTCTATGCTGTGATCGAATACAGTGATGACCGATTATTTACAGTTATTAATACATATATCTAACTTAAAGGAAAACACCAAGGTTTATTGAGCTAGAGCGATGTTGGTGAAATCGACTAACAGTCTGTTTCACGAAACCTGCCAACATTTACGCCCATTTATTACACTCTTCTAAATTATTTGCACGGGTTTCGTTGTGAGAGAAAACCCGTAATCAACTCCTTACAAATAATACACCGTGAAGAGAACACCCGTAATTGCGCGCATGTTTTCTTGGAAACAACCAGCTACCAAGCAAAATGTTTATTTTGTATTACAGCCAAAATAAAGTTATTTGAAAGCTTGGACAGGGTCTCGACTAATTTAGAATGTTAATGTCATTTAACACATTCCAAACATAGGAACAGCTGCGTAACTTCGATTTCAACAAGTTTACATGACGTCACATTTGACGTCACACAACGTAACGTCAAAACGCGGGAAAACAAGTCATTGTATAACTATTCATGCGCACATCACAATTCATTGATTATAATTTTTAAAGAAATAGAATAAATGTGCATATATATCCGCCGTGGAAGTGTGATAAATATGATAGTCCATCGTACATTTTTAAATAACGGCAATAATACACTCGTGTCCATCGGCGTCCGTGCAAGCAGCTCGTTCGCTACGCTCACTCATTGCTTACGAGGAAGCCGACGCACACTCATGTATTATTTCCAGCTATTAAAAATGTACGATGGAATATCCTCTATATAACTAATGCAAACACAATATTTGTATGTGATAATATTAAATTCAAGCAATATTTATGAACGAGCCTTATTTTTATTTCGTTAAATTTGGTCAAATATTAAATCCCCATGTTAAATCCCCATAGACATGGGACATTATTAATATTTCAGAAATACTGCTCCCAGGACCGATTTTCAAAATTTAACTTTTGTTTTCTTAGTTAGATCGTTTCCAATCTACCTTGCCAAGTTTCAGAGTCAATTTCCAATTGTTTTCGTTTTTTCTACTCCTCCCACAGCTCCGCCACCTCATTTCCCCCCATATTAAATTCCCATAGACAAATCATTTTTTCATAATAAAATCAATATTTGACCAAATTTCGCGAAATAAAAAAAAGGCTCATTCTTAATTTTTTCTAAAATGTAATATTATCGAAAAAAATATTGTTTATATAGCCGTAAAATGTGGGCAGGTTTCGTGAAACCTGCCCACATTTTACGGCTATATAAACAATATTTTTTTTTTAGTGAGGCTATACTGTTCACGTATTAAGACCAAATCTCCGTTAATTTTTAAAAAAATTACCTCAACATTAAGTTTATGAACGTGCTAAGTTTATGACCTTGACATTGGTGTAAGGAATGGACGGTGGGTGGTGGATTTGTTACAAGGAGATAGAGCATCATCCGATGAATGCATGTATGAAATATGAAGGCGCTCTCTGTAAAGAAACATAAGTTATAATAAATTTACCCAAATGCTAAGTTTATGAACGCACTAAGTTTGTGACCTTGACATTGAGGAGGTAATGGGTGGGCGGTGGGTTATGGATTTGCTACAGCACGATAGCGGGTCACCTGAGGAATGCAAGTATGAAATATAAGTTATAAGACATTTACCTCAACGGTAAGCTTGTGGACGCCGGCGGGGGTATACGATTAGCTCTTTCTGCACTTCGTGCAGGCGAGCTAAAAACTGCACATTCAAGTAAATGCAAATACACATCTACAAACGAGAAAATTTAGCAGACAATCCTCTTTTGGAATAAACTGATTATTACCTTCACAATCACCCATGTAGCCACTGCCTTGATATCCCTCGTCACATTCACACGTGTATCCGCCATCCTCGTTGATGCAGCGTGCATTATCATCACAGTTATGTTCACCAGTTTCGCATTCGTTGATATCTATTGATACACAGACGACGGCGTT
The DNA here is from genome assembly GCA_029237695.1 of Conchocele bisecta. Lineage (NCBI taxonomy): Eukaryota > Metazoa > Mollusca > Bivalvia > Lucinida > Thyasiridae > Conchocele > Conchocele bisecta. The sequence goes on along the minus strand of CM055275.1, from coordinate 13,683,316 downwards.
CATATTGCACATACTAGACTGTGTATGATTGTCTAAGACTAAGCTACTACTTAGTACACAGGGGCGTCGGAATAGGTCCGGCAGATCCGGCGACTGCCGGATCAATATTATTGACATGTTTGGAATTCATAAAGAAAAAATCGGAATATAAATATTTGTTTTCGACATTTTTTCATCGAAAGTGTATGTTGTTACCACTCTGTAGAACCGTCTCGACCAGACGGTTCAACTGAGTGGTAACAAAATACAATTTGGGTGGGTAGCGAGGGCACCCGCTATATTCGCCGGACCAATCTAATTATGCTTCTGGAGACCTTGGTACTGCTCTGACTCAGTCAGTTAAGTTGCTTGATTTCAAACAGAACATACAAGAGTTTTGAAATAAAGCAGTTGACATAAATTATATTGGTAAAACATGTAGCTGATTTCATCAAAACTGCAAAGCATACGTGTATGTACATGTACGTAGCAAAGTATACTTTCAGGGAGTAATCATTTTCCCCCTAAGTTCATTATTTCATATACAACTAACGACTGCATATATTTGATGATTGAAAGTATGCAGAATTATTATACTGCATTGTTTACATTACATGTATCACAGCAAAATGGCTGTGATAATGTAATAAATTCGAATAATACAAATTAATCAATTTATCCTTAAATTGAAAATGTCTCCCTCAAAGCATACTTTGCGAGATAAGTAGACTATATGCAATGTTGGTGAAATAGGAATGGAATAGAATGAAATGGACTTAACGACCCATCAACACAAACGAGTATTATTTAGGGCCAAGCAATGTAGATGATGAATAAACAAAAAGTAAAATAGTATATTAGATGTGGTAGGCAATCAGAAGATCAGGTTAAACATATTAATATGATGAACAATATAAATGACAAGCATGTATAGGTGAAATAGACTACATATCTGACATGCATGCAAACCCAGCGAAAACGGTGTCGCATAGTTGCTACATATTGTCGTTTCTTCAATGTAGTTGTACCGTTCTTGTGGAAATCTAATAAAAACCTGCAAATAACATTATAGCTATTTACATGAACATGTACAATGATGTACATACATAAACCATATGAATGTAAACAGCAAGTCTTTAAGCAGACACTGCCACCAATAAAAGTCCTCGATTATTATATACGTACGTACTTTAGTTTCCCATTGAAACACAATGCAACGCAAGACGTCAATATTTTTCTATATTGACGTCGCGTGAGTTCATATTATAAGTTATTGTGATTCTACACAGGTTATATGGTATAATATTGCCCGTCTGGAGGTATGGTGAACATACCTTCAGACGGGCAATATTACACCATATAGCCTGTGTAGAATCACAATAACGTATTTGTCATACCACAGATCCTGTATTTGGCCGTATAAACATATCTCTTCTTTTGATCTTTGCGTTTTTTCAGGGAGAAAAATAATCCGAGATTAGATTTTCTACCGTCAGTCTTAATATAAAGGCGTAAATGAACATTTCGTTTTTTTATTAAACGAAAACAAACTAAATATGGAGCAATAAATCCATCGAAAACGACTTTATGACAGTTTTTTTATATCGTGTAATTTAATTTATATTCCACTGCTCTATCAATCTGCTCTCCCTTTGGCGCCTCTAGAATAATGCGACTGGTTGCCAAACATTCGCTGTCATTGCTACGCCGCGGTTTCGTGCGTGGAACCCATCGTTTATGACCTAAATATAGCCGTGTCACGAAGCCAAGCTTTTTGAGATTTGAAAAGCAATTTTCGTTATTTTGGCTAATTTTTCGCTCACATTTTGATGAGCGAAGAATATTTATGGAAAAATAAACAATAAAGACTGGTTTTGAGTGTACAATTTGTTACTTGTATTGATCAATTCGGGTTTTATTGTGTTTAGTGAGGAATATAATTCGCAATCGCTAGACGCTTTCAAAATGTGTCTTCATTGGACGCGAGGCAAGCTAGCCAATCAAAAGCCGATAAACTTATCTGCGGTATGACAATGGTCAATGCCGGAACTAGCTTCACCTCACAAAATAGTTCCTTCTAAATCAGAAGTAATTTGTTTATTTTATATTATTTTTTCTTAAAAATTATTTCTTCTTTTCTTAGTTAGATCATTTTCAATACAATCTTGCCAGGTTTCAACGTAATTTATTTGCTCTTTTTTCAACTTTTCATATGTTCAATTAACATAAAAACATCATTAATTCATAATAAAAGCGATGTTTGACCCATTTTTAGGAAATAAAAAGACGGTTCATTATTAAATTTTGATAAAATTAATTATTACATGAACGGAAACACGTTTTAAATATATACATTTTAAGAGACACGATGTGGACATAATATTAATTTGTACAAGTACCCGTAATGCGTTCTGTACTGGGCTACTAAATTATTGTATATACAGTGGAACCTCACTAAACCGGATACCCCAATAGCATCAGTGGGTTAAATTTTGATGGGCGTCGATAATGTTTCACTAATTACAATGTACGTATACTTGCAAAGGACATACACCCATGTCTTGAATTGCTCATGGTGTTGAATCTTAACCATTTGAACCTGAAATTCCGCTACAGCGGTTTATGCAAACAGTGCAGATCCAGATGAGCCGGCTCGTAATGAGCCGTCTCATCAGGATCTGCACTTTTTGAAAGTAATTTTTATATTTTTGAGAACAAACATACCCCCTTTTCATACATTGACTAGTCTGAAAATCCTTTCGTGACGGTTGGATTGGTTAAAAAATTAACATATCAAAATCCATTCCTGTTACTTAGGGGTGAAAGGGTTAATGTCCGGTTTAGAGAGGTTCCATTGTACCACATTACCTGCCACAGGTGGAAGACTCCGACCATTGAAAAAAGTCCCATTACGCCATCCACCTGTTGTCGTACTTTACGACAACAGATGGGGGTAATGTAATTTTCAATAGGCATTGTTTTATGTCACAGGTCCGACTCTTGAACCTGTGATATCTGCTACTTTCAAATGTATATGTATGATTGACTTGCAATGCGTCTACATACTGGATGGAGCAGTCTGTTTCACGAAAGCTGTCAACATTTACGGCTATATAGACAATGCAAAAACAATATTTTTTTCGATAATAGTAAATGATAGCAAACTTTATGAATGAGGCTACTTTTTGCTTCGTGACATTTGGTCCAATATGACTTTTATTGCGATAAAAATAATTTCCCCATGTTAAATCTCCATAGATTGAAGTAAACCTCTTCCACCTCTTTTTGTCCAATGCTAAAGGTACATAACCACGAAGTAGGCACAAAATGTTCGTTATTTCAGAGACATCATCCAAGACATTTTCTAGCAAATAAACATTAATTTGCCATTACCCCACCTATGGATTGTCACTATTATACATTGTATATCAGAAGTACATTTCCACACTGATATCAGGGGCGATAACCGTGCTTCCTTCAAAATATTAACGGACATTACTATTTATTATCTGTATTTATTTTTCGATTTGCAATGATCATACCTTACAGTCTGTCGTAAATATTATTTTTTCAGGTGACGCATTTAATTAGTATAAATAATTAAAAAATGTCATGCCTCATTTGCATATGAAAATAGCCGCGCGTCACTATCAGTAAATTAATATTACTAAATTATTATATCTGTATAGCGGGCACTCGTAAGTTTTAGAACTGGTATATAGTGACACAATTATACACTTATTTAATCATATACAGAACAGTTTGTGCCTATTAAGTGTGCATGTAACTTTACATTTCCATAGACAAATCAATTGTAATAATAATGCTGTTACTGATAGTATAGTATTGGATATATATGGGCCGCGCTCTGTGAAAACCGGCCTACCCTCTAAACCCCATCGGGCGCTGAAGTCATCGATATGTGCAGCCATAGGCCTATCCAAATGTTGGTCATTCATTTCAATCGAAATAAAATGCATTTGTTTCAATCCCCGATACGATGTGCATATAATTTGAAATTTCCAACACCAGGAATGCCGTTTTGTTTTTTGGTCTTTGGTGACGTATTGCCTGAATCAATAAATGACGTCACAATTAACTGTAAATTACGCCAATTCTTAAATAATTACATTGTATCTTTCTGACGACACACGTATATGAATCTATTATGGCGATGGTGGCAAATTACGAAGCCACAGGTCGGCTAATTATAGATTTAAAATCAATAGTTGTGCGTTTGTTTTGTTCACTACATGTACATACCATAGTTTTATTCTGATGAATGTTTGATAGTATACATACTAACACTTGTAGATACAGTTAGTGCAACTTATCAGCAAATACAGTTTACAGCAAGCACCGTCAATGAGTCTATGAACATTCATTTCTACTGTAGGCTGTTGAGATGCATTGTACAAACGTCGCCGTTTCAATAACGTCATTTCTTTCGTGTGTGATTCACATGGTGCTACAAAAAGTGAGCTAAAACAAAAACTATTAAACATAATTGCATTTTCTTTTCAGAATATTGTTTTTGAAAGGTGTCCCCATCAAAATATGCAACTGAAAATGTTGTCATTAAGACCGGTTTTCACAGAGCGCGGCCCATATATATATTTTTTTTTTGGATATATTAAGGTATTCTTCCGACATGTATGACTGCTTTCCTCCAACTGAGTTTCTGTGAGTCCACGTGGTTATGACTGTTGGAATACGTTGGACCCATTTTTCCTCTCACAGCCTAATGTACACGCATACCATGTGTGTATATAAGGATTCAAATGATATCTAGCTGGCAAATACAACGATAATTAGAGATTTTATTTGGTTTTCTCCAAGTATGTTTCCATGGAGATTGTCCTCAACTTACCCACACATGGGTGATTGCAATCGCTGTCTTCACTTTGAGCGCGTTCGTATCCGCTTATGCACACACAGGCGCCTATAATGTCGTCGCATTCCTGGTGAGTATACATTGCATCCAGCGGGTCGTCACATTCTCCGCACACCTCATCTGATTCTATGGTAATAAATGGAAATAAACTCTTTGCATGCTACATGTAGCGGTGAAAATAACATCTAACAAATTATGAGTATGTTTCTTATTTCTCTCTGTAAATATGACTTTGAATTTCATTAGAATTGTGTCCTCTGGACGCAATTCTAATGTAATTCTAAGACATATTCATGATATGTATAGGGAGAATTAAAATAAAATACAATGAATTGTCGTCTGCTATTTTTGAACTATTTATATCCCACAATTAACCCAGCATGCAAAGAGTTAAACATACTTAGTTGACTTAAATCTGGATTCCCATATCCAAGGTTGTAATACAGGAAGACATATGCTTTCTTCAATTCTTTACGAATGACATTTCTAGGGAAAATAAACATTCGTTTACGAATATTTACAATGTCCTTAAATTCATATTGGAATCGCCCATTCAACGTATTGCGTTTATATTCCAGTACATTACATTAGCCTGACGTCGCGCGATGTTGTTGATTTGTTAAAGTTCGCAACGTCGCTGTGTCAGGAATTGAGACAAAATGATGTAAAACAATGTTATTGTTAATTTTGACGCCATATTTGGTTATTTATAATTTTGAAACTAATCAGAAAATGCATTGTAAATATAAATAATAAAACCATGGGCTGTTGCGTTTATTGAGGTGAATACTATTTAATTATCGGACATGATGTCTTTTCGATCAAACTTGAATTGCCCTGTTGAAATCAGGGGTGAAAAACGTGTTTCTGTTTATGTGTGATTTGCAATGCACATAATTTATAGTACTTCCATAATTTTATAACTAATTTAAAAATGCCCTGCCTCATTTGATAGAACCTGCATCTCAGTCAGTAAGATAAAGATTAGTAAATGAAAATATCTGTATAGCGAGCACTTGCATTCTTCTTAACAAGACTGCCGAAGGTCATAATATACACCCGTCGAGGCAAGACCACTCAACAAAAGGAGTGCCGTCATGTGCCGTGAAACACGGTGCCGTGAAACATTTTTTATACCCTGACAATACGACCTAATCACTGCGTACGAATATGTCAGGTTGCTGGGGTTATACTTTTTGCATTTAAAGCCATTTGTATGTGTTTACGGGATAAATAGAATAGTATGTTAGTGCCGTGAATGGGTAAAATATCTGGCCCGGCACGGAAACGGGATGTGGTCTGCAGAGCCTCGCCCATCCCGTTTCCTAAGCATTGCCAGATATGTTTTCCCATTCACGGCACTAACCTACTATTCTCTATGTATACCACATTTGGTTACGAACCGTTCAGGTAGAACTTGAGTCATTGTTTGGACAAGGGTACAGAATGTGAAAATTAACAATGGCTGCCAAGGCGAGATAAGTCATCGGAATGTTTTTAATATAATCAATAGGTTTCTTTGTCTTTCCGTGATAAACATGTATACTGAATTTGATTACGATCAGTCAAGTTGACTAGGATATAGAGTCTGAAAATTAAAAATGGCCACCAATGCAGTTGTTGTTTTATTGTCAAATTCACAAAAGAAATTGACCAAATTAACTACAAAACCTTTTCATGAATGTAGGATATTTAGCGACAGTACCACACCCCTCCACCACCTTTTCGGTGTGAACAGGTTCATAAATGTAAATGCTTGAATTTAACGACAGCACTGGCTCGACGACCTGCAAACGTATCTCAGAAATGCTGAAGCCCTGGAAATGAACCCCGAATCGAGCCCGGGTCGTCAACGTGGCAGTGCGACGGTGTTACCTCTCGGCCATGGTCTGCTCTCGAAAGTTCGAAATGTGAAATTTATTTATGCGCCAAATATGTGTAAGTGTGATAACAATACAGTAATAATTAAGGAATTGTTGGTATAATGGTCATTATAGTGTGTGTCCATTATATGCGGCCGTGACTGGAAAAAATGGGCTTATGGGATATGTGATCAATGTAACTTCTGATCAAATAGCACACAATATGTAGCCTTATCACAAGCTATTACATTGTTTGTTAGAAGCATGGCGGTTGTTTGATTTATGGAATGAGAATATATTTATGGAATAGTGCAGATTATGACCAGCCTGTGCGGATCTACAGATATGCAGCTACGCTGGTGTCATTATTTTTCCAGTCACATACACATATATATAGAGAATAGTAGGTTAGTGCCGTGAATGGGTAACAATATATATCAATGCTTAGGAAATGGGATGGGCGAGGCTGTGCCGAGCACATCCCGTTTCCGTGCCGCGCCAGATATTTTTCCCATTCACGGCACTAACCAACTATTCTATTTATCCCGTAAACACATACAAATGGCTTTAAATGCAAAAAGTATAACCCCAGCTTTAAGATGCAAAATAACAAACCCAGACGCACCCTCAAAATCGGAGAATCGACTATGAAAACCGTACATATTCATACTCAGTGGTTTGGTCGTATTAACAGGATATCAAAAATGTTTCACGGCACCGTGTTTCACGGCACATACGCACTGTGTTGACGGGATAAAAGAAAACCCAAGTACGTTGCACGGATAGAGACTAACAAATGAAGCTCAATGGCAATGTAAACGCAGTGCGTTGCCTGCATAAACTGTCCGTTAACATATAAAACACCAGAACTCAAGTCGCCGGAGAGGGACTTGTATGTTGAAGTGTGTTAAGTCTCCATAAACAACTTGTTAAATTATAAAACGCCGTACCTTCCGGAAGATAGTTCGAATCTGTTTGAGTGGAGCTTCCAGGACACATGGCTCCACCGTAGGCTGGCGTGGGGTCTGTGCAGGTCCGATGTCTAATACGAGTCACGTACCCGTAATGTTGCCGACCATGATGACCAAGCTATCCCACGAACTCCAGCCACCATTAACTTAATGAATAAAGAATAAATAGTTGCACCACTGCCTATGCTAATCTTGCCAATATGTGTCACTTTATTTATTAAAAAATGCTTGAATATTGAAAGCAAGCAGCTTGGCTGGTTGAGCCTGAGTTGTGAAGTTGTGTTACGTAAAACATTTGGTATGCAATTTGTTATTTGGTTGTAGCGCGCTGCTCTTTTGGTACGTTATAAGGTGTGATTTAAAGGCCTTGTGAATAATTATGTGATACACACACAAGTTGTTATGCTTTAAAGATGCAGGGTTTTGTCGTTGATAAACTATTCAGCATGTTTTAAGGTGCCGTGTAGTTGTGGAAGATAAATAAACGCATTTATATACATACAAATACATAGATATACGATGTAAATAAAAGTCATATGTTCTCATCGATGAAATAAACAACTTCCGGTGAAAATACGACTACTTCCGCTATCTATATTCATAACGCGCATCTGCAGTACCGGACTGCAAATATGCTGCAAATACACATTATTTACCGTATACAGTCTAAAAAAAACTGCTAATTTCCATGCAGCGGTATATAATAAATATAATATTCATATTTTTGCACTAACGGCACTCGTGAAATATGGACATTTCAGACCACTCGATATGTCATATTCGTTGCAAAAATATGAATATCCTCCATGTATTGTTGTACTGTAACAGTAATCACTCTACATGTATTGGCGAACACCCAGGGTGACCGATTGAGAGCACTTCCACTGCATTCCACTGAGTTGGTAGATGGGAGTGTTAGTGTAGCTTAATCCATTACATGCGGAATACACCTTTACGGGCATAAATGTTTTGTTTTTCAACGAAAGTATATGTTGTGACCACTCATTTGAACCGTCTCGATGAGACGGTTCAAATGGTGGTCACGACATATACTTCTAAGCATGTGTGAAGGAAATATGTATGATATCCTCTATGTGTTAGTTACAAAGGTGTGGGGTAGTTGGGGTATGTGAAACACTTGATATGCTTGTTGAGTTGACACGTGCTATATGTTAAGGTTGTTTTGTAGTTGTGGTATGTATACACACATTTGATTTGTTTAAAGGTGTTCTACATTTCTCAAGGTACATGATCACGTGCTTACAACAACAACAACAATGTCTGAAATTATTGAAAATACGCTCACTCCAAAGTAAGTATTATTTTATATTTTCCTTAATATGCAATATGTCGTTTTGCGAAGAATCGATTTCCGTGTCGGTAGACGCTGAAATCGATTCTTCGCAAAAACGACAGAAGTTTGGGCCAAAGTACAGATACCACCAAATGCAGCTTAACAAAATCCGTCTTTCTCTTACTTTTATATAAACACAATTTATTCAAACATGTTTATTATGGTACATGGAAATGGTTGCGGTATAAATGAATATTGTTGTACAAAACGTTCGTGTTCATTTTACCAGGGCAAGGATACTTGACTGTGGTCTGCGTTTCGGATTCAGGACCGGTACACGGTGCGCCCCCATAGGCAGGCTCGGGATTTGTACACGTTCGGCTCCTCCCCCGTGTCGCTAGCCCACAGGAAGCCGACCATGAGGACCAGGTTGTCCACGTGATCCAACCTCAATCCACTATGTGGAGATAATGCCTTGGGGTTCAAACAGTTCCCCAGTGCCACTTCAAACGTTCACCCAAGGCTGGACATTATCGAACCTTATAGTACTGCCTGATCGATATTGACTCTCATAAGTTATAATATGCGTGACACTGTAATCATGGTAATGACTAACCTTTCGTATTTCCCGTCAATTTAGCTTCTTTTAAATTGCTGCAAGACGAACTGAATGTGTCTGATAATAGCACCGGACGCACGATCGAACCATCATCTACTACAGTGTGATACTGTGTATTAAACCACCAGTTATAAATACTAAATTTAAAATAATTTCTTCATTAAATCTCATAACATTTCTTAAAGCTACTTGCATTTTCCACCGTGATCGTTTATATACATGTATATATATGTATACTTAGGAGATAACTGTATTGAAAATTGTAATTTGGGGAGATACTCGGTGGATTTACGGTTGGAAACTCGATTACGGCGACGCCGCAGGCGGAGACGTAAATCGAAGTTTCCAACCGTAAATCCACCGAGTATCTCCCCAAATTAAATTACAATTTTCAATACGGTTATCTCTATTCTAATGTACGACCATCATTATTCACTCATTTTCCTGATTTCTGAACAAAATACCAACCCATATTGGCCTCCCCATTACAACCCTCACTATATTGGCCGATTTACACCTTGTCTGCAACCGTGACAACTGCCATAAACATAATACACGACAATAAATAGTGCGAAACAAATACGTAAACTAATGAAGAATTGTGTGACAATTTTCAAAATGTTATTTCATCTATATATTCTTTATCATCCACTAATGACTATTTTATCTATGGTTCAACATTACCTTGAATATTAGAATAACTGTCCAATGACCCACATTGATGGGAATTCCCATTCAAAGTTAGAACAAAATGGCCGATATCGCTGATGCGTGCTTGTCGAGCTTGACATTTTTAAGTTTTATGTGCATTAGAACTAATGATTGTAATAGTTATGGTTGTGTATATTCACAGTGCAATTTTGAAAATTATATGGCGATGGATGTTGGTAAACTGCTGGGGTCGTAGACTGTACAAGGATGTGATTTTCCACCCTTTGCTGGTGATTGTGGAAGTAGCCAGTGTTGACGTTGTGACCTTGATGCTGGACAGGTAACAGCTGTTGAGATGATATGGACTTGGGAGGGCTCTCGTTTTCTTCATTAGCTCCGGCATTTTGGAGAATTGCCGAATAATGACGTTTCTGGTTGTCCGAACAATCTCTGTTGTATGACTTCACAGAACTTTCATTTTTGTGCTTTGAAATTTGCATTATAGATCTAGTGTCTACTCCAGCATGAGAAAGTAGGGTGATTGTTGTTGCACGGACGGTATAGTCTTTGCTAAGTTTTGCATCTTTTGAAATATTTTTCATCATGTCGTTTAATGTCCTTGGACCTACTGGACGGGTTGTATACCAATCATCATCATTGTAGCAGTGTTTCTGTCGCGGTTGTTGAAACAAGAGATCATTTGATTTGTTCAATTTACTCAGGTAAAATTTCAAACATTGCACAGGACAGTCTGTTTGATTTGTTGCATACATTCGCGTCTTGGATTCATGGTTGGTGTCATTTTCATTTCCTGGGTGATTCTTTGTGGCCTCATTGTAGTTCATTTCGACATATTCTTGGCCGGTATCGTCTATTTTGAATGCAAACGCATCTTTTTTTATTTTCTCAACATTTTCACGTCCGCGCCTCGCAAAAGATAATGTGATGTCGAACCAAACCTTTGCGTTGCAGACATTTTGCCTCGGTTGTTTTAAGTGATTCCCTAATTTTTTTTTTAAGATCACCTTCCGCTATTGGCGGATAATGTTGAGTTTGGTCAAGACCCTCTCGTTTCAGTTTTTTTAACACTGCAAGGAAAACTTGGTTAGATTTGTGAAAATCTTTGTCCTTCATTAAGCAAATGTCTTTGTTGAAAGGCGGTCCTCGAATATGCCTGTTAATTGAAGATCTTAATCCTACAAATGTCGACTTTCCGTACGATTTTCCATCCTGGTTTCGAACTTCAGCATAGAATTTCTCCAGGTTCTTGTCCAGTTCCTCAGCATTACATTCCTCGAAGTTTTTATTTTCGCCTCTTGTAGACAGCCATTCTGTAAATACATTACAATGTGCTTACTATTTTTGTTCGGGGGAGTTATTTATGTCGTCGGAAATGACGAAGCTCAATTTCGGTACGCAAATGCATTTTTTCTTTAATATCTTAATGTCTGTGCTTTCCCGCATCGTTTACTACGTACCTTCTATCCAATCGCCTTAAGATGCAACCTTTTTGTTGCTATTAGATTCATTTTCTTTTATTTGAGACCTTTTTGTGCACAAATGTCGTATCTCAGTTAAAATGTTGTACCTCGTTGCTTACTTGAGAACAGTAACTCTTGCAATCTACTCCCGGATCGTCCGTAGCCAGAGTTACGATTCCACTCATAGCTATGCTTCCTCTGAAGAATAGCTACCGGTAATCAGATCTGATTCACACTTCCGCAGTTAATTGTGACATATTTTCCATCTTATAAAAATATCAGGTCATCGACATATGTCAATGTATGTCAAAATTACTGCAATATGTTAATTCATACTATTGACACTTTATTTCAGTTAAAAAATATAGACAAACTTTCACAATTAACTTCGAAAGTGCGATTCAGATCGGATTCGCCATTCTGCAGAGGAAGCCTAGTATGAGTGGAATCGCAACTCCGGCTAAGGACGGTATGCGAGTACAATGAAAGAGTTACTGTTCGCAACTACTCATTGCTAATCTAGACAGAAATATCACACACAAATCTCTTTCACTAATTTTGATTTGGATTGCTATATGATAACTTGCACATTACCAGGTCTTGAATTAACATAAATATCAATCAAAAGGACGAGTTGTGCTTACTTGTGAAACCTATTTTTCTTTCTCCTGAACACAAATATAATAATTTTGTACAAATTTGAGCTTCGTCATTTTCTCTTAACACCGATGATGTGTTTGTTTTGAAATTTAGATTTTTATCCTAATCTTTGCATTTAACTACAGATATTTTTGAATTTATTAGGATTTTCATTACCATGGCATAAAATTTGATTTATTGAATATTCATATGCCAAACTTATCAGACCATGGTTTTCTTTTGGTTGACATTTCAAAGTTTGCCATGAAAAAAGTGTTGAAAAGTGGTGGGTGGGGTATTATTTTCTTTGCAATGTCTTATTGATTTTGGGTAATGCTCAATGCATGTTCGTACGTTTAAATTGGGAAATTCCCCATTTCGTCATTTTCTTAGTGCCATTGCTGGAGGCACCGGCCAGTAGATCGTCAATCTCTTGTGCTGACACGGTTGCAAATCTTTCAGTTTCAACTCCGAAACGCTGGGTTTTCTTCACATCAACTGCGGGCATCTGACACTCAGCCGGGAGTTCACGCTCTTCTAGTGTCGTGTTTTCATCATCCACCTGCTCATCAATAGTGTCCATGAATTGGCAGAGTTCATCGTCACTTTCCTGCATCTCTTCGAATATCATTTCATCCATCACATCGACGTTGAAACTCCCAAAAAAGAAAATATCTAGCGACGCCATTGTTTACATTCCGAATCACAGGGTGAAACGGCGCGTAGGAATACATCTAATTATGTAAATGTGATCACATGACATACTACCTACATGTTAATCGTGGATTTACTTGCAGGTAATTCATCGATCAGCCAATCAGATTTCGACAATTTCATTATGGTGCATTAGAATAATATTTTATATCATAGTATGTCCATATTCATCCAAAGGTGTAATGCACAATAAAAATTAAAATTAAACTGTAATACATTGAGTATTCTGTTAAATTATATAATGCATTTACCAAATTAATGCATTCCTTTTCATTTCAATCTCTGATACAGCTATGACACACTAAATAATTTCAATATTCATCACACGCTGCGGTAAACATGGGGATATGTTGTTCATTAATTTCCATTATACCGGGAAGCGTGCATTTGGCAAATCATTGTCACATGTATCTTACCGGGACATTCATTCGTATTACAGCCCTCCGTTTCAGTCGCGTCTCCATAGCAGTAAAGGCCAGTGAGCGTTGGCGTGGGGTTGTCGCACGTACGGCTGCGGGAATGTGTGTCGCCCCCACACGTTACTGGGCAATCACTCCACGGGCCCCAAGTCGACCACCCTCCATCTCCTATAAATTAGTAATTAAATGAGTAATTTCATAAGAACCGAGTCAATAAATTAGTCTAAAATTGTAACTTTAACTTTTGTTTATATTTCACGGAGATTGCCAACACGCACAAGGTAACTTGTTTTAATGTGTTCGCTGGTATGGAAGGTGACGCAACAGTCGCACAGAACGTGAGAAGAAACCAGAATAATTTTAATAAACAACAACCATCGATCTGACAATTACCAGTAGCCTATTTCATCAAAATTGCAAAGTATACTTTTCTAGCAAAGTATACTTTCAGGGAGTAATAATTTTTTTTTCCTGAAATGCCTTATGTCATATAGAACTAACGACTGCATATATTTGATGATTAAAAGTATGCAGAATTATTATACTGAATGTATTACATTAAGACAGCCAAATTGGCTGTGATAATGTAATAAATTCAGTATAATAAAAATTAATAAATTTATCCTTAAATTTAACATTTCTCCCTCAAAGTATACTATGCTAGATAAGTATACTTTGCAATGTTGGTGAAATAGGCTGCAGATCGTCTGTCGTATTATATATGTATAGGATGGCAATAGGCGCGCAGTTGGTGCTATGAAATACACATTGCCAACAGGACAACATATCATGACATATTTTATTAATAATCGACAATTATATATTATTAACCATGTTGTCGCACTGAATTAAGACTGCATGCATGTAGTTTAGAATACGTGCAGCAATGTTTACTTTTTACTAGTTTAGTATCTAGCCTAATGGTTAACGTATATATACAAATATAATTTGATAAGCTATAGAGACACATATAGGGTTATATGCTATTTTGACACATTTATTTATCTACTGTCTGTTCCACGTTTTGCTGCCGACGAACTTTTGGCTGTTAAACACATTAAACACATTAAATCTAAACAAATATTTAAAAGTAAGTACTTTTTCAACAATAAGAAAAAAGTCACCCTCCCCAAAATTGTTTTATTATTTGATAAAATTCCATCAAATATTGATTTTATTGCGAAAAGAACGATTTTCCTATGGGAATTTAACATGGGGCTGAAAATAGATTTCTTTTAAACATTTTTTTATTTGTGGACCGATTTTCAAAATCTAACTTTTATTTCCTTTTAATAACATCATTTTCAAGCCATCTCGCCGGGATCAAAAAACGAAATAATTTGGAAATTGACTCCCCATGTTAAATGACTTTTTGTTATTGATAAAAAAGTACTTACTTTTAACAATTTTTAAGATTTAATGTGTTTAATAGCCAAACGTTCGTCGGCAGCAAAACGTGAATCAGACAGTAGTTTATCTTCAGTTAACTCTTAGACTATATCTTTCACAGAGTGGTATAGAGTGGCATTTATTAAACACGATGTCCATATTCAATTTGGTTATCATTGATTGCAATGTAAGTTAACTCTTCTGATATACGACGGGTGTCTCAATTTCAAATTTCCATATCCATTTTGGAAAATAAATTGGATAGAACATGACCCATTTTGTTCATTTCATCCATTCAAAGCATCCTCCATTCTTAGAAACCCTTTGATTTCTGTCGAGCAATCGACTTATGGAAAAGGTCACGGTAGAATGTTTCTATAAAAGCTGTCAGCCACCGATTCAGAGAGCTGGACGGTAACAATATCTGCGATCAGAGGTATATTTCATAAGCATGGAAATCCATACGGACACACATCGCATTATGCTAAATATTGTGAATGTGTGGATGTGAAAGCACATTGAATGACCTCCTTAGACTTCGGAAATTCCCTTTCAATAACAGACGTGTGTGCTAAAGCGGTTTCATGTGCTAGTTTCAGTACTATGTCGCGGTTGAATGTTCTTGTCACAGAAGTAGGCTTTGACACTGAAATCGCAACATCAATACCTTTATCGAAATATGAAAATAACATATTACGCCTTTTGACTCTTCTTATTGTATTTGCAGTATTTGATATGCGTAGTGCATATTTTGTTCCCAATCTTACATGCTGCCAAATCAACCTTATTTCATTACCAGTAATGTAGATATTTATCTAAAATTCATGAACTTTCTCCGAAGCCGATGAACCGATGATGTTGAAACCACAACTGTGCTGAAAAAAGCTGTTGCATGTATAGCACGGACCTTTTGAGATCTGTTATCGACGACATGATCTGTAAAGTCCTTCGCAGTTGATACGCCGTGTGCAAACTTCTGTACCTACATTAGTACGGTCTCAAAATGTATGACACTAGTTGGGCACAGTATATATGTTCGGTAGACATTTCATGTATTGAGCGAACATTGATATCAGTAGCCGATTTCATCAAAATTGCAAAGTATACTTATCTACCAAAGTATACTTTGATGGAGTAATCATTTATTTTACCCGAAATGCATTATTTCATATAGAACTAACCTATTAATTTTCATGGCACTAACCTAATATTCAATGTATCCCGTCAAAACATTAAAAAGGCAATACAAATAACTTGATTTAGTCAAGTTAGCCTTCACACGCGAGATAACTTAGAACCGAATTCCATTAAACACTCATGTAGTTTAAACAATATTTATTTCAGATTGAATACATGTATACGTCAACATTCGTGGACAGATAGTGTGAATAAGGATTGGAAAACAAGCTGAATGTGAGCTTATGTGTTTTCTAATCCTTATTCATGTACGCATGTAATAAATGTAATATTCAATCATAAAATATGTTTATATTTGATGTTCTTTAACACAAAAGCATATCACCAAGTGTTGTATCAGTTTTGATTACCAAACATTTTTTCTGCAGAAATGTATTATGTATGTTTATTAAATGAACAAATACCGGTGGTTAGGGAGAAATAGATACAACTGCATTATGTTGGATAAATCCACGTATACCTACCGGGACATGGTGATAGTCCACAGTCCTCTGTTTCCATATAATCTCCGACACAGTCGAGGCCGCCATTAGATGGTGCGGGATTTGTACACGTACGAGACCTTGAATGGCTGTCAGGTCCACATGTTGCTCCACAGTTAGTCCAATCGCTCCAAGTTGACCACTGACCGTCAACTACAAAATGGTAGGTCATTACTCGAACTAAAACTCCACTCGTCGAAAAATGTCGTATTTTCAACTGTTTTGAATGACAGATGTATATTGACCCAGTCGATATCGTATATCGGTGTACTCATTATGTTGCGGTACTATGTTAGGTAATGAGTGTCTGAGTTCAGCTGCTCGATAGATTGCTCGGGCGTGTGTATAACAAAGGATACGTTGGGTACCCTACTTATGACCACAGAGCCTGCAGAAACACACACATTACGTCATGGTACATGGCAGAATAAATAGAGTAGTAGTATTAATCTTTATTTCCTTCAGTAGCAGAGCACACAAGTAGCTTATGCCATGAATATGAAAAATATCTGGCGAGGCTTAGTAAACCGAATGGGCGAGGCTTGTCGAGCTCATCGTGTTTCCGTGCCGAGCCACATATTTCCCTATTCATGGCACTAACCTACTATTCCATTTATCCCGTCAAAACTATCAAACGGCAATAACATCAACTTACTTTGGTTAATTTAACCTTCAAAAGCGAGATAACGTAGAACCGAATTGCATCAAACACTCCTTTGGGCTCATAAAATAGTTCGATACATTATGGCTGTAAAGTCCCTTAATCAACAACCATGACATTAAATGTATATATAATTGTTTTACCATTTACTAGGTACTTTATTGATCGAAAGGTTTGCAAAATAATCTTATAACTTTGGAAATAGTTTTTTTCTATTAGTTTATCGTTCAATAATCATTGAAACAAAACAAAACAAGATGGCGGCTTTACTGTCTAATCAGATTAATAATGGCGACAAGCTCAATCAATGCATCCTGAATTAAAATATGTGTACCGCATTGTACTTCAGTCTGGTTCAGCAGATCATCAGATGAGTGTTACTGTCTGTACTATGTTTATATTTTGTCACACACTCTATAACATTAAAGCTTCTTTTCGGCAAAAGGTACTCTTAAAGTTCACTAGATCCATCCATTTTCATTCGGAGCTGGTTCTACGTCGATTACGATATATGTATAATAATAATCATTACGACTAAAATGAATGTGTTTATTGCCATGCCTGACTCGAATCAACACTGGGAGCAGAAATTTTTAATTTAAATGACGTAGTGGATTTTTCTTTGTTATTAAATGTTTTATTTCCACTTGTCAATCCATCAATCATCTCCATCGTATTGCACTTGAACATACTGGTATCTAATTATACTACACACGTTACATACACAATGTAATAGAAAGTAGTGCTTAGAAGAGCGTAAAGTAAGGGAATAGAATGCAGAGAAAAAAGAAGCAAGAAAAAGTTTCAATTTGTGTTCACAGCAGATATACATGTTTAGTTGAATATTTGTCATTTTCTGTACATACGTATTATTTGCTTGATTGTATTGCAGTGCTAAAACCTTGTTGGACATTAAATCTATCTCACTTGATAATGTGTTGTTCTTTTTGTATAAGTTTGTGTTGCTATTTCCAGTTCAATCTGATTTTTGCTCTTTATGTACTTTATGAATGATTCGAAAGTTATATCGCAATTTTCATGTTCACATTTGAAACATTTTCCTAGAATAACGATGAAATTAAATGTTTGTGCCAAATGTGCATCATCATTTATTATTATATAAATATTTTGAAAGTTCACTATACATGTTATACACTTATCATTTAGGTAAGTTCTTAGCTGAGACCAAAAATGTTGCGCATGCGTACATTCCCAGAATAAAATGTTTTATACTTTCAACATACACAGAACAAAAATCACATAGGTAACTACTTACTATATGACAGCGATACAGTAGTGTATTTACCCCCAGAATTCGCATCAGGTATTTGTATTAGAAGTTGCGTAATGTGGAATATATAGTGCAATTGAAACTTAACGTGTACATTTGTTTCCAATATAAACATGATAAAGCACCTTCTAATAACACGTTTGTCCATTTTGGTAGTAGATTTATTGACTTAATCATATTAATGCAGTCAGTCATTTCTGAATGACGCATGAAATGGGGCAGAAAGCAAATACAATTGGAAATATGGTCTTAATTGAAATTGCTTTGGCATCCAGAAAATGGCATCCAGTTAATATTAACAATTTAAGTTTAAATGTAGCAATTTTAATTTGTCAGATTTAACCCGCGCATTGTGAACTGTGACATTTCCATCAGTCAGTAAGTATGTTGTCAAAAGTAGTCACCAAGTTGAGCACGATTGACGCGCATGAATTGCAATGCGGTTGTACTATGCAAACACCAATATTCATTCATATTCATTCCTTTTCATGTACAGTGTAACCTCTCTAAACCGGACGCCGATAACACTTTTTTCACTGACATGTATCTCTGATGTTAATGCATGTTCATGATTGCAAAGCACACATACATGTCTTGGAGCGCTCATATGACAGAATTACAGTGGAACCTATCTAAACCGCACACCTTGGGAATCTCCCAGGGTGTCCGGTTTAGAGAGGTTCCACTGTATAACAGCCGCCTCATTGATGGGATAAAAGTAATAACTACGTCACCAAATAACAATATCAGAATAGACAAAATAGACCGAAGCGTCAAATAAATTAAAATGTGGAAATTCAAGACGGCGGCGTGTAATTTCCATTTACCGGGGCATGGACCCATGTTTCCGGACTCCGATTCTGAAGTATCGCCGGTACAGGGCGCGCCCCCGTGAGCCTTCTCTGGATCTGTACACGTCCGGCTCCTACCCCGTGTCGCTGCCCCACAGGTAGCCGTCCATGACGACCAGGTAGACCATGTGCTCAAACCACCATCCACTATGTGTAGATATAGCTCATTATACACCGATCATGAACATTTGTTTCCAAAATAAAGCTTCTTCTGAAAACTCGATTTGTACACGTTCGGCTCCTCGCCTGTGTCGCTAGCACACAAGTAGCCGACCATGAGGACCATGTTGTCCACGTGATCCAACCTCCATCCACTATGTGGAGATAATGCCTTGGGGTTCAAACAGTTCCCGAGTGCCACTTCTAACGTTTACCCACGGCTGGACATTGTCGAACCTTATAGTACTGCCTGATCGATATTGAGTCTCATAAGTTATAATATGCGTGACACTGTAATCATGGTAATAAACAACTTTTCGTATTACCCGTCAATTTAGCTTCATTTAAATTTCTGCAAAACGAACTGAATGTGTCTGATAATAGCACCTGACGCACGATCGAACCATCATCTTCTACATTGTGATACTGTGTATTAAACCACCAGTTATAAATACTAAATTTAAAATAATTTCTGCATTAAATCTCATAACATTTCTAAAAGCTACCTGTATTTTCCACCGTGATCGTTTATATATATATATATATATACTAATATGTTATATTATAGTATGTCCGTATTCATCTAGAGGTGTAATGCACAATAAAAATAAAAATTAAACTGCAATACATTGAGTATTCTGTTCAATTATATAATGCATTTACCAAATTAATGCATTCCTTTTCATTTCAATCTCTGATACAGCTATGACACACTAAATAATTTCAATATACATCATACGCTGTGGTAAACATGGGGATATGTTGGTAATTAATTTCCATTATACCGGGAAGCGTGCATTTGGCAAATCATGTTCACATGTATCTTACCGGGACATCCATTCGTATTACAGCCCTCCGTTTCAGTCGCGTCTCCATAACAGTAAAGGCCAGTGAGCGTTGGCGTGGGGTTGTCGCACGTACGGCTGCGGGAATGTGTGTCGCCCCCACACGTTACTGGGCAATCACTCCACGGGCCCCAAGTCGACCACCCTCCATCTCCTATAAATTATTAATTAAATGAGTAATTTCATAAGAACCGAGTCAATAAATTAGTCTAAAATTGTAACTTTAACTTTTGTTTATATTTCACGGAGATGGCCAACACGCACAAGGTAACTTTTTTTTAATGTGTTCGCTGGTATGGAAGGTGACGCAGCAGTCGCACAGAACGTGAGAAGAAACCAGAATAATTTGAATAAACAACAACCATCGATCTGACAATTACCAGTAGCCTATTTCATCAAAATTGCAAAGTATACGTTTCTAGCAAAGTATACTTTGAGGGAGTAATCATTTATTTTTCCTGAAATGCCTTATGTCATATAGAACTAACGACTGCATATATTTGATGATTAAAAGTATGCAGAATTATTATACTGAATGTATACTTGAATTAAGACTGCATGCATGTAGTTTAGAATGCGTGCAGCAATGTTTACTTTTTACTAGTTTAGTATCTAGCCTAATGGTTAACGTATATATACAAATATCATTTGATAAGCTATAGAGACACACATATGGTTATATGCTATGTTGACACATTTATTTATCTACTGTCTGTTCCACGTTTTGCTGCCGACGAACTTATGGCTATTAAACACATTAAATCTAAAAAATATTTAAAAGTAAGTACTTTGCTATCAATAAGAAAAAAGTCATCCTCCCCAAAAAAACAAAAAAGATTGATGAAATTCCATCAAATATTGATTTTATTGCGAAAAAAACGATTTTCCTATGGGAATTTAACATGGGGGCTAAAAATAGATTTATTTTAAATATTTTTATATTTGTGGACCGATTTTCAAAATCTAACTTTTATTTTTTTAATTACATCATTTTCAAGCTATCTCGCCAGGTTTCTGAGTCAATTTCCAAAAATTTCTTTTTTTCATCCTACCAGGATCAAAAAACGAAACAATTTGGAAATTGACTCCCCATGTAAAATGACTTTTTGTTATTGATAAAAAAGTACTTACTTTTAACTATTTTTAAGATTGAATGTGTTTCATAGCCAAACGTTCGTCGGCAGCAAAACGTGAATCAGACAGTAGTTTATCTTTAGTTAACTCTTAGACTATATCTTTCACAGAGTAGTATAGAGTGGCATTTATTAAACACGATGTCCATATTCAATTTGGTTATCATTAATTGCAATGTAATTTAACTCTTCTGTCTCAATTTCAAATTTCCATATCCATTTTGGAAAATAAATAGGATAGAACATGACCCATATTGTTCATTTCATCCATTCAAAGCATCCTCCATTCTTAGAAACCCTTTGATTTCTGTCGAGCAATCGACCTATGGAAAAGGTCACTGTAGGATGTTTCTATGAAAGCTGTCAGCCACCGATTCATCGCAAAACGGAGAGCTGGACGGTTACAATAGCTGCGATCAGAGGTATATTTCATAAGCATGGAAATCCATACGGACACAAATCGCATTATGCTAAATATTGTGAATGTGTGGATGTGAAAGCACATTGAATGACCTCCTTAGACTTCGGAAATTCCCTTTCAATAACAGACATGTGTGCTAAAGCGGTGTAATGTGCTATTTTCAGTAATATGTCGCGGTTGAATGTTCTTGTCACAGAAGTAGGCTTTGACACTGAAATCGCAACATCAATACCTTTATCGAATGATGAAAATGACATGCTACGCCTTTTTATTCTTCTTATTGTGTTTGCAGTATTTGATATGCGTAGTGCATATTTTGTTCCCAATCTTCCATGCTGCCATATCAACCTTATTTCATTAAACACTCCTTTAGTTCAAACTTTATTTCAGATTGAATACATGTATACGTCAACATTCGTGGACAGATATTGTGAATAAGGGTTGGAAAACAAGCTCAATGTGAGCGTATGTGTTTTCTAATCCTTATTCACGTACTATAATGTAATATTCAATCATAAAATATATTTATATTTGATGTTATTTAATACAAAAGCATATCACCATGTGTTGCATCAGTTTAGATTACCAACAATATCCTCAGCAGAAATGTATTATGTATGTTTATTAAATGAACAAATACCGGTGGTTAGGGAGAAATAGATAAAGCTGCATTATGTTGGATACATCCACGTATACATACCGGGACATGGTGGTAGTTCACAGTCCTCTGTTTCCATATAATCTCCGACACATTCGAGGCCGCCATTAGATGGTGCGGGATTTGTACACGTACGGGACCGTGAATGGCTGTCATTTCCACATGTTGCTCCACAGTCAGTCCAACTGCTCCAAGTTGACCACTGACCGTCAACTACAAAATGGTAGGTCATTACTCGAACTAAAACTCCACTCGTCGACAAATGTGGTATTTTCAGCTGTTTTGAATGACATATGTATATTGACCCAGTCGATACAGTATATCGGTGTACTCATTATGTTGCGGTAGTATGTTAGGTAATGAGTGTCTGAGGTCGTCTGCTCGATAGATTGCTCGGGCGTGTGTATAACAATGGAGAACTTGGGTACCCTACTTATGACCACAGAGCCTGCAGAAACACAAACATTACATCATGGTACATGGCAGACAAATAGAGTAGTAGTAGTAATCTTTATTTCCTCCAGTAGGAGAGCACACAAGTAGCTTATACCATGAATATGGAAAATATCTGGCGAGGCTTAGGAAACCGAATGTGCGAGGCTTGTCGAGCTCATCGTGTTTCCGTGCCGAACCACATATTTCCCTGTTCATGGCACTAACCTACTATTCCATTTATCCCGTCAAAACTGTCAAACTGCAATAACATCAACTTACTTTGGTTAATTTAGCCTTCAAAAGCGAGATAACGTAGAACCGTATTGCATCAAACACTCCTTTGGGCTCATAACATATAAATGATGGAAGTAAAGTCCCTTAATCAACAACCATGACATTAAATGTATCTATAATTGTTTTATCATTTGCTAGGTACTTTATTGATCGAAAGGTTTACAAAACAATCTTATAACTTTAGAAATAGTTGTTTCTATTAGTTATCGTTCAATAATCATTGAAACAAAACAAAACAAGATGGCGGCTTTACTGTCTAATCAGATTAATAATGGCGACAAGCTCAATCAATGCATCCTGAATTAAAATATGTGTACCGCATTGTACTTCAGTCTGGTTCAGCAGATCATCAGATGAGAGTTACTGTCTGTACTCTGTTTATATTTTGTCACACACTCTATGAAAATAAAGCTTCTTTTCAGCAAAAGGTACTCTTAAAGTTCACTAGATCCATCCATTTTCATTCGGAGCTGGTTCTACATCGATTACGATATATGCATAATAATAATCATTACGACTAAAATGAATGTGTTTATTTCCATGCCTGACTCGAATCAACACTGAGAGCAGCAATATTTAATTTAAATGACGTAGTGATTTTTCTTTGTTATTAGATGTTTTATTTCCACTTTTCAATCTCCATCGTATTGCACTTGAACATAATGGTATCTAATAATACTGCACACGTTACATACACAATGTATTAGAAAGTAGTGCTTAGAAGGGCGTAAAGTAAGTGAAGATAATGCAGAGAAAAAAGAAGCAAGAAAAAGTTTCAATTTGTGTTCACAGCAGATATATAGAGAATATTAGTATAGTGTCATGAACGTGAATAAATATCTGTCGAGGCTGAGAAATCAGGATGGGCGAGGCTTGCCGAGCACATCCTGATTTCGAGCCGAGTCAGATATTTATTCACGTTCATGACACTATAATAATATTCTATTTATCCCGTTAACCACATCAAAGTTGTTCAAATGTCTCTAAAAATGCATTTGTGGCCTCATAAGTTTGTCTTCTGAAGCGACAAGATTATCGTGTTACGTCATTCACATAATGACGTAACGTCATACATAATGACGTATCTACTAGACGTGAACGAGAAAAAATACACGTACCTGCTTTTCACGTCTAGTAGCGACATAGTCATTTTCTGTGCATACGTATTATTAGCTTGATTGTCTTGCAGTTGGACATTAAACCCCTCTTGATAATGTGTTGTTCTTGTTGTATAAGTTTGTGTTGCTATTTCCAGTGCTATCTGAATTCTTCTCTTTATGTACTTTATGAATGATTCGAAAGTTATATCGCAATTTTCATGTTTACATTTGAAAATGAAGTATTTTCCTAGAATAACGATGAAATTAAATGTTTGTGCCAAATGTGCATCATCATTTATTCTTATAGAAATATTTTGAAAGTTCACTATACATGTTATACACTTATCATTTAGGTAAGTTCTTAGCTGAGACCAAAAATGTTGCGCATGCGTACATTCCCAGAATAAAATGTTTTATACTTTCAACATACATAGAACAAAAATCACATACTAGGTAACTACTTACTATATGACAGCGATACAGTAGTTTATTTACCCTCATAATTCGCATCAGGTATTTGTATTAGAAGTTGCGTAATGTGGAATATATAGTGCAAATGAAACTTAACGTGTACATTTGTTTCCAACATAAACATGATAAAGCACCTTCTGAAAACTCGTTTGTCCATTTTGGTAGATTTATTGACTTAATCATATTAATGCAGTCAGTCATTTCTGAATGACGCATGAAATGGGGCAGAAAGCAAATACAATTGGAAATATGGTCTTAATTGAAATTGCTTTGACATCCAGAAAATGGCATCCAGTTAATATTAACAATTTAAGTTTAAATGTAACACTTTTAATTTGCCATATTTAACCCGCGCATTGTGAACTGTAACATTTCCATCAGTCAGTAAGTATCTTTCGAAGTAGTCACCAAGTTGAACACGATTGACGCGTATGAATTGCAATGCGGTTGTACTATGCAAACACCAATATTCATTCATATTGATTCCTTTTCATGTACAGTGGTAACCTCTCTAAACCGGACGCCGATAACACTTTTTTCACTGACATGTATCTCTGATGTTAATGCGTGTTCATGATTGCAAAGCTCACACACATGTCTTGGAGCGCTCATATGCCAGAATTAAAATGGAACCTGTCTAAACCGGACTCCCTGGGAGTCTCCCAGGGTGTCCGGTTTAGAGAGGTTCCACTGTATAACAGCCGCCTCATTGATGGGATAAAAGTAATAACTACGTCACCAAATAACAATATCAGAATAGACAAAGTAGACCGAAGCGTCAAATAAATTAAAATGTGGAAATTCAAGACGGCGGCGTGTAATTTCCATTTACCGGGGCATGGACCCATGTTTCCGTCCTCCGATTCTGAATCATCGCCGGTACAGGGCGCACCCCCGTGAGCCGGCTTGGGATCTGTACACTTCCGGCTCCTATCCCGTGTCGCTGCCCCACAGGTAGCCGTCCATGACGACCAGGTAGACCATGTGCTCCAACCACCATCCACTATGTGTAGATATAGCTCATTATACACCGAACATGACAATTTGTTTCTAAAATAAACCTTCTTCTGAAAACTAATTTGTACATTTTGGTAGTAAATTTATTAACGTAATCATATTAATGCAGTCAGACATTTCTGAATGAAACACGAACTGGGGCAGAGAGCAAATACAATTGGAAATATGATTTTAAATGGAAATTGATTTGGAATCCCGAAAATGGCATGCAGTTAATATTAAAAATTTAATTTAAATGTAGCACTTTCAATTTGGCCGATTTAACCCGTGCATTGTGAACTGTAACATTTCCAATGGAAATGATTATAAAGTGCTGTCAACACGTGATGTTTGTATTGATAAAGAGGGCAAAAGCAACAGCAGTCGGCACGTTTCGTGTTCAGCAGTCTAAGGGTTATATATTGAGGAAATCATCCATTTAGGAGATAAAATAGCGGCTGTTACAGAGAGGGTGTTGTTGTAGAGAGGTGGCCGTTAGTGGAGGTTCGACTGTATATCGATACCGTATCATCGTATAACACCGTATATTGGTTTACATTCTACAGACATACTATATGTTTGATGTTTGTACTGGCATGGTATTACTATCCCGTACGTCTACCCGAATTGGGTATACATTTAATATCTGAACGGGCTACAAATAATTAAATATACTGCATGTACAGTCAAGGGACAGAATGTGTCACTACCCTGTTACCAACTTGTCTAAATTGGGTTACCCTGTCAGTGCAAATGCGCTGTTGCTATTTATAGACATGGAACAGGAAGGCTGAATTTACATAATACTATTACATCATAATTAACTGATCACATGACATAAAAAATGGAAGCTGTGCACTTCCCGCAACAATGGGTAACACTGTGTTTCATTAATAACTGCCAAACAAAAAGAATTGAGTAATGAAGTTAGAAAATTAATCATAACTTCTTACGTGTAAGCCAAAATCAGTCAGAATTGGCAAGATTATTTAATATACCACGGTCCACCATTAAGATCATCATAAAGAAATGTCAATAATTTGGAACTGTGAAAATAGACCAGGAAGACGCAGGAAGAAATTGTTTACAGAGAGGGATAGCAATCAACGTTATCGTGTTGCGAAACAGAACAGAAGGAGATCACTGCATGATATTACCCGCATAATTAATGAGGGTAAGGACCATACTTTATGTACTAAAAATCCATGATCTGGGGTATAAGCGCCGTGTTCCCAAGACACGGGTAGTGGTGAGGCATGCCAACAAGAAAAACAAGGTTACGTGGGCTAAAGAAAGAAGGAAATGGACAGTTGATGAACACTGGAGTAAGTGGATATTTAGTGATGAAAGTCAAATTGTAATTGGTGGAAATAACCGTGTGGCTTATCTGGAGAAAGGGCTCGGAAGTCAACGACCCCGAGCTTGTGTGCGAACCACCAGGGGGCGAGTCAATTTGATGGTGTGTGGATGTAATTGTTATGAAAATGTTGGAACATTAACACATGTAGAAAGCAGCATAAATGCTACTAAATATATTGAAATACTTGACGATAATTTGTGGCCAGTTGTTGCACGCCATTTCCATGGCAACGACTATATATTTATGTATGACAATGCCCCTGCCCACAGGGCCTGTTTAGTGAAAGTACATATAGAAACAAACAACATAAAGAACACAACGTGGCCAGCACAGTCCCCAGACATAAATCCTATATAAAATATTTGGCTCAAACTAAAAAGGGACATACAACCTTCTGTTGTGGTAATTTCTGTGTCGATTTATTAAACTTAATTATTACTATTTTATGTAAGTACATTATGTATTATATATGCCAACCAATCAATTTGTTATTATATACGTACATCATTACATTTTGGCTGTGAGAATGTAATAAATTCAGTATAATAATTATGCATACTTTCAATCATCAAATATATGCAGTGGTTAGTTCTATATGAAATAATTCATTTTTGGAAAAATAAATGATTTCTCCCTCAAAGTACACTTTTCTAGATAAGTATATTCTGCATTTGATGAAATAGGCTAATGAAACAAATCCGGACTGTACATGCGGACGAAACGTGTTTTAAGTAATACATACCATCGTCATTCCCTTTCCCTTTTCCTTTGCCTACAAATATAATATATCGGATGAACAAATAGCCGTTCAGCTTTTCTTTCGAATTTCGTTGATCACAACCTACACTAATTACTGAAGTATACTTTCTCATATCATGCTAAATTGTCCATGCATGCAACTGCTTAAACCCTATATTTTTAGTATTAACGTTGTAGTGCTGAAATACACATTTAAAGAAATGTGATCGAAAATCGAAAATTAAAATGTGTAAAATTTAATAAGTAAACTGTCATGTTAAGTTTCTGACCACTGGAACTTTCCATTATAGAAACTTGAATTTCTAGTTGATATTATGTGTTCTTACATTTAAGCCAGTAGCTTACATAAATATAACGATGAATTACACCACTTGGCAGTAGTAGTTTACATACAAATGTAACTCCCGTGTTTACCATATATGGAGAAGTGACGTCAGTAACGTCACAATGACGTGTCTCCTTCGACCAATCAAATACGTTCTCAGACAAACCCTCTGAATCGAGAGAGTCGTCGTTACAACGACCCGAATCTAGAAATTGATTCGCAAACCTCTTGGCCATATTTTACGCTTGATTTGCTTTGTGTTTTATGACAAATCATATGAGAAATGCAAGAAAATGTTTATTTAACCATGTTAATCGTGATTGGCTCCTACGGCTAAACAAACTCGTTTCGCTACGCTCACTCGTTTGTTTAGCGGAAGGACCCAATCACTCGTGCATTATTTCACGATAATCAGTTCACCTGGTCAAATAAACGGTATGTATCACGGTGAACACAATGGTATAATTTCATAAATGTGATATAACGCATGCGTAATAACAAGGGCATCGTCATTACTAAGCTAATACCCTCGCTGGCAGCCTTGAGAATAAAATGGTTTAACATGTTTGCCTTACAAACAAGGTAAACATAAGTATTTGTTTTTACTGACCTTGACCTTGGGCGGTCGGACGTGGGTTATATGCAAAACAGAGCACCATCCCTAGACATATTATGGCCAATTATTATCAACATCGGTGAAGCGGTTAATAAGTTATTGGAACATAAACGATGTATGCACGTACATGGACTAACACTATCTTTCTGCAAAAATCAAAATCTAAAATGGTCGGATGCCACTTAGCGTTCAGTAGAAACTAATTCATTGATAAAGGCCTGGTGCCCAAACGTCGGAAAAGTTGGTTCCTGGTTTTTGCAGAAGTGTTGAACTTTGTTATTGTATTAAATGGGTTACACCACGTCATAAAAAGGTTTCTATATGATAAATATTGTTTATAGTCATGAATCGATATGACGTCAGAGCTCCATATAAGTTCTGTATCTAAAGATTATTATACCCCCAAATGTATTATTGGTGATCTTCCTTATTAAAGTTACATGCCCACGTGCCCGGTTATAATATAGGGATGCATATTTGTTTCGTCCATACATTATATATAACATTTTTCGGACAGAATGAACAGTCATGAACCATTTTCGGACGATATAATTGGCATTTTTATACTTCGTGTATCACACATGCATTTTCACTATAATACCAGAGGCGATAACCGTGTTTCTTTAAAATGTTAACTGACATTACTATTTCTTCTCTGTAATTACTTTCTTATGAGCAATGATCATACTCATATATTAATCTGTTGAAAATATTATTTGTTCAGGTGATTCGTTTAATTAGTATAAATAATTAAAAAATACCATGCCTCATTTGCATATGAAAATAGCCTGATACATGTACCACCGCGCGTCATTATCAGTAAAATAAATGTTACTAAATGATTATATCTGTATTGCGGACACTCGTAATTGTTAGAACTGGTGGAATAGTGACACAATTATACACTTATTTAATTCCTGTAAAGAACACTGTGTGCCTACTGCGTGGGCATTTACCTTTAAAGGTACATGCCCACTCAGTAGGCACAAATGCCAGGTTATACTACAGGGAGACAGATTGTTTTGTATATTCTGTAGATATGAACTTTTCTGGCAAAGAAACATTCACTCAGCATTATCCCACTTACTGATTGGCATTATTATGCATTTTATATCAGACGAAAATTACCACACTGATATCGGGGACGATAATAGTGTTTCCTTAAAATGTTAACGAACGTTATTATTTATTATCTGTATTTATTTACTTGTTGATGTGCAATGATCATACTTTATAATCTGTCGAAATTATTATTTGTTCACGTGACGCTTTTAATTAGTATAAATAATTTAAAAAAATGTCATGCCACATTTACATATGAAAATAGCCAGATACCGTCTCGAGTCACTATCAGTAAAATAAATATTACGACATTATTATATCTGTATAGCGGGCACTTGTAATTTTTCGAACTGGTGGAATAGTTACACAATTATGTTATTTAATTCCTATAGAGAATTGTTTGTGGTTACTGAGTGGGCATGTACCTTTAAAGCAAATTTTAGAAATTAAAGCAAATCTAAACATTCATTTATTTCATCTGCAAAAAGCAAACAAAGTCAATTTTCAACTTTATTACAGTATTTTCACTACTCAATTTGAAGAAATCAAAGCATATTTTCATATTGCTGTGAGTATGTTGTACTCCCAATGTTGGTAATCAATGCGTATTCTGCTAAAATAAGTGCATCTGCTGATATGCTTGAAAATCTTTAATAACTTTACGTTCAAATTGCTGTTTGAATGTTCCATATTCGCACTTTCTTCACTTTACAGTAGCTCAATTAGGTACCGAAGTCCCATTTTTACTTCCGACTTTGCCCTGAAAAACCGCCATTGTGATTGCTAATATGAATATATACCTAAACTATATGTATAAGTTATGCATAATATATTTAAAAAACAAATAGTAACCAACAGAAAAGTCCTACTGCAAAATATTGGCCATAATGAGGAAAGTCGTACACAATGCGCGTGCTTTTGTCTGATATTGTCTTGGACCATCAATTATAATATTCCTATTAAAGTATCGTCACCGTTACTGCCTTTTCATCTCCTGACATTATAAACGACAATAATATATAAATCAAAATATGAAGGATATATTGTATAATTATTGTACTCGTACAAGACATGAAACAAACTTGGATTCCACTACGCAATTATATGTTAATTCCTATTTCCCAACCGGGTTCATTGAAAAGATAAACTAAGTTACCATGGATCATCATTTTGTAGCTTAATTGTCCTACTAAATTACACTTTCCTCTACTACCTTTGTCAATTGTACGATTGTTTCAGAACGTAAGTACTAAATAACAAAGAATAAATAATACTAACCCTTGCTACCTTTGTCACCTGAAAATAATGAGGAAGAAACAATTAACGTATATATATACACATAAAGAAAGTAATAACTCTAAGTTACAGGTTTCATGCTCTATACAATTTATATATGTCATGGTATATACAATGAGATGGTGGTGTTTTCTATGTGACAAATATAATTATTCACAGATACATGTATGCATTTGGAAATATGAGTTATATCACTTGGTACTATTGTATGATCATGTAACGTAGCGTAGCGCCAGTCGCTGACAATGTAGAAAAGCAGTCAAAACTGTTAGCCGGAATAAATGACATAATGTCTACATAAGGATATGGCATTCATATATTAAAAACAAGTGTATTCATATATATATATATATATATGTATATAATAACAAAAAAGAGGTGCACGTTCAAAAAAAGTATATTCTTGAAAGTCCGATTCCACTACGCAATTATATTTTAATTCCTGTTTCCCAACCGGGACACTGCCTTTCAGAATGAGAGTCCTAAATAAAAAAGAATAACTAATACTAAACCTTGCGACCTTTACCACACATGAAACGAATAAGGAAGGAACTATTATTAGCGTTTATATATATGTTTATTTAAATGTAGTAATTAAATGCTGAACAAGTGACTATACAAATATGCAAAATGTCAACACATAATACTAGGCATACACAATGAGATGTACGTAGATGTTTCTCGATCTTACAATAATTATACCAGAAGAGTATATGTATCTCATATATGTAATGCGAAATTATTATGTCCGCACTGTGCATATTTTATACTAGATTTACTATGTTTGCAAATTACTTATTTACTTCCACTGTATAATTGTAAACACGATATGTGTAATAAAAACTCATAAGTGCAGACATATAAATGCATATTATTGACATGGGGTGTGTCCAGTTGTGTATTCTAGGCATCTTCCAGAAATATACATCTGGTCAATAGATTTTATATTTTATTTGTTTCCCCATTACTGCATATATGCACATGCTACATGTATGATAAAGATTAAACACCAGTAACGATGTGTGATTAGTTGTGTATTTTAATGGAGAGTTAGTCACAAAAACTTTGAAAAATACAATAATATCTGAAAAAATATTAAGTATATATTGTATAATTATTATACTCGTACATTACATTAAACAAATCCCCATTCAACTACCCAATCATGTGTTAATTCCTCAACCGAGTTCACTGCAAGAAAGATAAAACTAATTACCATGGTTCATCATATCTAGCTTAATTGTTCTACTAAATTACTCTTTCCTATAAATAACAAAGAATAAATAATACCTGAAATTTATGCATTTGAAAATATGAGTTATATCAATTGGTACTATTGTGTGATAATGTCAGATAACGTTGTAGTGTAGCGCTAGTCGCTGACAATCTAGAAAAGCAGTCAAACCGGCGAGCTGGAATAAATGACATAATTTCTACATAAGGTTATGGCATTCACATATTAAAAATAATGTGTATTCATATATATGTGTCTGTATAGTATGAAAACAGATGTGCACGTACAAGAAATGTATATGCCTGAAAGAAAGTCCGATTCCACTACGCATTTAAATTTTAATTCCTGTTTACTTTCCGGGTCACTGCTTTTCAGAATGAGATAACTAAATAATATTGAATAACTAATATTAACCCTTGCTGCCTTTGTCACCTGAAAAGAATGAGAAAGAAACAACAATTATATATATTTTTATCTATATAAATGTAGTATGTAATTAACTGCTTAATAATGTCAACACATACTACTATGCATATACAAGTAGATGTACATAGTTGTTTCTCGACCTTACAATAATTATACCAGAAAAATATATGTATCTCATATATTTAATGCGAAATTATTATGTCTGCACTGTGCAATTTTATAATAGATTTAATATGTTTGCAAATTACTTATTTACTTCCACTGTATAAATGGAAACACGATATGCGTAATAAAAATACATAATTGCAGACATATACATACATGGTATTGCCATGGGGTGTATCTAGCCGTGTATTTTAGTTATCTTCCCGAAATAGACATCTGGTCAGTAGTTTTTATATTTTATTCTTCTCCCCATTACTGCATATATGCACATTGCTACATGTATAATAAAGATGTGTGTAGACAAATTCCGATTCCACTACGCAATTATATGTTAATTCCTCAACCGAGTTCACTGCCAGAAAGATAAAACTAGTTACCATGGTTCATCATGTTCTAGCTTAATTGTTCTACTAAATTACTCTTTCCTATGAATGCTAAATAATACTAACCCTTGCTACCTTTGTCACCTGAAAAGAATGAGGAAGAAACAATTAGCGTAAATATATATATATATATATATATATATATATATATATATATATATCTATATATAATATATATATATATATATTTCTATTGAAATTGTATAATATCTGATTGCAAGTATAATATATACAGAAAGTAACAACTCTAAGTTACAGGTTTCATGATATATACATTATATATATTTCATGGTATATACAATGAGATTGTTTAGTGTGGTGTTTTATATGTGACTACTATAATTATTCACAGATACATGTATGCATTTGAAACTAAGAGTTATATCACTTGGTATTATTGTGTGATAATGTCAGATAACGTTGTAGCGTAGCGCCAGTCGTTCACAATCTAGAAAAGCAGTCAAACCGGCTAGCCGGAATAAATGACATAATGTTTACATATGGTTATGGCATTCATATATTAAAAATAATGTGCATTCATATATATGCAATGTATATATGTGTGTGTGTATAGTATGGAAACAGATGTGCACGTCCTAGAAATGTATATGCCTGAAACAAAGTCCGATTCCACTACGCAATTATATTTTAATTCCTGTTTACCAACCGGGTCACTGTTTTTCAGAATGAGAGAACTAAGTACTAAAGAATAATTAATACTAACCCTTGATGCCTTTGTCACCTGAAAAGAATGAGGAAGAAACAACTATTATAGAGTTTGTATCTACATAAATGTAGAATGTAATTAACTGCTTAATGAGAGACTTGAAAATATGCAAAATGTCAACACATAATACCATGCATATACAATTAGATGCACGTAGTTGTTTACCGACCTTACAATAATTATACCAGAATAATATACGTATCTCATATATTTAATGCGAAATTATATGTCTGCATTGTGCTATTTTATAATAGATTTAATATGTTTGCAAATAACTTATTTACTTCAACTGTATAATTGTAAACACGATATGCGTAATAAAAATACATAATTGCAGACATATAAATACATATTATTGCCATGGGATGTATCCAACAGAGTATTTTAGTTATCTTCCAGAAATATACATCTTGTCAATAGTTTTTATATGTTATTCTTCTCCCCATTACTGCATATATGCACATGCTACATGTATAATAAAGATGTGAGTAGGCAAACATATCATCAGTAACGAGACGTGTTTAATTGTGTATTTGAATGGAGATTCAGTCTTAAAAACTTGATAAACTACAACAATATATAAAACATATGAAGTATATGTTGTATAAGTATTATACTCGTACATGACATGAAACAAATTCCGATTTCAATACACAATTATATGTTAATTCCTCAACCGAGTTGACTGCCAGAAAGATAAAACTTGTTGCCATGGTTCATCATTTTCTAGCTTAATTGCTATACTAAATGACTCTTTCCTCTACTGCCTTTGTCAATTGTACGATTGCTTCAGAATGTAAGTACTAAGTAACAAATAATAAATAATACTAACCCTTGCTACCTTTGTCACCTGAAAAGAATGAGGAAGAAACAATTAGCGTATGTATATACACACAGAAAGAAAGTAATAACTCTAAGTTACAGGTTTCATGATATATACATTATATATATTTCATGTTATATACAATGAGATTGTTTAGTGTTGTGTTTTCTATGTGACTACTATAATTATTCACACGCACATGTATGCATTTGAAAATATGAGTTATATCACTTGGTAGTATTGTTTGATAATGTCAGGTAACGTTGTAGCGTAGCGCCAGTCGTACACAATCTAGAAAAACAGTCAAACCGGCGAGCCGGTATACATGACATAATGTCTATATATGGTTATGGCATTCATATATTAAAAATAATGTTTATTCATATATATATATATATATGTGTATAGTATGAAAACAGATGTGCACGTACAATAAATGTATATCCTTGAAAGAAAATCCGATTCCACTACGCAAATATATTTTATTTCCAGTTTACCAACCGGGTCACTGCTTTTCACAATGAGATAACTAAATAATAAAGAATGACTAATACTAACCCTTGCTGCCTTTGTCACCTGAAAAGAATGAGGAAGAAACTGGTATTATATAGTTTTTATATATATAAATGTAGTATGTAATTAACTGCTTAATATGACTTGAACATGTGCAAAATGTCAACACATAATACCATGCATATACAATTAGATGTACGTAGTTGTTTAACGACCTTACAATAATTATACCAGAATAATATACGTATCTCATATATTTAATGCGAAATTATTATGTCTGCACTGTGCTATTTTATAATAGATTTACTATGTTTGCAAATAACTTATTTACTTCAACTGTATAATTGTAAACACGATAAAAATACATAATTCCAGACATATACATACATATTATTGCCATGGGGTGTATCCAACAGAGTGTTTTAGTTATCTTCCAGCGGCCAATTGTATAAACCTTGGTTAAATGCTAACCACTGGTTAAATCCGTGGTTAGGGTAAATATTTGGTTAAAGTATTGGTTAGCGATTGTATAAAACTCCGGTTAAATTTTAACCATGATATTTCTGATTAAATTTAACCGACCTAAATAAGCTTGGTTAAATTTTAACCAGTCTCTTCGGAGAAAACAAAATGGCAAATTTCGGTAAATTCACTCCACATTGATTAAATAAGTTTGTTTTTACCGCATTGACAATCTATTTATACATCCAGCTGCAGTATCAGTGTTACGTCACTATATAGCACTGTCGCATACGTGTTAACTCCAGTACACACGCGCGGTAATGACAATAATTCAATACACACGATCAGTGTGTTTGTTTTAGAAGGCAGTTTCACGGACTTTATGGCTGATTCAGTGACTGTCAATTTTAGCAGCTACAACTTGTTATTGTTTATGGACATTAAGAAACGTGTATGGAGTTTGAAAACAAAGCAAACAGGCCCGTAGCCAGACCTGTTTGAAGGGGGGGGGTCGTTTCGAAGGCCCAATGAGGCTGGATAACGATGAGGGATAACGGAGATACACAGAATACTACAAGATACAGGTAATATCAGCCCCCCCCCCCCAAACAAAATTTGTGTATACCAAACATTAGTTGCGGGAAGTAACTCTGCAGAATACAATATTATGTAACTCCCGTATTGTCCGTACCCAGAGTTATGTACATGTATTTTGCAAAGTTATTTCCCACAACTAGCCCAAAATTGATATACATATTATTTAATACATTTAAAAGATGTTGTGTCTATATAAATGACTATGTAGATTTCTAAATCCATGCATATTTGTACCTATTACCAAAAAGTTACCCTAGAATACTCCCGTATCGTCCGTACACAGAGTATTCTGCAGAGTTACTTCCCGCAACTAATTTGTACCCACATGTTTTGGGGAAAAATGGGTATATTCTGTTTGTCACAAGTTTCCGTTCGTAAATACGTCTCACGTCCATGTATGTCCATCACGTTTTCTTGTCAGAGGTTAAACTTTTAAACCATAACAGACATGATAGATCTACATGTAGTTGCGAACAGTAACTCTTGCAATATTCTCCCCTACCGTCCGTAGATGTGCAGTACAGTAACAGGAGTACATTGCAAGACTTAATACAGGGTACGAAAATTCTTGCAATTTTTCTCGTCCTTACTTTGACAGGAATGGCAAAACTAAGAAATCTACATTACAAAACTTGAAATTTCCACTCGTCCTGCTGGCATTTCCCCTCGCCAGGACGAGCGGACGAGTGAAATTTGTGTGGCCTGTACTATTCACAACTATGATAGATGGAGACTTGAGATTTGGTATGTGGCTTAATTACTTATAATGCAAGTTACGGTTTGTACATACATCTGCAAAGTGATTTTTCATTTGATTTCCGGCTCATTGATTATGTACCCATTTCAGACCTTGAAATTTCGAAATGGGTACATTGCGATATACTTTTGTCTAGTTTTATTTATTTAATGGGTTGTTGATTTGTTTACGTTATGTAATGTGCAGTGGTAAAATGAAAGAAATGCTGTTCTTTCATTTTACCACAGAATATTTTAAGTAATCACTGGATTTGATAAGATGTCTATTTTATTCAAATTGCTGTCGTTAAATATAAATTGTATTCAACTAGTTGTATCATATTGTTTTAATTTATATTTTTCAGGAAACCATATGATGAGAACATCCCTACCAGAGATTGGCTGTATCTGCATTCAGTACTACATGTATCAACTATGTGTGACTTGGGAAGAGGAATGAATATGCTATCAGCAACGCCATGATCTAGTTTAAACTTTTGAGCACCAAACTTCAAACAATTTCACTGACTATATTGGATTCTGTGGTGCAAGATACTCTCAGACTTTATATATGGTTATTCACCCTTAGACCGCTTATTTTTGTTGTCGTCTGTTGTTTATTTTTTATTTTCAATTTTTATCATCAAAAACATGCTTTGACAGCACTTTAGAATAATTTACTACATGTTTTGACAGCAATTCAGAATCATCGGAAATTATTCTGAAGTGCTGTCAAACCATGTTTTTATTGAGAAATAAGGCAATATATAAAAGCAACAGCAGACGACAATTGTAGTGAGTAGCGGTCTAAGGGTTAAAGCGTCTCAGATGGTACTTCCGAAGATATGCAGAAACAATTGAGATATGTCACTCGATGTTGTATGAATTCGGGCACAACTTGTCACTGGTCATAAACATTTGTCAGTTAATTTGAATGTCCGCTGCCGATATAGTAAACATGATCTCCAGGAAATTTCAGAATAAATTGAACTATGTTGTCGGCCTATTGCGTCATAAATTTACAGAAAACCATGGGAGTAATTATGTAATCCCTTTTACCGATTCATGGTTACCACTGACCACCACTTTGCTGCAGATAAGACACAAAGACATACCTGCTTGAAACTCTTTGTATTAAAATATATTTTCAGCATGTTACATGCACTTGTATACTGGATTGGCCAAGTTGGCCATCTTTGTGTGTTCCAGCCAGTAGCCAGTTTCCCCTGTTATGTCGTTTAACAAAGAACGCAACATGTGAAGTAGAACATATCATATAATGAACATGTAGCTACTCACATCTGCATATGATGTATGCGCGAAATAGTATTTGTTTCACTGTCATATTATTTTTGTTTGTATCGCTCGAAGTGGTGAAACTGCATGGATACAATGTAGCTTGAAACAAAAATTGAAGGCAAGTGTATCTTTCTATGACCTTAAGTTATCGTTGCCATTGTGTCTAGTCCAAACAAGTTTGTCCTGTGACTACACTTGTGAGAAATATGACAGCTATTTTTTGGCAAAACTGGTTGCACAAGTTTGCAACTCTATTAATGTTTTCAATAATATATATTTTGTTTACTATTTTCATGTCGTTCACTGGGTCGTATATATGGCTGTGAATGGAAAAATGAGGCATATGTATTTTGCGACCAGTGTATATCTAGATCAGCCTGTGCTTCGGCATTGTTCACCATTCCATCAACCAAACTGACCACATTCTTCTAGTAAACAATATAGATCATTATCAGGCTACAGGAGTATGTCATTATCCCCTCGCCGATAGGGGATATACCGTTAGTCTATGTACAAGTACTTACATACGTACGTTAGTAACACCATCATTTTTTCAATAACTCCTGAACCATTTCACAGATTTTGATAATACATATTTGTCCACAATGTGTGTCTAGGGATGGTGCTTTGTTTTGAAGGTCAAGGTCACTGAGGACTTGTGTTTTATTTGTATTATCAAGGCTGATAATGAGGGATAAGCTTCATTTAACGATGCCATTTATTGTTTGATCAGGAGCTACACAGGACACAAATTCCATAAGCACCATTTCTCCAGTCACAGCCAAAATACATGCCCAGCAAGCACCGTCAAATAAGGGTAATTTTATCAGATCAAGGTCCATATAGTATAGACAGCCCATTCAGAACTGAAGATATGTGCCTTATTATAGTGCTGAAAATTAGTTAAAATTTTGAGTTGTTCTCTGTGCGTGTCATGTACTTTTTGGATAAATGTCATACTGTTGTGTTTGCTTTTCTTCAATCCTTTCGTGTGTGAACGTCATACCTGCAAGGTTACATTAACTAGAGGAGTGAGCAGGGGCTAAGGGATACCCCCCCCCCCCCCGACTCTCATTATGTCAAGGAGGTGGGCAGGGGTATACCAATTACAAAACTCCCTGAAAATGCTAAAGTTCGCAGGTATGACATCCCTACCATGTGTGCTGAACACCGTGCTCATGAAACCACTCTCCGCCCACCAATTAATCTTAGATTCTTCATTGAGCCTCCTGATAACATGACGTAGACTCTCAGTGAAATACTGACGTCATATGCAATAGTGACGTCATAGTAATCACAGCGGTAAAATAATGCCGTTTGTAAGCAAGTCGTTTTATATTCGACGGCACTAACCATATATACTCGTAACGGCACTAACCATATATACTCGTAAGACAGACGGAAATATAGTAAATACATGGGTAGTGCCGTCAATTATAAAATATATTCGGTTCAGCCTTAGTATTAGACAGATTTATTGGGGAGAGCTTTAGCGAGCCCCTATAAAGTTGTCGGGACGAAACCGAATATATTTTATATTCAACGGCACTAATCATGTATTTAATTTATACCGCATACTAAATTTAATTGTTTGAACTTGCGTAGCGTCATGTGTTGACGTCATTCCCTCGACATACGTCACAAATCTAGCGACGTAATTCAGCGGCGTCCACGCTATGTAGGTTCGGTATTGTATCTGATTTAATGTCCGAATTATTTACGATGAGCCTTAATATTGGCTGTTTTTAGACTACACATATGTCATAATAAGCATTGCAATCGTAATGGACATATCCATACCCCCTAGCAACATTGGGGCATTTCGGACCTCAAGACTGGGCCCTGAGGATGCTGGAAATGGCGTTTCACGCCTAAGATTTCAAAAATTGCCGGTGGAGCATGGCCCCGGACCCCCTAGGCCTAGCAAACTCGGGACATTTGGACCCTCACGATTGGGCCCT
Source organism: Conchocele bisecta (assembly GCA_029237695.1). Lineage (NCBI taxonomy): Eukaryota > Metazoa > Mollusca > Bivalvia > Lucinida > Thyasiridae > Conchocele > Conchocele bisecta. Next base: position 13,642,667 of record CM055275.1, on the reverse strand, counting down.
CAGTAATTTTCCCGTTCTGCCGCATATGAAGTGCTGCATTCAAAGTTGGACACATCTTACGTTCATGTTGATATGCGGCACCAAGGGCATTATCAGGGGCGGCGGAAGTGGGGGGGGGGGCAGGGCACCCACTTCCGCCGCCCCTGCTAATTCCCTTGTCTCATAAAAATATGCCAATAGCGACGTGTTGTTTACAATTGAAAATGGCGGCTCACGAGCCTTTAAACTCGATTTTAATTTGCTAATATCGGGCCGTATTAATGGAGCATGGCCCCGGACCCCCACCCCCCCCCCCCTCATAGCAACATCCATGCCATTTGGGTCCTCAAGACTGGGACCTGAGAATGCAGGAAATGGCGTTTGACGCCTCTTACATTTTAAAAATTTACGGTGGAGCATGCCCCCGAACGCATCTAACAACATCGGGCCATTTGTGCCCTCAAGACTGGGCCCTGAGGATGCAGGAAATGGCGTTTCACGCCTCTTAGATGTCAACAATTTCAGGGGGAGCATGCTCCCGGAAAAGTCGGACCCTCACGATTGCCCCCGCCCCCCTCCAATAAGTTTCCCGTTCCGCCGCCTATGATTATTGTTTATGTTTACAATAACCCGTTCTCACGCAAGGACAGATGCCGCGAAAATACTCGGAACCGGAATTAGTATTGAAATGCATTGTGGGAACGGACTTGCACTGGTTTGGTTAATTTAACCAGTGGTTAAATCTTCCAGAAACTGGTTAGTTAACCATAGGTTAGTGGGGTTTTAAATAAACGGTTAACCAGTCTGGTTAAGTAACCACGCTGGTTAAAATTTAACCAGTGGTTAGGCGCTAACCAGTGGTTAATTTAACCAAGGTTTATACAATTGGCCCCTGAAATATACATCTTGTCAATAGATTTTATATTTCATTGTTCTCCCCATTACTGCATATATGCACATGCTACATGTATAATAAAGATGTGTGTAGGCAAACATATCAGCAGTAGCGAGACGTGTTTAATTGTGCATTTGAATGGAGATTTAGTCTTAAACACTTGATAAACTACAATAATATATAAAACGTATGAAGTGTAATGTATAATTATTATACTCGTACATGACATGAACCAAATTCCGATTTCAATACGCAATTATATGTTAATTCCTCAACCGAGTTGACTGCCAGAAAGATAAAACTCTTTGCCATGGTTCATCATTTTCTAGCTTAATGTTTCTACTTAATGACGATTTCCTCTACTACCATTGTCAATTGTACGATTGCTTCAGAATGTAAGTACTAAATAACAAAGAAAAAATAATACTAACCCTTGCTACCTTTGTCACCTGAAAAGAATGAGGAATAAACAATTAGCGTATATATATACACAAAAAAATAAAGTAATAACTCTATGTTACAGGTTTCAGGATATATACATTATATATATTTCATGTTATATACAATGAGATTTTATAGTGTGGTGTTTTCTATTTGACAACTATAATTATTCACAGATACATGTATGCATGTGAAAATATGTGTTATATGACTTGGTAATATTGTGTGATATTGTCAGGTAACGTTGTAGCGTAGCGCCAGTCGCTGACAATGTAGAAAAACAGTCAAATCTGTTAGCCGAAATAAATGACATAATGTCTACATATGGATATGGCATTCATATATTAAAAATATGTGTATAAATATATATATATGTATAGTATCAAAAAAGATGTAATTTGCGTGTTTTGTCCTGGTCCGCCATTTATTTTGCATAATATTCGAACGGTTACTACCTTTATATGTATATCATATATTTGATGTGAAAATTACTATGTCTGCACCGTGCATATTTTATTATATATTGGCTATATCTGCAAATTGCTTGTATAATCAAGATATGTGTAATACAAACTCATAATGGCTGACATATAAGGACACATTATTATAATTAATTGCGTCTAGTTGTATATTTTAAAATTCTTAGGAGTACTATTGTTTCAGAGGGATAGTACAAATTATAAAGAATAAATAATACTAAATTTTGCTGCCTTTTTCACATGGAAATAATAAGGAAGTAAATAAAATATATATACTACACAGGAAAATAATTTAACAAATAATACTAGGCATATACAATGAGTTGTACGTAGGTCTTCTGTGAAAATTACTATATTTGCACCATGAATATTTTTTCATAGATTTACTATATCCGCACATTACTTATTTACTTGCACCGTAGATGTATAATCAAGATGTCTATAATACAAACGCATAATGGCTGACATAAATACATTATATTTGAATTGGATGCGTTTAGTTGTGTATTTTAATAATCTTCCGCGTCATGAATCAATTCCTTCCAAATTTATTATTTGTCTACAATATTTTCATACTGATGTACTAAATAATACTAACCTTTACCTCCTTTTCCTTTGTCATCACCTGAAAATATCGAAGAAGTAAAACTATTAACGTATGAATATATATTGTCATAACTATATACTAAACAAGAGAAAAAGGTAGACACATATAATAGAAGACATATACAATGAGTTGTACGTAGGTGTTTTTCCATCGTGCAGCAATAATTCCAGAAGAATATACATAATGTCATATATTTAATGTGAAGATTACTATGTCTGCAAAGTGCATATTTTATCACATATTGGCTATATCTGCAAATTACTTGTATAATCAAGATAAGTGTAATACAAACTCATAAAGGCTGATGTATAAAGACGCATTATTATAATTAGATGCGTGTAGTTGTATATTTTAAAATTCTTAGGCATAAGATTGTTTCAGAGGGATAGTACCAAATTATAAATAATAAATAATACAAACTTTTGCTGTCTTTTTCACATGAAAATAATAAGGAAGTAAAAAAAACTTAGCTAATCTAATTAACTGCTTAATAATTGACTTTTAGATATATACTACACAGGAAAATAATTTAACAAATAATATTAGGCATATACAATGAGTTGTACGTAGGTCTTCTGTGAAAATTACTATATTTGCACCATGAATATTTTTTCATAGATTTACTATATCCGCACATTACTTATTTACTTGCACCGTAGATGTATAATCAAGATGTCTATAATACAAACGCATAATGGCTGACATATAAATACATTATATTTGAATTAGATGGGTTTAGTTGTGTATTTTAATAACCTTCCGCGTCATGAATCAATTCCTTCCAAATTTATTATTTGTCTACAATATATTCATACTGATGTACTAAAGAATACTAACCTTTACCTCCTTTTCCTTTGTCATCACCTGCAAATATCGAAGAAGTAAAACTATTAACGTATGAATATATATTATCATTAATATATACTAAACAGGAGCAAAATGTAAACACACATAATAGAAGACATATACAATGAGGTGTACGTATGTGTTTATCCATCGTGCAGCAATTATTCCAGAATAATATACATATATCATATATTTAATGTGAACATTAATATGTCTGCACAGTGCATATTTTATCATATATTGGCATTTTCTGCAAATTACTTGTATAATCAAGATACATGTAATACAAACTCATAATGGCTGACATATAAGGACACATTATATATTATAATTAGATGCGTCTAGTTGTATATTTTAAAATTCTTAGGAGTACGATTGTTTCAGAGGGATAGTACAAATTATAAAAAATAAATAATACTAACTTTTGCTGCCTTTTTCACATGGAAATAATAAGGAAGTAAAAAAAATGTATATATATAAATTTAGTACGTAATTAACTGCTTAATAAGTGACTTGTATATATATACTACACAGGAACATAATTTAAACACATAATACTAGGCATATACAGTGAGTTGTACGTAGGTGTCTTGTGAAAATTACTATGTTAGCGCTATGAATATTTGTTCATAGATTTACTGTATCCGCAAATTACTTGTTTCACTGTAGATGTATACTCTAGATGTGTTTAATACAAACTCATAATGGCTGTCTTATAAAGATACATTATTATATTTAGATGGGTCTATTTGTGTATTTTAAAATTCTTCGGCTTTGTGAATCAGTTCTTCCCAGTCTATTATTTTCTTGCAATCTTTTAATACTGATGTACTAGAGAATACTAACCTTCATTACGCGAACACGTCTTATTTGGAATTAATAAATCACTGAACTACTTTCGGCAAGGGAGATAATCAATATCATGCGAACTATTTTCATACGAGCCAAGCGGATTGTTCTGTTTATGATTAGTATATATAGTTTTAAGCTATCTCCTGTGATATATAATGATACATTACTTTGTTATGTTATGGGTACTAATACATGTTGTTTCAATAGCGTATCTCTGTAACGGTATTGTTGTAGATGGAGTTGCAAATAATTTAATAATTATTACGTTCAAATGGTGGTGTAATACTGATAGCACTGCTGTATAATTGTGATTGTCGTAAATGGCAAAACAGTCGTAAGGTTAAGGTCGCTGACTTCAATGATTTAATTACCGATTCCCGGAAGGGTCGGTGGTTCAAACCTCGACGTGGTTATAATTTTTTTTTCTCCATATATATTATTTTTGTGATTTTAATATTTTTTAATATTTTCACAATTTTATGATTTTAATAAAAATACCTATAAATTGATAGAAACTTACCAACAATTAAAGTGTCTGTCTTTAAGTAATATATACACAGACAGTTTGTTACTGATTTTTTAAGTTTAAGTAATATATACACAGACAGTTTGTTACTGTTTTTTTAAGTTTGAGGTACTGTCTATACTGTCTATACCATATAATGTTTTACTGTCCCAATATCTATTTTTTTTTGGCTGTCACAATTAATTAATTTTCGGACAGCAAACATTTTTTTATGAATTTGAAATAATTATTGTCCTCCATCTGCTCACAACACTGTTCGAACTGCGCCTGTGGCTACCACGACCAGAATTCACTGGCCGCAAACACAGTAGCCATCGGCGTCTATTTATTAAATTATTATTTTGTTTTTATTTTATTTGAATTCCGCGTGAACGCTGCATTTTGTGTCAACACCATTTACAGAAAATATTGGTGATTTTCTAAACGAATATCGTAGAAATGCGGCTATATATTTTTTCAATTTTCAACACCATTTACGGAAAAAAATTACTGATTTTTTAAAACAATATCGGCACAACTAAATACGGTGATAGATTTTTTGTCAACTTTTCAACACCATTTCCGGAAAATATTACTGTTTTTCTAAAAACAATATCGGCGAAAGTGTACTGAACTACTCTTTATTTTAAATAACCAGCCGTCTAATAGATCTGTGTATAATCGAGAGTATATCGTTAATTGTCATGTTGTCTCCGACAGTGAGGTGTTGCGGCACACATCAAAACGACACGTCAATTTCAAAACATTGCCTAAGGGTCACAGCTGTGAGGTGTCATCAGGTCAACACCTCGTCACACACAACTACGCATTATCGATTTTTTCCCCCACACAAAGCGACGTGTATTTACAACTAGATTTGTGTAATGTGTCGGGTGTAGCCAAAGACCATACATAAATTCGTAATTAGTCACAGATGTAGCCTTAAAATATAATCAATTTCCTTAAATTACGTCCGCATGTTGACAGATATTTCAGAGCAGACGTCATCGTAATTTGCCGTTATTTATTTCCTAAATTAGCCATATATTCTGTAAATGGCGTTGAAAGTTGACAATAAATTAAGACCAGATCGTACTATCGACGACAACTGACGATCCGATGAGAGAGTAATACCGTTTAAGCGTATCCAATGTTAAATATACATCGTTATTTTTTTATGTCTTTCGTAGTTTTTACCGAGAAATTCAAACCGTTTCCAATTATTGGGGAACATAATATCATGATTAGCACATCGTTTCACTAAGCGGGGGCTACTCAGGAAATGGGATCACACGGTCTATTGTTTACACTGGATTAATGGCGGCCTCCATGAGGTCTCAGGTAAATCTTATTTTTCAATAATACGACTGTGGTTTCTTCCTTTTAGTGATAACCATGTTCCAGCCATTTACAGTTATTTAGCAACATTACTTAATATGTAGTTAGTCTGAACATTCTGCAGAGAAATCTGAATTGGACGGAATCGAGCGTTGTTTAAACTTAGTCCGGTTCATATGCACAGGTCAAAATATGAACTGAAAATGGCGCTTTGTGTGACAGAAATCCGTACGCGGACGAATAAAAAAATATTTTGTTATAAATATCACATACAGCGAAACAGCGGTAGCATCTACTGTTTTAATAATATGCATACATCTGTAATTAATGTTTAATAGTGATATACTTATGAATAATATACGATACTATGGTTTATACTCCAGCACTATGTTTTTAGGCTGTGTGATTTGCCTCAATATAAACTGGATTAATTAATACTTATATTCATGCGCTTCATGACAACATCATTACATTTAAAATATACAAATATTACTTAAAGGGGTACCGATATGATACATTTTAATAATATAAATATTGAAAATACACATTGCAATGGCTTACAACATAAGTTATTGATTGAAAATAGTCACTGCATCGTGACCTATTTGACCGCATTACCTATTGCGCGGCAACCTCATCAAACCCCCTGTTTACATAGGTAACCGGAGGTTTGGTGAGGTTGGCTCGCTAATACAATGTTTGCGTAATGTTTACCGCCTTTTTCATCACCTGACAATAAAGAAGAAGAACAACTATTAACGTGCGCACATGTTTATTTACCCAGGTGAGCTGTTTAGAGTAAGGACCCAATCGGGCATTATTTCACGATAATCAGTTCAGCTGATTAAACAAACGGTATGTGTAGTGGTGTATATACATGTACATCATTATATATGTATTATTATTATATATACGGTTTTTTTCACCAGTAAGTATACAATATACCCATATTCACCATTATTGTTCCAGAAAAAGCAATTTCTATGTTTATCCCGTGTCAGATATGTGATATGACATATATAAAATTACAATTGCAGCGAAGTTGTTTGGCTGGCCTCATCACTGTAAGTATGTATTGGCAGTAAAGTATGATCATTGCACATCATCAAATAAATACATATAATTAATAGTAATATCTCGTTAACATTTTAAGGAAACACGGTAATCGACCCTGATATCAGTATGGAAATTTACGTCTGATATAAAATGTATAATAATGCCTACTGAGTGGGCATGTATGTTTAACGTAAAAGTTAATATGAAACTCGTCATCAATGCTATGCACCCCGCTGAATAAATTGTGCATGAATTGTTTCATAAATCTCGTATCAGATGGTACTCGTTTGGGATTATCTATATATCTAATAATATACATTGCAAGTTACTTTAAACATAAATTTGGTATTCAATTAACTGCTAAATATGTGTTTTTGTAATTGTATTCTAAAAGGTTGGAAAATGTCAACACATAATAGTAGACAATATACACTGACATATGTGGTTATTTTTAAATCTTGCTGTAATTTTTCCGGAAGAATATACGTATATCATATATTTGATGTGAAAATTACTATGTCTACACTATGCATATTTTATCCCAGAGTTACTTTAGCCGCAAGTTACTTATTTACTTGCACCGTTGATGTATAAGCAGGATGTATGTAATACAAACTCATAATGACATTTTATTTTATTTTAATTACATGCGTTTACTTGTGTATTTTAATAACCTTCCGCGTCATGAATCAATACCTTCCAGGTGTATTATTTGTCTACAATATTTTCATACTGATGTACTAAAGAATACTAATCTTTACCTCCTTTTCCTTTGTCATCACCTGAAAATATCGAAGAAGTAAAACTATTAACGTATGAATATATATTATCATAAACATATAATAAACAGGAGCAAAATGTAAACACACACAATAGAAGACATATATATATTTTAAAATTCTTAGACGTACGATTGTTTCAGAGGGATAGTACAAATTATAAAGAATAAATAATACTAACTTTTGCTGCCTTTTTCACATGAAAATAATAAGGAAGTAAGTAAACGTATATATATAAATTTAGTATGTAATTAGCTGATTAATAAGTGACTTGTATATATATACTACACCGGAAAATAATTTAAACACATAATAATAGACATATACAATGAGTTGTACGTAGGTGTTTTGTGAAAATTACTATGTAAGTACAATGAATATTTTTTCATATATTTACTATATCCGCAAATTACTTGTTTCACTATAGATGTACACTCTAGATATGAGTAATACAATCTCATAATTGCTGACTTATAAAGACACATTATTATATTTAAATGAGTCTAGTTGTGTATTTTAAAATTCTTCGGCGTCGTGAAGCAGTTCCTTCCAAGTCTGTTATTTGTTTACAATCTTTTCATACTGATGTACAAGAGAATACTAACCTTTACCGCCTTTGTCATCACCTGAAAATAACGAAGAAGAACAACTTTTAATGTGCGGACATGTTTATTTACCCAGGTGAGCTGTTTAGCGTAAGGACCCAATCGGGCATTATTTCACGATAATCAGTTCACCTGATTAAATATACGGTATGTGTAGTAGTGTATATACATGTATATCATTATATATGTATTGTTATTATACATACGTTTTTTTTCACCATTAAGTATACAATGTACCCATATTCACATAATTGTTCCAGAAAATGCAATTTCTATGTTTATCCCGTGTCAGAAATGTGATATCACATATGTATTATTACAACTGCAGCGAATTTTATTGGCTGACCTCATCACGGTAAGTATGTATTCGCAGTAAAGTATGATCATTGCACATCAAAAATAAATACATATAATAAATAGTAATGTCCGTTAACATTTTAAGGAAACACGGTTATCAGTGTGGAAATTTGCGTCTGATATAAAATGTATAATAATATCTACTGAGTGGGCATGTACCTTTAACGTAAAAGTTAATATGAAACTCGTCATCAATGCTATGCTCCCCGCTGAATAATGTGTGCCTGACTTGTTTCATAAATCTCGTATCAAATGGTTCTCGTTTGGGATTATCTATATATCTAATAATATACATTGCAAGTTACCTTAAAAATATATTTAGTATGCAATTAACTGCTTAATATGTGACTTTGTAATTATATACTGAAAGGGTGGACAATTTCAGCAAATAATAATAGAAATATACACTGAGATATGTGGTTGTTTTTCAATCGTGCTGTAATTATTCCAGAAGAATATACGTACATCACATATTTGTTGTGAACATTATTTTGTCTACACTATGCATATTTTATCACAGAGATATTTTATCCGGAAGTTACTTATGTACTTGCACCGTAGATGTATAAGAAAGATGTATGTAATGCAAACTCATAATGACATTTTATTTTATTTTAATTAGATGCGTCTAGTTGTGTATTTTAATAACATTCCGCGTCATGAATCAATTATTTCCAAATGTAGTATTTGTCTACAATATTTTCATACTGATGTACTAAAGAATACTAACCACTAACCTTTACCTTTAATTCCAGAAGAATATACATATATCATATATTTAATGTGAAGATTACTATGTCTGCAAAGTGCATATTTTATCATATATTGGCTATATCTGCAAATTACTTGTATAATCAAGATATGTGTGATAAAAACTCATAATGGCTGATGTATAAGGACACATTATTATAATTAGATGCTTGTAGTTGTATATTTTAAAATTCTTAGGCATACGATTGTTTCAGAGGGATAGTACCAAATTATAAAGAATAAATAATACTAACTTTTTCTGTCTGTTTCACATGAACATAATAAGGAAGTAAAAAAAACGTATACATATAAATTTAGAATCTAATTGACTGCTTAATAAGTGACTTGGAGATATATACAACACAGGAAAATAATTTAACACATAATACTAGGCACATACAATGAGTTGTACGTAGGTCTTCTGTGAAAATTATTATATTTGCACCATGAATATGTTTTCATACATTTACTATATCAGCACATTACTTATTTACTTGCACCGTATATGTATAATCAAGATGTCTATAATACAAACGGATAATGGCTGACATATAATTACATCATATTTGAATTAGATGCGTTTAGTTGTGTATTTTAATAACCTTCCGCGTCATGAATCAATTCCTTCCAAATTTATGTTTTGTCTACAATATTTTCATACTAATGTACTAAATAATCAGATGGTACTCGTTTGGGATTATCTATATATCTAATAATATACATTGCAAGTTACTTTAAACATAAATTTGGTATTCAATTAACTGCTAAATATGTGTTTTTGTAATGGTATTCTAAAAGGTTGGAAAATATCAACAAATAATAGTAAACAATATACACTGAGATATGTGGTTATTTTTAAATCTTGTAATTTTTCCGGAAGAATATACATATATCATATATTTGATGTGAAAATTACTATGTCTACACTATGCATATTTTATCCCAGAGTTACTTCAGCTGCAAGTTACTTATTTACTTGCACCGTTGATGTATAAGCAAGATGTATGTAATACAAACTCATAATTACATTTTATTTTATTTTAATTAGATGCGTTTATTTGTGTATTTTAATAACCTTCCGCGTCATGAATCAATACCTTCCAGGTGTATTATTTGTCTACAATATTTTCATACTGATGTACTAAAGAATACTAACCTTTACCTCCATTTCCTTTGTCATCACCTGAAAATATCGAAGAAGTAAAACTATTAACGTATGAATATATATTATCATAAACATATAATAAACAGGAGCAAAATGTAAACACACACAATAGAAGACATATACAATGAATTGTACGTAGGTGGTTTTCCATCGTGCAGCAATAATTCCAGAAGAATATACATATATCATATATTTAATGATAAACTTAATATGTCTGACATTTAAGGACATATTATTATAATTAGATGCGTCTAGTTGTATATTTTAAAATTCTTAGACGTACGATTGTTTCAGAGGGATAGTACAAATTATAAAGAATAAATAATACTAACTTTTGCTGCCTTTTTCACATGAAAATAATAAGGAAGTAAGTAAACGTATATATATAAATTTAGTATGTAATTAACTGATTAATAAGTGACTTGTATATATATACTACACAGGAACATAATTTAAACACATAATAATAGGCATATACAATGAGTTGTACGAAGGTGTTTTGTGAAAATTACTATGTTAGCACTATGAATATTTGTTCATAGATTTACTATATCCGCAAATTACTTGTTTCACTGTAGATGTACACTCTAGATATGAGTAAAACAAACTCATAATGGCTGACTTATAAAGACACATAATTTTAAAATTCTTCGGCTTCGTGAATCAGTTCCTTCCAAGTCTGTTATTTGTTTACAATCTTTTCATACTGATGTACAAGAGAATACTAACCTTTACCGCCTTTGTCATCACCTGAAAATAACGAAGAAGAACAACTTTTAATGTGCGGACATGTTTATTTACCCAGGTGAGCTGTTTAGCGTAAGGACCCAACCGGGCATTATTTCAAGATAATCAGTTCACCTGATTAAATAAACGGTATGTATAGTAGTGTATATACATGTATATCATTATATAGGTATTGTTATTATATATACTTTTTTTTTCACCAGTAAGTATACAATGTACCCATATTCACATTATTGTTCCAGAAAAAGCAATTTCTATGTTTATCCCGTGTCAGAAATGTGATATGACATATGTATAATTACAACTGCAGCGAATTTGATTCGCTGGCCTCATCACGGTAAGTATGTATTCGCAGTAAAGTATGATCATTGCACATCAAAAAATAAATACATATAATAGATAGTAATGTCCGTTAATATTTTAAGGAAACACGGTTATCAGTGTGGAAATTTGCGTCTGATATAAAATGTATAATAATATCTACTGAGTGGGCATGTACCTTTAACGTAAAAGTTAATATGAAACTCGTCATCAATGCTATGCTCCCCGCTGAATAATGTGTGCCTGACTAGTTTCATAAATCTCGTATCAAATGGTACTCGTTTGGGATTATCTATATATCTAATAATATACAGTGCAAGTTACTTTAAACATATATTTAGTATGCAATTAACTGCTTAATATGTGACATAAGTTTGTAATTGCATACTGAAAGGAGGTTGGAAAATTCACACATAATAGTAGAAAAATATACACTGAGATATGTGATTGTTTTTCAATCGTGCTGTAATTATTCCAGAAGAATATACGTACATCACATATTTGTTGTGAACATTATTATGCTACACTATGCATATTTTATCACAGATATTTTATCCGGAAGTTACTTATTTACTTGCACCGTAGATGTATAAGCAAGATGTTATGTAATACAAGCTCATAATGACATTTTATTTTTTATTTTTAATTAGATGCGTCTAGTTGTGTATTTTAATAACATTCCGCGTCATGAATCAATTACATGTATTTCCAAATGTATTATTTGTCTACAATATTTTCATACTGATGTACTAAAGAATACTAACCTTTACCTCCTTTTTTCCTTTGTCATCACCTGCAAATATCGAAGAAGTAAAACTATTAACGTATGAATATATATATCATTAAAAATATTACTAAAGCAGGAGCAAAATGTAAACACACATAATAGAAAGACATATACAATGAGGTGACGTAGTGTGTATCCCTTCGTGCAGCAATTATTACAGAAGAATATACATATATCATATATTTAATGTGAAAATTACTATGTCTGCACCATGCATATTTTATCATATATTGGCTATATCTACAAATTACTTGTATAATCAAGATATATGTAATACAAACTCATAATAGTTGACATATAAGGACACATTATATATTATAATTAGATGCGTCTTGTTGTATATTTTAAAAGTTCTTAGCATTACGATTGTTTCAGAGGGATAGTACAAATTATAAAGAATAAATAATACTAACTTTTCCTGCCTTTCTCACATGACAATAATAAGGAAGCAAAACAAACGTATATATATAAATTTAGTCTGTAATTAACTGCTTAATAATTGACTTGTATTTATATACTACACAGGAACATAATTTAACCACATACTACTAGGCATATACAATGAGTTGTACGTAGGTGTTTTGTGAAAATTACTATGTAAGCACTATGAATATTTTTTCATAGATTTACTGTATCCGCAAATTACTTGTTTCACTGTAGATGTATACTCTAGATATGTTTAAAACAAACTCATAATGGCCGTCACATAAAGACACATTATTATATTTAAATGCGTCTAGTTGTGTATTTTAAAATCCTTCGGCTTCGTGAATCAGTTCCTTCCAAGTCTATTATTTTCTTACAATCTTTTCATACTGATGTACTAGAGAATACTAACCTTTACCGCCTTTGTCATCACCTGAAAATAACCAAGAAGAAAAACTATTAACGTGCGCATATGTTTATTTACCCAGGTGAGCTGTTTAGAGTAAGGACCCAATCGGGCATTATTTCAAGATAATCAGTTCACCTGATCAAATAAACGGTATGTATAGTAGTGTATATACATTTATATCATTATATAGGTATTGTTATTATATATACGTTTTTTTTCACCAGTAAGTATGCAATGTACCCATATTCACATTATTGTTCCAGAAAAAGCAATTTCTATGTTTATCCCGTGTCAGAAATGTGATATGACATATGTATAATTACAACTGCAGCGAATTTGATTGGCTGGCCTCATCACGGTAAGTATGTATTCGCAGTAAATTATGATCATTGCACATCAAAAAATAAATACATATAATAAATAGTAATGTCCGTTAATATTTTAAGGAAACACGGTTATCAGTGTGGAAATTTGCGTCTGATATGTATATATAATATCTTACTGAGTGGGCATGTACCTTTAACGTAAAAGTTAATATGAAACTCGTCATCAATGCTATGCTCCCCGCTGAATAATGTGTGCCTGACTTGTTTCATAAATCTCGTATCAAATGGTACTCGTTTGGGATTATCTATATATCTAATAATATACATTGCAAGTTACTTTAAACATATATTTAGTATGCAATTAACTGCTTAATATGTGACTTATGTTTGTAATTGCATACTGAAAGGTTGGAAAATGTCAACACATAATAGTAGAAATATACAATGAGATATGTGGTAGTTTTTCAATCGTGCTGTAATTATTCCAGAAGAATATACGTACATCACATATTTGTTGTGAACATTATTATGTCTACACTATGCATATTTTATCACAGATATATTTTATCCGGAAGTTACTTATTTACTTGCACCGTAGATGTATAAGCAAGATGTATGTAATACAAGCTCATAATGACATTTTGTTTTATTTTAATTAGATGCGTCTAGTTGTGTATTTTAATAACATTCCTCGTCATGAATCAATTACATGTATTTCCAAATGTATTATTTGTCTACAATATTTTCATACTGATGTACTAAAGAATACTAACCTTTACCTCCTTTTCCTTTGTCATCACCTGCAAATATCGAAGAAGTAAAACTATTAACGTATGAATATATATAATCATTAATATATACTAAACAGGAGCAAAATGTAAACAAACATAATAGAAGACATATACAATGAGGTGTACGTAGGTGTGTATCCTTCGTGCAGCAATTATTCCAGAAGAATATACATATATCATATATTTAATGTGAAAATTACTATGTCTGCACCGTGCATATTTTATCATATATTGGCTATATCTACAAATTACTTGTATAATCAAGATATATGTAATACAAACTCATAATGGCTGACATATAAGGACACATTATATATTATAATTAGATGCGTTAGTTGTATATTTTAAAAGTTCTTAGCATTGCGATTGTTTCAGAGGGATAGTACAAATTATAAAGAATAAATAATACTAACTTTTCCTGCCTTTCTCACATGACAATAATAAGGAAGCAAAACAAATACGTATATATATAAAAATTTAGTCTGTAATTAAACTGCTTAAATAAGTGACTTGTATTTTTATATATACTACACAAAGGAACATAATTTAAACACATACTACTAGGCATATACAATGAGTTGTACGTAGGTGTTTTGTGAAAATTACTATGTAAGCACTATGAATATTTTTTCATAGATTTACTGTATCCGCAAATTACTTGTTTCACTGCAGATGTATACTCTAGATATGTTTAAAACAAACTCATAATGGCCGTCATATAAAGACACATTATTATATTTAGATGCGTCTAGTTGTGTATTTTAAAATTCTTCGGCTTCGTGAATCAGTATACGTTTTTTTTCACCAGTAAGTATACAATGTACCCATATTCACATTATTGTTCCAGAAAAAGCAATTTCTATGTTTATCCCGTGTGAGAAATGTGATATGACATATGTATAATTACAACTGCAGCGAATTTGATTCGCTGGCCTCATCACGGTAAGTATGTATTCGCAGTAAAGTATGATCATTGCACATCAAAAAATAAATACATATAATAAATAGTAATGTCCGTTAATATTTTAAGGAAACACGGTTATCAGTGTGGAAATTTGCGTCTGATATAAAATGTATAATAATATCTACTGAGTGGGCATGTACCTTTAACGTAAAAGTTAATATGAAACTCGTCATCAATGCTATGCTCCCCGCTGAATAATGTGTGCCTGACTTGTTTCATAAATCTCGTATCAAATGGTACTCGTTTGGGATTATATATATATCTAATAATATACATTGCAAGTTACTTTAAACATATATTTAGTATGCAATTAACTGCTTAATATGTGACTTAAGTTTGTAATTGCATACTGAAAGGTTGGAAAATGTCAACACATAATAGTAGAAATATACACTGAGATATGTGGTTGTTTTTCAATCGTGCTGTAATTATTCCAGAAGAATATACGTACATCACATATTTGTTGTGAACATTATTATGTCTACACTATGCATATTTTATCACAGTGATATTTTTTCCGGAAGTTACTTATTTACTTGCACCGTAGATGTATAAGCAAGATTTATGTAATACAAGCTCATAATGACATTTTATTTTATTTTAATTAGATGCGTCTAGTTGTGTATTGTAATAACATTCCGCGTCATGAATCAATTACATGTATTTCCAAATGTATTATTTGTCTACAATATTTTCATACTGATGTACTAAAGAATACTAACCTTTACCTCCTTTTCCTTTGTCATCACCTGCAAATATCGAAGAAGTAAAACTATTAACGTATGAATATATATTATCATTAATATATACTAAGCAGGAGCAAAATGTAAACACACATAATAGAAGACATATACAATGAGGTGTACGTAGGTGTGTATCCTTCGTGCAGCAATTATTCCAGAAGAATATACATATATCATATATTTAATGTGAAAATTACTATGTCTGCACCGTGCACATTTTATCATATATTGGCTATATCTACAAATTACTTGTATAATCAAGATATATGTAATACAAACTCATAATGGCTGAAATATAAGGACACATTATATATTATAATTAGATGCGTCTAGTTGTATATTTTAAAAGTTCTTAGCATTACGATAGTTTCAGAGGGATAGTACAAATTATAAAGAATAAATAATACTAACTTTTCCTGCCTTTCTCACATGACAATAATAAGGAAGCAAAACAAACGTATATATATAAATTTAGTCTGTAATTAACTGCTTAATAAGTGACTTGTATTTATATACTACACAGGAACATAATTTAAACACATACTACTAGGCATATACAATGAGTTGTACGTAGGTGTTTTGTGAAAATTACTATGTAAGCACTATGAATATTTTTTCATAGATTTACTGTATCCGCAAATTACTTGTTTCACTGTAGATGTATACTTTCGATATGTTTAAAACAAACTCATAATGGCCGTCATATAAAGACACATTATTATAGTTAGATGCGTCTAGTTGTGTATTTTAAAATTCTTCGGCTTCGTGAATCAGTTCCTTCCAAGTCTATTATTTTCTTACAATCTTTTCATACTGATGTACTAGAAAATACTAACCTTTACCGCCTTTGTCATCACCTGCAAATAACGAAGAAGAAAAACTATTAACGTGCGCATATGTTTATTTACCCAGGTGAGCTGTTTAGAGTAAGGACCCAATCGGGCATTATTTCACGATAATCAGTTCACCTGATTAAATAAACGGTATGTATAGTAGTGTATATACATGTATATCATTATATAGGTATTGTTATTATATATACGTTTTCTTTCACCAGTAAGTATACAATGTACCCATATTCACCATTATTGTTCCAGAAAAAGCAATTTCTGTGTTTATCCCTTGTCAGAAATGTGATATGACATATGTATAATTACACCTGCAGCGAATTTGATTGGCTGGCCTCACCACTGTAATTATGTACTCGTAGTAAAGTATGATCATTGCACATCAAAAAATAAATACATATAATAAATAGTAATGTCCGTTAACATTTTAAGGAAACACGGTAATCGACCTGATATCAGTGTGGAAATTTACGTCTGATATAAATGTATTATAATGTCTACACAGAGGGCATGCATCTTTAACGTAAAAGTTAATATGAAACTGGTCATCAATGCTATACACCCCGCTGAATAAAGTCTGCATGATTTGTTTCATAAATCTCTTATCACATGGTACTCGTTTGGGATTACCTATCTATCTAACAATATGCATTGCAAGTTACTTTGAACATATATTTAGTATGCAATTAACTGCTTAATATGTGTTTTTGAAATTGTACACTAAAACGGTGGAAAATGTCAACATATAAAAGTAGACATATACACTGAGATATGTGGTTATTTTTCAATCTTGCTGTAATTATTCCAGAAGAATATGCGTATATCATATATGTGATGTGAAAATTAGTATGTCTACAATATGCATATTTTATCAGAGTTAATTTATCTGGAAGTTACTTATTTAATTGCACCGTAGATGTATAAGCAAGATGTATGTAATACAAACTCATAATGACATTTTATTTTATTTATGTTTTTGCGTTTAGTTATGTATTTGAATAACCTTCCTCGTCATGAATCAATACCTTCCAAGTGTATTATTTGTCTACAATATTTTCATACTGATGTACTAAAGAATACTAACCTTTACCTCCTTTTCCTTTGTCATCACCTGAAAATATCGAAGAAGTAAAACTATTAACGTATGAATATATATAATCATAAATATATACTAAACATTAGCAAAATGAAAACACACATAATAGAAGACATATACAATGAGTTGTACGTAGGTGTTTTTCCATCGTGCAGAAAAAATTCCAGAAGAATAGACATATATCATATATTTAATGTGAACATTACTATGTCTGCAATGTGCATATTTGATCATATGTTGGCTACGTCTGCACATTACTTGTATACTCAAGATATGTTTAATACAAACTCATAATGGCTGACATATAAAGACGCATTATTATAATTAGATGCTTCCAGTTGTATATCTTAAAAATTTTAGGCGTACGATTGTTTCAGAGGGATAGTTTGAAATTATAAAGAATAAATAATACTAACTTTTGCTGCCTTTTTCATATGAAAATAATAAGGAAGTAAAGAAAATGTATATATATAAATTCAGTATGTAATTAACTGCTTAATAAGTGACTTGTATATATATACCACACAGGAACATGATTTAAACACATAATACTAGGCATATACATTGAGTTTTGCGTACATGTATATGTTTTCTGAAAATCACTATGTTAGCACTATGAATATTTTTTCATAGATTTACTATATCCGCAACTTACTTGTTTCAATGTAGATGTGTAATCTAGTTCTGTTTAATACAAACTCATAAAGGCTGACTTATAAAGACACATTATTATATTTAGATGCGTCTTGTTGTGTATTTTAAAATTATTCGGCGTCGTTAATCACTTCCTTCCAAGTCAATTATTTTCTTACAATCTTGTCATACTGATGTACTAGAGAATACTAACCTTTACCGCCTTTGTCATCACCTGAATATAATGAAGAAGACAAACTATTAACGTGCGGACATGTTTATTTACCCAGGTGAGCTGTTTAGCTTAAGGACCTAATCGGGCATTATTTCACGATAATCAGTTCACCTGATTAAATAAACGGTATGTATAGTAATGTATATACATGTATATCATTATATATGTATTGTTAATATATATATGTTTTTTTTCACCAGTAAGTATACAATGTACCCATACTATTATTGTTCCAGAAAAAGCAATTGCTGTTTATCCCATGTCAGAAATGTGATATGATATGTGTATAAATACACCTGCAGCGAATTTAATTGGCTGGCCTCATTACGGTAAGTATGTATTCGCAGTAAAGTATGATCATTGCACATCACACAAATAAATACATATAATAAATAGTAATGTCCGTTAAAATTTTAAGGAAACACGGTTATCGCCCCTGATATCAGTGTGGAAATTTACTTCTGATATAAAATGTATAATAATGCCTACTGAGTGGGAATGTACCTTTAACGTGAACGTTAATATGAAACTCGTCATCAGTGTTATGCACCTAGCTGCATAAATTGTGCCTGACTTGTTTCTTAAATCTCTTATCAAATGGTACTCGTTTGGGATTATCTATTTATCTAATAATATACATTGCAAGTTACATTAAACATATAGTTAGTATGCAATTAACTGCTTATTATGTTACTTTGCAAATGTATACTACATGTGTGGAAAATGTCAACACATACTATTATACATATACATTGAGATAAGTGGTTGTTTTTCAATCTTGCTGAATTTATTTCAGAAGAATATACGTATATCATATATTTAATGTGAAAATTACTATGTCTACACTATGCATATTTTATCATAGATTTACTATGTCCGCAAGTCAGTTATTTACTTACACCGTACATGTATAATCAAGATCTATGTAATACAAACTCATAATGATTGACATATAAATACATTTTATTTTAATTACATGCGTTTAGTTGTGTATGTTAATAACCTTGCACGTCATGAATCAATTCCTTCCAAGTTTATTATTTGTCTACAATATTTTCATGCTGATGTTCTCAAGAATACTAACCTTTAACTCCTTTGTCATCACCTTAAAATAACGAAAAAGAAAATCTGCATGAATATATATTATCATAAATATATACTAAACAGGAGCAAAATATAAACACACATAATAGAAGACATATACAATGAGTTCTACGTAGATGTTTTTTCCAACGTGCAGCAATTATTGCAGATGAATATACACATATCATACATTTAATGAGAAACCTACTAATTCTGCACCGTGCATATTTTATCATATATAGACTATATCTGCAAATTACTTGTAAAATCAAGATATGTGTAATACAAACTCATAATGGCTGACCTATCAAGAAACATTATTATAATTAGATGCGTCTAGTTGTGTATTTTAAAATTATTAGGGTACGATTGTTTCAGAGGGATAGTACCAAATTACACAGAATACATAATACTAACCGTTGCAGTATTTGTCACATGAAAATAATAAGGAAGTAAAAAATAAACGTGCATGTATATATTTACTATGTAATTAACTGCTAAATAAGTGACTTTTAGATATATACTAAACAGGAACATAATTTTAACACATACTAGTAGGCATATACATTGAGCAGTACATAGGTGTTTTGTGAAAATTAATTATTATGTTTGCACTATGCATATTTCTTCACAGATTTACTTTATCTGCAAATTACTTGTTTCACTGTATATGTATACTCAATATATGTGTAATACAAACTGATAATGGCTGAATTATAAAGACACATTATTATAATTAGATGCGTCTATTTGTGTAATTTGAAAATGTTTGGCGTCGTGAATCAATTCCTTCCAAGTCTATTAATTTTCCTACAATCTTTTCATACTGATGTATTAGATAATACTAACCTTTACCCTATTAACGTGCCGACATGTTTATTTACTCAGGTGAGCTGTTTAGCGTAAGAACCTAATCGGGCATTACTTCACGATAATCAGTTCACCTGATTAAATAAACGTTATGTATAATAGTGTATATACATGTAAATCATTATATATGTATTGTTATTATATATACGTTTTTTTTCAGCAGTAAGTATACAATGTACCTATATTCACCATTATTGTTCCAGAAAAAGCAATTGCTATGTTTATCTCGAGTCAGAAATGTGATGTGATATATGTATAAATACACCTGCAGCGAATTTGATTGGCTGGCCTCATCACGGTAATTATGTATTCGCAGTAAAGTATGATCATTGCACATCAAAAAATGAATACATATAGTAAATAGTAATGTCCGTTAACATTTTAAGGAAAAACGGTTATCGCCCCTGATATCAGTGTGGAAATTTACTTCTGATATAAAATGTATAATAATGCCTACTGAGTGGGAATTTACCTTTAACGTAAAAGTTAATATGAACCTCGTCATCAGTGTTATGCAACTCGATACATAAATTGAGCCTGACTTGTTTCTTAAATCTCGTATCAAATGGTACTCGTTTGGGATTATCTATGTATCTAATAATATACATTGCAAGTTACTTTAAACATATATTTAGTATGCAATTAACTGCTTATTATGTGACTTTGTAAATGTAAACTAAATGGGTGGAAAATGTGAACACATAATAGTAGACATATACACTGAGATATCTGGTTGTTTTTCAATATTGCTGTAATTATTCGAGTATAATATACGTATATTATACATTTAATGTGACAATTACTATGTCTACACTATGCATATTTTATTATGGATGTACTATATCTGCAACTTACGTATTTACTTGCACCGTAGATGTATAATCAAGATGCATGTAATACAAACTCGTAATGGCTGACATATAAAAACATTTTAATTTGATTAGATGCGTTTAGTTGTGTATATTAATAACCTTCCGCATCATGAATCAATTCCTTCCAAGTTTATTATTTGTCCACAATATTTTCATACTGATATATTAAAGAATACTAACCTTTAGCTCCTTTTTCATCACCTGAAAATAACGAAGAAGAAAAACTATTAACGTATGAATATATATTATCATAAATGTATTGTAAACAGGAGCAAAATGTAAACACACATAATAGAAGACATATACAATGAGTTGTACGTAAGTGCTTTTTCATCGTGCAGCAATTATTCCAGAATAATATACATATATCATATATTTAATGTGAAAATTACAATGTCTGCAAAGTGCATATTTGATCATATATTGGCTATATCTACACATTCCTTGTATACTCAAGATATGTTTAACACTAACTCATAATGCCTGACATATAAAGACGCATTATTATAATTAGATGCGTCTAGTTGTATATTTTAAAATTCTTAGGCGTACGATTGTTTCAGAGGGATAGTTTCAAATTATAAAGAATAAATAATACTAACTTTTGCTGCATTTTTCATATGAAAATAATAAGGAAGTAAAGAAAACGTATATATATAAATTTAGTATGTAATTAACTGCTTAATAAGTGACTCGTATATATATACCACACAGGAACATGATTTAAACACATACTACTAGGCATATACATTGAGTTTTACGTAGGTGTTTTCTGAAAATCACTATGTTAGCACTATGAATATTTTTTCATAGATTTACTATATCCGCAACTTACTTGTTTCACTGTAGATGTGTACTCTAGTTCTGTTTAATACAAACTCATAATGGCTGACTTATAAAGACACATTTTTATATTTAAATGCGTCTAGTTGTGTATTTTAAAATTATTCGGCGTCGTTAAGCACTTCCTTCCAAGTCTATTATTTTCTTACAATCTTGTCATACTGATGTACTAGAGAATACTAACCTTTACCGCCTTTGTCATCAACTGAACATACCGAAGAACACAAACTATTAACGTGCGGACATGTTTATTTACCCAGGTGAGCTGTTTAGCTTAAGGACCTAATCGGGCATTATTTCACGATAATCAGTTCACCTGATTAAATAAACGGTATGTATAGTAATGTATATACATGTATATCATTATATACGTACTGTTAATATATATACGTTTTTTTTCACCTGTAAGTATACAATGTACCCATACCATTATTGTTCCAGAAAAAGCAATTGCTGTTTATCCCGTGTCAGAAATGTGATATGATATGTGTATAAATACACCTGCAGCGAATTTAATTGGCTGGCCTCATTACGGTAAGTATGTATTCGCAGTAAAATATGATCATTGCACATCAGACAAGTAAATACCTGTAATAAATAGTAATGTCCGTTAAAATTTTATGGAAACACGGTTATCGCCCCTGATATCAGTGTGGAAATTTACGTCGGATATAAAATGTATAATAATGCCTACTGAGTGGGAATGTACCTTTAACGTGAACGTTAATATGAAACTCGTCATCAGTGTTATGCATCTCGCTGCATAAATTGTGCCTGACTTGTTTCTTAAATCTCGTATCAAATGGTACTCGTTTGGCATTATCTGTGTATCTAATAATATATATTGCAAGTTACTTTAAACATGTATGTAGTATGCAATTAACTGCTTAATATGTGACTTTGTAAATGTATACTAAATGTGTGGGAAATGTAAAAACATAATAGTAGACATATACATTGAGATATGTGGTTGTTTTTCTATCTTGCTGTAATTATTCTAGAAGGATATACGTATATCATATATTTAATGTGAAAATTACTATGTCTATACTATGCTTATTTTATCATAGATTTACTATATCCGCAAGTTACTTATTTAGTTGCACCGTAGATGTATAATCAAGATGTATGTAATACAAACTCATAATGGCTGACATATAAACACATTTTATTTTAATTGTATGCGTCTAGTTGTGTATTTTAAAATTCTTATGCGTGCGATTGTTTCAGATAGCACCTAATTATAAAGATTAAATAATACTAACTGTTGCAGTATTTATCACATGAAAATAATAAGGAAGTAAGAAAAAAACGTATATATTTAAATTTAATATGTAATTAACTGCGTATAGTTGACTTGTAGATATATACTAAACAGGCACATAATTTCCACACATAATACTAGGCATATACTATGAGTTGGACGTAGGTCTTTTGTGAAAATTACTATGTTTTCACTATGCATATTTCTTCATAGATTTACTTTATCCGCAAATGACTTGTTTCACTGTAGATGTATAATCAAAATATGTGTAATACAAACTCATAATGGCTGACTTATAAAGACAAATTATTATAATTAGATGAGTCAAGTTGTGCATTTTAAAATTCTTCGGCGTCGTGAATCAATTCCTTCCAAGTCTATTATTGTCCTACAATATTTTCATACTGATGTACTAGAGAATACTAACCTTTACCGCCTTTGTCATCACCTGAAAATAACGAAGAAGAAACACTATTAACGTGCGCACATGTTTATTTACCCAGGTGAGCTGTTTAGCGTAAGGACCCAATCGGGCATTATTTCACGATATCCAGTTCACCTGATTAAATAAACGGTATGTATAGTAGTGTATATACATGTATATCATTATATATGCATTGTTAGTATATATACGTTTTTTTCACCAGTAAGTATACAATGTACCCATGTTCACCATTATTGTTCCAGAAAAAGCAATTGCTATGTTTATCCCGTGTCAGAAATGTGATATGACATATGTATAAATGCCCGTGTGGCGAATTTGATTGGCTGGCCTCATCACGGTACGTATGTATCCACAGTAAAGTATGATCATTGCACAGCAAAAAATAAATACATATAATAAATAGTAATGTTCGTTAACATTTTAAGGAAACACGGTTATCAGCCCTGATATCAGTGTGGAAATTTACTTCCGATATAAAATGTATAATAATGCCTACTGAGCGGGCATGTACCTTTAACGTAACATTTAATAGGAAACTCGTTTCATAAATCTCGTATTAAATGGTACTCATTTGGGACTATCTATCTGTCTAATAATATACATTGCAAGTTACTTTAAACATATATTTAGTATGCAATCAACTGCTTAATACCTGAGTTTATAAATGTATACTAAAAGGGTGGAAAATGTGAACACATAATAGTAGACATATACACTGAGATATGTGGTTGTTTTTCAATCTTGCTGTAAATATTCCAGAAGAATATACGGTTATGATATATTTAATGTGAAAATTACTATGTCAACACTATGCATATTTTATCATAGATTTACTGTATCCGCAAGTTACTTATTTACTTGCACCGTAGATGTATAATCAAGATGTATGTAACACAAACTCATAATTGCTGACATATAAAGACATTTTATTTTAATTTGATGCGTTTAGTTGTGTATTTTAATAAACTTCCGCGTCATGAATCAAGTCTTTCCAAGTGTATTATTTGTCTACAATATTTTCATACTGATGTACTAAATAATACTAACCTTTAACTCCTTTGTCATCACCTGAAAATAACGAAGAAGAAGATATATTGACATGTGAATATATATTATCATAAATACATTCTAAACAGGAGCAAAATGTAAACACACATAATAGAAGACATATACAATGAGTTGTACGTAGGTGTTTGTTTCATATTACAATAAGTATTCCAGAAGAATATACATATATCATATATTTAATGTGAAAATTACTATGTCTGCACTGTGCATATTTTATAACAGATTTAATATATCTGCAAATTACTTGTATGATCAAGATATGTGTCATACAAACTCATAATGGCTGACATATAATGACACATTATTATAATTAGATGCGTCTAGTTGTGTATTTTAAAATGCATCGGCGTCGTGAATCTATTCCTTCTAAGTTTTATTATGTTCCTACAATTTTTTCATACTGATGTACTAAATAATACTAACCTTTACCGCCTTTGTCATCACCTGAAAATAACGAAGAAGAAAAACTATTAACGTATGAACATACAAATTCATAAATTTACTGTACCAGGTACTTATTAATTTACTTGCCACTGTTAATATGTAATATGGAATTGTATATTTTGATTTATCTCTCTATCTTATATTACATGATTCTTTAGTGAATGTACTCATCATCGGCGACGTGAATCAATTAATTCCAAGTTAAATGTTTTCCTACAATAGTTTCATACTGAAGTACTAAATAATACTATCCTTTACCGCCTGTGTCATCACATGAAAAAAATGATGAAGACAAACTATTAATGTATGAATATATATTATCATAAATTTACTGTGCCAGGTACTCATTTACTTACTTTCCTCTGTAAATATGTAATATGGCATTTAATATATGGATTTATCTCTCTATCTTATATTACATGCTTCTTTAATTAATGTACTCTCCACAAATGGAGGAAATTAAGCAATACTACTACTGACACTACCACTCGGCAGCAGTAGTTACACCACTCTCGTGCTTACCAGCTATCAGAAAGGATGGCAATAACGTCGCGATGATGTATATACTTCGACCAAGAAAATCACACCATCTGAATTGCGAGACAGCCGCCGTCACTAGTGCCCTCATCCAGCAATTAATTTGCATTAATTTTCATACTAAATTACTCTTACATATATTACCTTTGTCATATCAATGTACGATTGTTTCAGAGGGATAGTACTAAATGATAAAGACAAAACAATACGAACTATTGCTGCCTTTGTCAAATGAAAATAATATGTAAGTAAATAAAACTTATATATATAACTTTAGTATGTAGAAACTGCTTAATAAGTTAATAGTATATATATACTAAGCAAGAGCAGAATTTCTACACATAATACTAGGCATATACAATGAGTTCTACGTAGGTGTTTTTTCATCTTACAATAAGTATTCCAGAAGAATATACGTAAATAATATATTTAATGTGAAAATTACTATGTTTGCACCATGCGTTTTTTTATCATAGATTTACTATATCTGCAAATTACTTCTTTACTTGCACTGAAGATGTATTATCAATATATGTGTAATGCAAACTGATAATGGCTAACATATAAAGACACATTATTATAATTAGATGCTTCTAGTTGTGTATTTTTACATTATTCGGCGTCGTGTTTGAGTTTTTTCCTACAATACTTTCATACTGATGTACTAAAGAATAGTAACCTTTACCGCCTTTGTCATCACCTGTAAATAACAAAGTAGAACAACTATTAACGTATGAATATATAAATAAATAAATATAATGTACTAGGTACTTATTTATTTATTTGCCACTGTAATTATGCAATATGGAATTGTCTATATGGATTTATCTCTCTATATTACATGCTTCTTAATTAATGTACTCATCTTCGGCGTCGTGAATCAATTATTTCCAAGTTTATTGCTTTCCTACAATATTTTCATACTGATGTATTATAGAATACTAACCTTTACCGCCTTTGTCATCACCTGAAAAAAATGAAGAAGGAAAACTATTAATGTATGATTATATATTATCATAAATTTACTGTGTCATTTACTCATTTATTTCAGAAGCGGCTACTATACATGATAAGGGGTATACATGAATGTATGGTAAAACCGCTTCATAATTCATATGCGCAGCTCGGGTTGTTGACTAATTTTGAATCATACTTCTTGACTGATGACAAAGGTAGCATACTGTTCACAATGAGCTGGTTAAATTTTACAAATGAAAACATTATCGTTTGAAAATAACATTATTCATTTAAATTGATAAAATTAAGGCATGCCAGTTTCTGGTAGTTCCGAATAGTAAATCTTGCAAACTGCTCCCGTACCGTCCGTAGCGATAGTTACGATTCTACGCATATGACTACCCTGCAGAATTACATGAAATAATAGGAAAATACAACGGGGAAAAGTAGAACGCATTGGCAAGATTAGCACAGGCGTTGTTGTTTTTACCAGTGACCGTCCTTGTGTATCTTGCTAGTATAATTTCTTCCTCATTGTCAGTCTCTCCGAAAGTCAATATGTCTACGGCCCGTCCTTGTATCTCGGGAAGGAGCGCTATCCCAATCACAGCAATTACTCCCATAAGTAGGAGCCACGACTGAAATGAATAAAAATGAATCTCGTGATTTAGAGTAAACGGTCCGTATTTGTATCTCGGGAAAGAGCGATGTGTCAATCATAGAACAACAACTATATACGTACGGTGGGGTCAGCGTGTAAGTGCACACACGAACGAACACGACATGATGGTTCGTGTGCACTTACACTCTGACCCCACCGTACGTGTAGGAGCCACGAATGAATGGTTAAACATGAAGCTCGTGATTTAGAATACACAACCCGTTTGTATCTCGGGAAGAAGCGTTGTGCCAATCATATCAATTACTGTTATATGTACATGTAGGAGCCACGAATGAATGGTTAAACATGAAACGCCTGATTTGGAGTACACGGCCCGTATTTTTATCTCAGGATGCAGCGCTGTGTCAACCATAGAAAATAATTATATACGTACATGCAGGAGCCACAAATGAATGGTTAATCATGAAGCTCGTCATTTATAATACACGGCCCGTATTTGTATCTCGGAAAGGAGCGGTGTGCCAATCATAGAAAGTATTGCTATACCAACGTGTATGAGCCACCACGAATGAATGGTTAAACATGACGCTCGTGATTTAGAATACACGGCCCGTATTTGTATCTCAAGAAGCAGGGCTGTGTCAACCATAGAAAAATAACTATATATTTATTTTTAAAAGCAAAGAAACAAAGAGACAACTATTGAAATATTTTTCCTTCTACAATTCTTATTTTTCAACAAAAGTATATGAGTTTACCACTCATTGGAACCGTCTCGATGAGACGGTTCCAATGAGTGGTAACAACATATATTTCTGGTTAGTAATAAAGAAATAAGTTTTCCGTCATAAAAACATGTGCATCGTTGCAAAAATATGAATATCCTCTATATACATACGGGAAGGAGCGCTATCCTAGTCATGTTATAAGTACATGTAGGAGCCATGAATGAATGGCTAAACACGAAGCCCGTGATTTAGAATACCGACCCGTGCTTGTATATCGGGAAGGAGCGCAATCCAAATCATAGCAATTACTGCTATATGTACATGTAGGAGCCACGGCTGAAATGGTTTAACATGAATCTCATTGTTATTCGAGCACTAGTTAGCGACGAATTATACAACCAACATCCAAATTTGAGATCTTACAGCGTTTATGCAATTTCGCTTATGTCGTCGCAGCACATAATTTACGGGTTGAACATTTTAAAAACACGGGTCTGACGCCATATACAAATAGTCATTACGCAAACATTGTATTAGCGAGCCTACCTCACCATATCCCCGGTTACCTATGTAAACAGTGGGTATGATGAGGTTGCCGCGCAATAGGTAATGCGGTCAAATAGGTCACGATGCAGTGACTATTTTCAATCAATAACTTATGTTGTAAGCGATTGTAATGTGTCCGATATTGGACAGATGTGTATTATTATTGAACGTAGATATATATATATTATCTAAGTGATTATCCAAACAAAATATACCATTACGCGCTTAGTCACCCTTTCCAAGAAGCTAGCAGACAACAGGTTGACGTTTTTCATTTTTGAGTGTTTTTTTGTCATTCTCTAGAAATAATTAAAATATATATGTATATTTAATTAATTAAATTGTTATGCTTATAAATTAATTATGTTTCACGCCGCTAATTATGTAGGTATTGCAATCTGGTCTAGCCTGATTTTTGGTTTCTCCAACTGTCATTAGTTTTCGCGGTTTTGCAAATGTTCATGCCCATGGTACATTTTTTATCATTTGAAGCAATGGCTTAAACACGGTGAACGTCTTACAGAGCAATTCGTGCTAATGTCTATCAGAATTTAGCAGCCAGTTATCTGGAGACAAATGTGAATATTGACAGTGAGGATGAAGAAACTATGTCTGACATTCAACGAAATGAACATCACCATTTGTCTACAAACACAAACAGTAGAAATTATTCTGATACGTCGCCGGATGATCAGTTGTCTCTTACAGATTCAGTTAAATCTGCTGATGATTTATTTCATAGCGGTGGTCTAGCTTCTGATGCTTCCGACTCTTATCACGATACTATTTTGACTTATTCAACATATGTGATAACCGTGATGTTTATTTGTCTGATTCTTC
This sequence comes from Conchocele bisecta, assembly GCA_029237695.1. Taxonomy (NCBI): domain Eukaryota; kingdom Metazoa; phylum Mollusca; class Bivalvia; order Lucinida; family Thyasiridae; genus Conchocele; species Conchocele bisecta. Next base: position 13,612,568 of record CM055275.1, on the reverse strand, counting down.
TTCAGATGATTCCGATGGAGAGAGATATTGATGTCCAATGTTGGACCTATATCGTTATCAGATAAAGGCCCGGTATCATAGAAATACGAGCCGATGTGGCCCGATATCGTGCCTGCCATTGGGCCGCTAAGGATCTGCGTTTCAAACATTCAGTCGGGCCGATATTGGTTGCCTATATAGGACCGATATCGTGTCCGCTATCCGTCCGATATTGATATCCGATATTGGACCAATATCGTTATCAGGTAACGGCCCGTTATCATATAATATCGAACCGATGTTGGCCCGATATCGTGCCCGCTATCGAGCCGCCAAAGATCTGCGTTGCAAACTTTCAGTCGGGCCGATATCGGTTGCCTATATTGGACTGATATTGAAACCTACAATGGGCCCATATCGGGCCGATATAAAATGTTAGCTGGGTAGGCAGATTAAAGCATGACCCAAGCCAATGGTGCAATACCAATATGTATACGTGGTCAAGCGACCATGCATCAGCACTAGGAATAATATTCACAAACAATAGAGCAAACCTACATGAACTGAATATACTTCCCAATATAAAGTCATTCCAGCATTGCCTAAATAACTGGAGAAAATGGCACCAATCATTAATTGGCAAAATTATTGTACTAAAGACTTTCGCGCTACTAAAACTAATGTATCCACTAACCGTACTTGAAAACCCAGTAGCTGAAACAATAAAACGGATACATGATATAATGTATGATTTTCTTTGGGACTGTAAACCAGATAAAATATCACGTAAAACCATAATTCAAAACTGTGAACAATGTGGACTGAAAATGATAAATATGCATGGGTTTATCAACTGTTCAACTCACCGAAATGTTCATGGGTAAAACGTTTAAAAGGTATACAAAATCGGTTAAAAATAGCATATAATAACGAGCTTAAGAAATATGGCGGTGATATTATATTTAAAAATAATCTTAATGAGAATGACGCAAAGCAATTAGCAAACAAGTATACCTTTTTAAATGAAGTGTTGATCTCGTGGTGCAAAATTAACTTCAAATATTCAAGTACCAACGTAGCACATGCAATTTTATGGCACAACTCTAACGCAAAACTTGAAAGAACCAGTACGATATTGTATAAAGAGTGGTATAACATAGGTAGTATGTATATGAAGCATATATATGATTTTAGAATAAACGATTTCTACAGTTTCAGTGATTTTAAGGATACATATGAAATAAATGCTGGCGACTTCTTAAAATATTACGCATTGATATGCAATATTAAAACTGAATGGAAAGTAAAGATGAGAACAGAATCGTTAAACAACGAGGTGCCGACATACTTAATATATAAAACATTATCGTCTAAAAGTATAAATAGAATGTTATACAACAAACAAGTTGAATCAATGAGACTACCACAACTAAAACATGTACGAAAATGGGAGATCGAATTAGACAATCAAGACATTGAATGGAAATATGTATTGTCAATAAAGTACAAGAGTACAATCAGTACAAAACTTAGAGCATTTCAATATAAATATCTGATGAGAATAATACCAAACAATTCGTTTTTGTTTAAATGCAAACAAAAACCATCAAACCTGTGTGAATTTTGCCACATGACTATATACTCTAACAAGCACATGTTTTGGGAATGAACCGTCATACAACAATTTTGAACTGACATAAGCCAGTTATTACAAACGAGTAGGCTAGATTATAATCTCAATTTAACATATGAATATATATCATTTTGTAACGCGAAAGTTGCTTGTAAAATGAAAACAATACTTATATAGCAAAATATTTTATTTTCAGATGCAAATATAGTGAATCACAACCAACATTGGAACACTTTAACGCATATCGTAAACAAACAATACAAATTGAAGAAACTATTGCCTCTATGAGAGATAAGCTCGAAACATTTCATTTAAAATGAAATGACTTTATTCAGTAAGCAAACACCCTCTAACCATACTGCCTTTATCTTACCATATCAATATTCCCAAACCACTATACGTTACCATATAAGCAAGTTTTGACCCTGCTCACCTTCCGATATAAATAAACATCCTACCCTAATCCAATAATCCAATAGCCTATATAGACCCTTTAAAAGAAATTGAAACTCATTGTTACATGCATATCTGCACAATTAAGGAATGTGACATTGCTCTGACAAATACGTATTTATTTTTCTGTTTGTCAGATCACGGTCTGTTTTATTCTATACGCATACATGTGTACACTATATTATTTTGACCATGTTAACAATGTGTATGATTGTATGTTATGTATTATATACATGTAATAAAGAACATTAAAGATTAATATAAAAAAAAGGTTTTTGAGTATTTCATATACATCAATAGGTGATCAATATATATTTCCACACCTGTTTATGGGAATATATCAATGTGTATTTTTTCTTTAATTTATTGGCAGATGATTCCAGCACAAAAATATTTACACAATTCCCTAACATTTGATTGGCCCGTAGCAAGTCTCTGTCCAAAATTTATATCCCAGTAAACTCCCACGCCGAACTACTATCTACAGGTGCGCTGTCAGTGCTGTAAATGTAAACAAATGGCTGCAGTCTGTCAAACTGCAGTCTGTCAAACATTTTCTTGATGAATTTATTTCAAATGCTGGAATGATAAGGAATGTATGACCTTTTTGTGGAATTAATTTCACTGGGAAAAGTCGCGGGAATACTGGACAAGGTCTTCCGGCCTTCATCCAGTATTCCCGCGACTTTTCCAAGTTTATACCCCGATAAATTCCACAAAAAAGGCCGTTCATTCCTATATTAGCTCACCACTGACTCTTCACTCACGGTAGTTCTACAAAACATGTCGTACATACATGTCATCTGTTGTTGCCACTTATTGCTACTTATCAGTAGAAGTAAGACCAACATGCAATACATCTTCTACTTTCATTAACTTCATTAACAGCCATTTTAGCTGTGATAATGTAATACATTTAGTATAATAATTACTTTTAATCTTCAACTATATACAGTCATTAGTTCTATATTAAATAATGCATTTCGGGAAAAATAAATGATTACCCCCTCAAAGTATACTTAGCTAGATAACTATGCTTAGCAATTATATTATCACAGAAAATGACCACATACTATATATTATCCCGTCAACGCAGTGCGTATGTGCCGTGAAACAGGGTGCCGTGAAACAATGTTGATATCCTGTCAATACGACCTAATCACTGCGTATGCATTTTAAAGATATGTGTAGGTGTTGACGGGATAAATAGAATAGTAGGTTAGTGCCGTGAATGGGAACAAATATCTGGCGCGGCACGGAAACGGGATGTGCTCGGCAGAGCCTCGCCCATCCCGTTTCCTAAGCCTTGCCAGATATTTTTCCCCATTCACGGCACTAACCTACTATTCTCTATATTACGTTCATAACGTATTTTCGCAATTGGCGTTCACAACACTATTCAAAAGTGTTATAAACAACTATTTATTCATATACACAGACAATACATTTTTGTTCACACAATAAAACGGAAATACCTTCATGGTCGCCATTTGTTGAAATCTTAAAACGAAATGAAATTTATGTTATGTTCGCCGTCAATGATTGATGTCCATCCGTTCTTTGGAATACTCTCCGAAAACTAACTGCGGCTGGGACAAGTCCGTAGCTATTTATTAATTCCAGCCTGTTCTGGGGAAATCGGTCTTACTACCTGTATTTCAGCAAAAGGGAAAAGCATACGTATCCATTGTACTTTGAGAGAGTAATCATTTATTTTTTCCCGAAATGCATTATTTCATATATAACTAACCACTGCATATATTTGATGATTAAAAGTATGCAGAATTATTATACTGAATTTATTACATTATCACAAAGCCCATAAGCCCCATTTCTCAAGTCACAGCCACATGTTATTCATCTTGCAACTGGAATAAGCCTCACTTCAGCAGTTCGACATCTGCTACACGAACGTTCCGTATGTTACATCCATACCTACATCATGCGCATAAAATTAGCATGTAGCAATTAGCATCGACATGTACAGTGAAACCTCCGGGGTGTCCGGTTTAGCGAGATTCCACTGTAATTCAACAGTATGAGCACTTGAACTGTAAATCAGACGTTTGATTATTCCTAGCCATAGTTGTGTGCTATGCGATCACGAACAGGCATTATCACCTGAGATAACTGACCAAAAAACATTCAAAGTTATGATCACAAATGTTTATTGTTGTCCGGTTTAGAGTTTAGAGGGTTCCACTGTACGTATGCGGTAAAGTTATGTGTTTTAAATAAAGTTAACTTTCAAACATATAAAACCCACGAAAAATGTTACTGATGCGGATGAAATGTAAACAGTTGGTAAAATAAAACTGATACATTCTGCAAATAACATCGAGTTTTCACACAATGTTTCTAGCATTTGCTCTGAGCATTTCATCAACTTTCGGCGTCATTTCCGGTAATTTCTCCGGTGACCTGAGAAAAGTGATGTTCACCGAAGGTCCGTAAAGTTCATGTACACAGACTCAAATTAATATAATTGTGTTATTATATGACCCTGTTATTGTTCAATATGGAATATCCTGTAACCTTTGCCCTTGCCACTTTATCGGAAACCAACTGAACTGTTGGTTTCCGATAAAGTGGCAAGGGCAAAGGTTACAGGAGATTATAGGGTTAACTATATTGTAATTTTCAAATTAGCGCGTCGCCATTAAACAGATTTTCCGACATATCATTTTCTGATATACGCCGCAAATTTCAAAATTACAATGCAGTTAACCTATTTCTAATGCACACCTTTACTACTGGCGTAGGAATACATATTTAAATAATTTGCGGATGGTTCATCAACAATGATATACCTGTAATGTATGGCCATCAGCCAATCAGATTGCGTGATATTTGTACAGTAGAATATTCATTGATATATATCAATGTATTTTGTGAAATGTATCTTTGTAGGTACTACCTGAGGCACAGTCCCTTTAAAAAATTAATAAATATAATTATACGGTGGGGTCTGTGTGTAAGTGCACTATTTGCATGCACGCGTGTCGTGTGCGTCTCGTACCGTGTTTTAATGAGAATACCCCGTCTGTGTCGTTTTTTAATTTGCATATCGTGCTGTGTGAATCGTGCCGTGGAACACTATAACAATGTATGTATGCATGTATGTATGTATGTATGTATGTATGTATGTATGTATGTATGTGTGTGTGTGTGTGTGTGTGTGTGTGTGTGTGTGTGCGTGCGTGCGTGCGTGCGTGCGTGCGTGCGTGCGCGTGCGTGCGTGCGTATGTATGTATGTAAAATAACACGATACAATATCAACACATAAAATGACACCCAGTCATATAGATTATACTGGATTTATTACATTATCGCAGCCATTTTAATGTAATAACTTCAGTATAATAACAATCAATAAATTAGTATCGTTGAATTGAAAATTTCTTCCTCAAAGAGTACTTAGCAAGATAAGTATAATTTGCAAGTTTGGTGAAATCGAAGTACAGGTCTCAATCCATTTGGGGATTCATGCGTGAATTGACTACAATGTGGGTTTAACAATATCTACATGTGTACATATTTCGATATCTACCGATTTCGATCACCATGGATGGTTATTCCTCAAACGTGAGTACGAGGAATTGGTGTGCATACTTTGCCGTGCCATATGTGCTCACAAGACAAATGCACACTAATTCTCTAAGCCACGGTTTGGTGCTTAAACCCTAGTTTATGCTCCTCAACCCCTAGTTTGGACTCGCCAAATGCACAATAATTCACTAAACCTCAGTTTGAGAGTCTCAACCTTGGCTTAGGCGTCCAAAGTCCAGTTTGAGTAATTCAGTAGTGCGCATTTGACCTGAAAGTGCCGTTTGAGATCGTAATCCAATAAAAAGCAAAAACCCTAGTTTGGACATAAACCGTAGTTTAAGAAAAAAACGGGCAATCGTAATCCCAAACGGTAGTTTTCCTGGTTTGGGCAATCATTTTATCCCGTCAACACAGTGCGTATGTGCCGTGAAGCACGGTGCCATGCAACATTTGTTCATATCCTGTCAATACGACCACATCACTGCGTATGAATATGTGCGGTGGCTGGGGTTAATATTATTACGTTTTAAAGCTATTTGTAGGTGTTACATGTAACGAGATAAATAGAATAGTAGGTTAGTGCCGTGAATTGGAAAACATATCTGGCGCGGCATGGAAACGGGATGTGCTCGGCAGAGCCTCGCCCATCCCGTTTCATAAGCCTTGCCAGATATGTTTTCCCATTCACGGCACTAACCTACTATTCTCGATGTGCACTTGGCGGCAGGAACCACCGTATTGTACACATCAACATCAGCTCATGCTTGCTGCGTATATGGTTTTCACAAGATGAACACGCATGGTACATGTACAAGATGTAACATCTTTTGAAATATTCAACAATGTTAATGTATACACAATCATCACGAATATGTTAATGTATCTACACGGATCTGAACAAAAGTGTCACATGTTATATTAATATGAATATTGAATTCGTCAATCAATTCCTATACCACGGCCTTATTATACTACACCATCGGCTGCGCTAATCTTGCCAATATTTTCCAATGTATCTATTACAAAACACTTGAATATTGTACTTGAAAGCAAGCAGCTTGATTTTCTGAGCTTGAGCTGTGCTACAGCGCAGGCAAAGCCAAACAAAGTGCTTGATTGCATTGGCTTTGTATTGCCAATATATGTTCGAAAAAGGTTTCCATCTGATCAAGATGAACGCAATTGGTGGTGTAATATACAGAGCATTATCAGCATACATTGCTTGTGTCCTTTGATATCAAGTTTATCCGGCAAGGCCAGTAGCCTATTTCATCAACATTGCAAAGTATACTTTCCCAGCAAAGTATACTTTCAGGGAGAAATAATTTATTTTTCCGAAATGCATTTTTTATATAAAACTAACGACTGCATATATTTGATGATTAAAAGTATGCAGAATTATCATACTGAATTTATTACATTATCACAGCCAAAATGGCTGTGATAATGTAATAAATTCAGTATAATAAAAATTAATAAATTTCTCCTAAAATTGAAAATTTCTCCCTCAAAGTATTCTTTGCTAGAAAAGTATACTTTGAAATGTTGATGAAATAGGCTACTGATGGTCATTTCACCAACGTTGCAAAGTATACTTATCTAACAAAGTATACTTTGAGGAAGAAATTTTCAATTTTAGGATAAATTTACATACTTTTAATCATCAAATATATACAGTGGTTAGTTCTATATGACATAATACATTTCGAGAAAAATAAATGATTACTCCCTCAAAGTAGACTTTGCTAGATAAGTGTACTTTGCAATTGTGATGAAATCGGCTACAGATCTGCTTCTTTACTAATGAATTCGGAGGAAATTGTAATAATGTAATACACAAATAATTATTGTTTATCAGGCAAGGCCAGGAAGCGCACAGGAATACCGAGGTTAGGCCAATATTGCCTTGCTAGTGTATTTCGATATCATGATTTGTTCATATATGCTACCGCAGCTGTACTCATTACGATACTTGCCAATGTATTCAGTGCACAGTACTATAATACTGTGATTAACATAAAACAGCTTGACTGGCTGAGCCTGAGCTGTGGTACAGCTCAGGCACAGCCATTCAAACTGCTTGATTGCGAGTTGACAGTGTTGGTATTGGCAGTAGATATTAAGAAACATAGCGATTTGGGCATCATTAACGCAGACGGTTGCGTATTAAGATATCCATACACTTATGTAGCGTGCCTGATGAACGTGATAATTGATATATTCAACTAATTGGAGAAATGTGTCTTGCGACCAGTGTAGATCCGGATCAGCATGTGCACCCATATAGTCTGGTCAGGATATGTGTTGTTTTCCATTCTAAGAAGCAATATGGATCTGTATCAGGCTACACGAGTATGCTATTTGATCAGGAGATACACAGGTCTCAGATGAAATAAACCCCATTTATCAGGTAACCTGCCCTGTATTGACCGTATACGCACTGACTGATAACATATTGTTGTATCGGGCATTGACCTGATATCAATATCCGGGTTACAACAAAGTGAAAACTGACGTTCCGTTTGTCGGTTGACGTCACGTGACATTACCGAATGACGTCAGTGTAATGACGCAACGTAAACAATTCCGCGTTCTATTCATAGATAACGACGTCATCTTTGATCATTTTCGAGCATAAAACTTTACCTGATAAATAGAATACCAGGCTATTGTATTTCGATATCAAGTTTATCAGGCAAGGCTATGAAAGGCGCATGAATTCCTCGGCTTGCCAGCAGACAAGGTGATACCGTTAAACGTATGTAACACACTTTATGCCACCAATTACCTGTCATTGGGTTATACACAATGAATAGTTTATAGTCGGGGAAATGGTTACATTACTAATTTATTGGAGGTCTATCGTGTCTGCACATAGTCGGATTGACCGGTTTAGTATCATTTCATGACTTCGACACGGGAATCATCGGCCGCTTATGCAAGAATGTTATAGCATGCCATCCAGCATTATGCAAGATTATGTGCAGCCTTTGGTTTGAAACAGTATATAATGCGAGCCCGTCCAGTTGTCGTCACTCGATTTCAATCGTTGGACGACACTGATTCAGGCTCGCCTTCTACATTTCATACAGGTATGTGAATTTATTTTACTGTTATTATTGTAATTTCCATGTTCCTAGAAACAATCTCTTTACAGTATTTCGCAGTCAAGCACTGAGACATCTTTGCACTTCATGTATTGGCATTAGCAAATACTGTTCATATTAATCTTTTGTCACAGTTGTAATGTATGTTAATGCGCATACATATTAACGTCGGGTTATGTTACAATTTTGTAACAGACATATAATTGATGTATACTGCTTGTAAATAATGTATGTGTGCAATACAATTTCATAGCTAGACTACTATACGCTGTATTGTTAATGTGACCATATATTAAGTAAGTTGATAAATACAAGCTTAGATTGTGATACAAACATACGAAACGCACATAAGTACGATGTAGCAGGTATTCAGATTTTATATATTATGTTGTTGATAATGCAAATAGTTATGCGTACGATAGATGCACTCATATACAGTATGGGTCCGATATCTGTGGTATATTATTGTTCTGTTTCGTTCTGTAGACATGCAGACTGCAGACGGTACATGTTATGCTAAATCATCATACATGAATATAAATAGTTTACGATGGTCACATGAACACGACTGTATACATGTATATTTTTCGTTTATATTTAGTGAATAATCCTAAATGTAGTTCGTAGTATTTCACATTTGCTTGGTACATTGTATGAACAGAGTAGATAGCCGCATTCTGAAAATAACTGTACTTAAGCTTTGTTCAAGTAGTTGATTGCAAGCATATACGGGTACGCGTGTAAGTTGTACATTGATAAATGGCCGCCGGCTAATATAACTGACCATTCGGTATATATGTACAGCGTGGCTCCAGATCAGCCTGCGCATCCGCTCAGTCTGATAGGGACCGTCACTGTTCACCATTCGGTACATACGTACAGCGTGGCTCAAGATCAGCCTGCGCATCCGTGCAGTCTGGTTGGGACCGTCACTGTTCACCATTTGGCTTCTAAACTGTTCCTAATATTGTCCCAATTTTATGTTAATGATAAAGAATATTTGCATGGACCAACTTCTTGACCATTAAACTGGTTCGTCTAAAAGCGCTAAAAGGAGAAAGGGATTTGAAGCCCCTCCTCATTTTTCGTTATTGCAACTATTTCTTTGTTCTCCCGTCCTATTTGCCCCACTATCATTTTTTTCTTTTATGTTTTTTTTGTATAGGGCAATATGGTGTGTTTGGTTGTCATCGCCTTGCTGACGTTGTGCAGTGCCGAACTTCAAACTCATCTACGTTTTGTTCTATCATTGCCAGTTATACATACAGATCAAGATACATACCCACATTGTTCACGTAAGCACATTAAACTTTTACTCACCCATCTATATAAGGTACATGAGGACGCATCCCAAAATATTAGGGACGTGCTCGACAATATTTATGCACTGTTGCCAAACCACGAATTTCAAATTCCCAAACAGAGACATAGGTCTCTTTTGCCGTTCATAGGCTCAATATCAAAATTGCTATTTGGATTGGCAACAACAGATGACCTGATAAAATTGGCACGACACGTTCAGGCAGCCGAAAATGGCAATGAAAAGATGGCAGCCGCCTTTAACCATCAGACAGAACTACTTTCATCTTTCATGTATGCCACGGATAAACGTTTGAGCAACGCAGTGCATGGTATTACGGAGAATCATAATGGAATTTTACGATTACAATCGAATGTCAGGAGGTCTTTAGACATGGACAGAGACCTATTTGCTAAACTAATCGAACAGCTGAGTTTAGGTTCGCAAATACAAAACCGTTTTCAAAATGTATTCAATGGCATCATTGCTCTGTTACAAGGAAAGCTGTCCCCGATTATCATTCCATATTACACTCTTTCAACGGCCATAAGTCATATACAAGAACGCCTACTATATCACAAGAAATTTCTCCTAGCGCACACGGACCCGTCCTTCTATTATTCACACGCCAACCTTGTGTCTTTTAGACGAAAGAATGCCATCTATATTTCCATAAAATTTCCAGTTTCCTCTGTACCGTCATACATACATCTGTATCGTATATTATCGTTCCCTGTCCCAGTCGCACATAACTCAACACATGCTTCGAATCTACTGGATCTTCCGGGATATCTAGCAATCACCAAAGATTCGACGTATTACAGCCAACTATCACGAAACACGATTGAAAAGTGTTCGGCCTTTCAACACAAACTACACTGTCCCTCAAATATGCCATTGACCCCTCTGTCAGTCGCTAGCTGTTCTGTAGCTCTATGGCTTGGAAATAAGTATCTGATCCGAGATTTATGTGACTTCCGCTTTGTACAAAATGTTATCAGACCATCGATGGTGCAACTGACAAACTCAGTTCATTGTTTATAACACAGAACACATAACTTTTAAATGCCACAGAACAAACAGGACTACACCTGGCTGTTCATTCTGCACCGTAGACGTACCGTGTCGGTGTTCTATCAACACGACATCCACATACTTTCCGGAGAGGTGGAATGGATGTCACAACAGATCCGCACACATCACCTTAATTTGGCACTCCTTCAGGAATTCTTCACCGAAAACGACATTAAGCACGTTTTTGCGAATGCATCGTTCACTACCCCTTTGAATATTAAAATTCTACCATTCAATTTATTTAGTCACAATTTTTCTGATATCACCGCAAATGATCAAGCAGACCATTTAAGTCTAACACAAATGGTTGCATTAGCCAAAAGAAATCAGGTAATTTTTCAATCACTAGCGGAGCCCATTTTAGATGGTAGACTAATCGGGGAAGACGGTATATCCACGGAACTAATATTAGCTACAACATCCCTTGTATGTGCGGGCATCGCTGTAGCTGCCTCCATTATACTATTTTGCAAATAAAACGATTAATATCAGCTTTAGTACTCGCCGGCGCATTCGCTACCCACTACGCTGCCTTCATTTATATACAATGCAATGCCCACTACACAGCAAACAGACACATCGCCAGTCACGATCCCATTATATTATGTACACACATCAACCGCAACAGACATTGCTGAGTTATTCATTTTACTCGTGTTCCTCATCATAATGTACCAGTTCGTCAGACGTTCTAATTCATGCAGGTTAGTGATCGAGATTACCAATGGGCACACATTTGTCACACACACTGTTATGCGATTACCAATCTGTATACATGACCTCCATTTCCATGGACTTTCATTCTTGACGTCAATTCAAATTTCTGGGACGTTGCTCCCGATATTGACGCTTGATTGGGGAGACTTCGATATTGTACAGAAGGTCCCAAAATCTTCAATTCATTCCAGTTCAAATATATATGTGGGTCCAATAGCAGCGCTGAAACTCAGACGCATTCTGAATGCGCCATTTGCTGCGTATTTATGGGTGGTTCACCAGGGTTTTGCAATTCCCGTCCCGATTTGCACAGATTTTAATTCCGACTTAACGTGCAAACCCGGACTGACTGCCCCTCGTGTCATTTAATAATGTGTATGGTACCATGCACCATTATAATGCAAAGGCTACCCTTCCTACGCCTGTCTCCTCCAATCTCTAGTTAGACACATTCGGGGTTATTATAATTCATTGCTTTTCATGTGCAATCGTGATTTTCGTACGTGCCTGTCGTGGATGTGCGTTTGGTGGTTGGGTGAAACACTGTATCCTATCACCATTATTAGGCTCGTGCTGTCTGCGTGCTGTTCGGGCTGTGACATTTACTATGGTGCATATTGTGACACCGGTACCTTTCCTTCATTGTGATTCCATACATGCTACAAACGATGATAAACATACGTTGTCTACGTCATTAGTTGATACTCCGATATGTGGAACTCCGTTATTGGTATACGATGCTGATATGTGTCCATCATTTGTCTGGAACATTACCATGAATAGCATGTTTTATATATTGACATGTATTTGAATTGTTGATTAACAGTGTTGTCTCACCATACCACGTGAATATGTATTGTAGCATGGCACAGTATGCATGCCATGTAATTTTAAAGGTTAATATTTGTTCCATATACATATATATATATACATATATGCTTGTACATATATATGCTTGTTTAAATGTACGACGTGATGATAGTGAAATCAGGATTGGTAATAATTAGAGATTGTGGGTGACACCACGTCATTAACACCAACGTAACATTGCCATTTCAACGATGCTAATGTACATGTACTCACCATATCGCATTTTGAGCTCTGTGACAACAAATAATATGTGATTCGTTGAAATGGTACTGTGTTGTGATGGGGACATCACTTTTCAGTTCAGAATTGTCACAACGCTTGGTCCATAAGGTAACTGTAATAAAGTAATATGGCCAGCAGACAAGGTGATACCGTTAAACATATGTAACACACTTTAAGCCACCAACTACCTGCCATTGGGTTATACACTATGAATAGTTTATAGTCGGGGAAATGGTTACATTACTAATTTATTGGAGGTCTATCGTGTCTGCACATAGTCGGATTGACCGGTTTAGTATCATTTTATGACTTCGACACGGGAATCATTATTGGCCGCTTATGCAAGAATGTTATAGCATGCCAACAAGCATTATGCAAGCCTTTGGTTTGAAACAGTATATAATGCGAGCCCGTCCAGTTGTCGTCACTCGATTTCAATCGTTGGACGACACTGATCCAGGCTCGCCTTCTACATTTCATACAGGTATGTGAATTTATTTTACTGTTATTATTGTAATTTCCATGTTCCTAGAAACATTCTCTTTACAGTATTTCGCAGTCAAGCACAGATAAATCTTTGCACTTCATATATTGGCATTAGCAAATACTGTTCATATTAATGTTTTGTCACAGTTGTAATGTATGTTAATGCGCATACATATTAACGTCGGGTTATGTTAGCAGACAGATAATTGATGTATACTGCTTGTAAATAATGTATGTGTGCAATACAATTTCATAGCTAGACTACTATACGCTGCATTGTTAATGTGACCATATATTAAGTAAATTGATCAATCTACGCTTAGATTGTGATATATACATACGAAACGCACATAAGTACGATGTAGCAAGCATTCAGATTTTATATGTTATGTTGTTGATAATGCAAATAGTTATGCGTACGATAGATGCACTCATACACAGTATGGGTCCGATATATATGCTATATTATTGTTCTGTTTCGTTATGTAGACATGCAGAATGCAGACGGTACATACATGAATATAAATAGTTTATGATGGTCACATGAACACGACTGTGTACATGTATATTTTTCGTTTATATTTAGTGAATAATCCTAAATGTTCGTAGTATTTCAGATTTGCTTGGTACATTGTATGAACAGAATAGATAGCCGCAGAAAATAACTGTACTTAAGCGTTGTTCAAGTAGTTGATTGCAAGCATCTACGGGTACGCGTGTAAGTTGTACATTGATAAATGGCCGCCGGCTAATATAACTGACCATTCGGTATATATGTACAGCGTGGCTCCAGATCAGCCTGCGCATCCGCGCAGTCTGATTGGGACCGTCACTGTTCACCATTTGGCTTCCAGACTGTTCATATGTAACAACAATGTATTAAAAACTAAGAGAAACTTATGCATTCATTGTAATGATACGTACTTCGTCTTACTGTAAACATAGATACATGTACTATTAAAGACTCGATTTCAATTGTTGGACGACACTGATTCAGGCTCGCCTTCTACATTTCATACAGGTCCACGTCCCACGATACACGAATTACACCCCCGTGCATGATATTCTGTTTATCAGGTAACGTTGTATTCTACAGAATGGGACACTATGACGTTGATTTCATTGAAAAAAACGTGGAATCCCGACATGCTTACATTGCGTCATTATACTACATTGTAGCACCATTCGGTAACGTCATGTTACACCGTTCGACAAATGAAATCACACTTTTAAATTCGTTATGACCCGGACATTCGTATCGGGCGAATGCCTTTTATCAGTCAGTACCTATTCGCCCAATACAAAGCTCGTTACCTGATCAATGTATACGCACTAACTGATACGATAACGCCGTATCAGGCATTGAATTGATACGAATATCCGGGTTGCAACGAATTGAAAATTGACGTTTCATAGGTCGAACGGCATCACATGACTTTACCGAATGACGTCGGTGTAATGACGCGACGGAAGCAAGTCCGAAATGCACGTGATAATTGCTCCATATGTAGCCTTACACGTTACTTTATAAATAGAGAATACCTATAAACACTTGATCAATCAGGACCAGTAGCCTATTTCATCAACATTGCAAAGTATACTTTACTAGCAAAGTATACTTTGAGGGAGTAATCATTTATTTTTCCTGAAATGCATTATTTCATATAGAACTAACAAATGCATATATTTCATGATTAAAAGTGCAGAATTATTATACTGAATTTATTACATTATCACAGCCATTAAATGGCTGTTTGATAATGTAATAAATTCAGTATAATAAAAATTCATAAATTTTTCAAAAAATTGAAAATTTCTCCCTCAAAGTATACTTTGCTACTAAAGTATACTTTGCAATGTTGATGAAATAGGCTACAGGCCAGTGTCTGTTGATATCAAGTTTATCAGGCAAGCCTAGAATACGAGTAGAAATTCCGAGGCCTGCAATGACTCGTGTTTTACAAGTGGACTATGCCGTTTGTTTGTTTTGTTATTGGTGTTTAATGGCCTATCAGCAGTTAATGTTATGTAAGGCCGGGCAAACGGGTTCGATCCCGTTAAAACATGCTGCATTGGGTGGGGGTCCCAAAATCAGAGCGCAATATTTAAATCCAAAACAAATATAGTTAGCCCTGAAATTCGAATAACCTGACCTGGTTCCAGGTCCATACCACACCAAGTCACTTGGCCCCTAAAATATCCCCTAATATAGGATTACGATAATCGTAATACTCACATAAGGGGTATAACCAGATTCAACTGCCACATACAAAATGCCAAAGACTTATGTGAGGGCCAATCCAAGTGTCCATTAGGAATTCCGGTAATGATGAACCCAGATCGTTAAATTACCCATCACATGCTCCCACCTGCCACACACGGACTATACCGTATCGCATGACTATATTGTACGACAGCTTGCAATGCTACCTGAATTTAAAGGGAGAGATAATCCATGACACGGGGTTCGAATCAAAAATCGAAATAAACTTTCCGCATCTACTCATCATAAAGAAGCTATATATCAAATTTCAGTGCTGTAGCAATTACAAAAGTTTTACGAGTTTCAAGGCAAAATTTTCAAATTCTAATTCCAAAAGGGGGAGATAATCCATGACTCGGGGTTCCAGGATTTCGGGTTAGGGGGGCATAACTATTTTACAATACTTGACTATATTATCGAACGCGCCCGGGGGGTTCGGGGGCATTCCCCCCGTCCCCCCCCCCCGTACATCTTGAATCTTTAAACATAATGACAAATCAAATCTGCACTTCAGCTGTATTCTTATCTGGTTATGAGTTAAAATAAGCATGCTTAACTCATTGAAGTATATGGATACACAGTGGGTGGCAGGTGGGAGCATGCGATGTGTAATTTAACGATTGGGGTTCATCCTTACCGGAATTCCGACTGGAGACATGGTTTGGCCCTCACATACGTCTTTGGCATTTTGTATGTGACAGCTGAATCTTGTTATACCTCTTATATGAGTATTACGATTATTCATAATCCTATTTTAGGGGAAGGGGTCAAGTGACTTTGTTGTGGTATGTACCTGGTACTAGGGGCCGATTTCACTAAACACCATACGACAAATTTTCGTAAGTGCAAATGTGGGATCATCTGGAAATTTAAATTGACGGATTTACATTTATTGAGCATAGGCTGCCTATACAGCCTATGCTCAATAAATGTGAATACTATAATTGTTTACGAGAAAACATTGTTAATGTGTAACTTACAGACTATCGTAATTTTGCACTTACGAACATTTTAGTCGTAAACTAAAATGTTCGTAAGTGCAAACTTATTATATCCTGTAAATTTCACATTAATAACGTTTTCTCGTAAACAATTATTGGATTTACATTTATTGAGCATAGGCTGCATGTGCAGCCTATACTCATTAAATGTAAATCCATCAATTAAACTTCTCAGACGATCCTAGATATGCATAGAAAGTGACGAGTACGAACATTATAGATTTTAATGGCATTCATGAACCTAAATGTATATATAAGTCGCTTAGAAAAGAAATTTTGGATTGGTAAAAAATACATATAATACTGAAAAATAAAAAGCGTTGCAAACGCTTGTTATTTGTCAGTATTATAACAAATATTTACCAATTCACATTTTTTTCCTGGGACTTATATGTACATTTTTGCTCGGAAATATGAAACACAAATACAATTCAATTATTTTTTCCCAATCCGTTTCCAAACTTTCTGGGCATATCTGAGACACAGATACTTTAACATACGTGGCTGCAGGTGTTCACGTCATGATTTGATAATGTCACAGCGACCGCCAAGTTATCACGGCGCATGCTATTTCTCTTTAATTTATACCCGGTGTGTCAAAGTGCTAACTGGGGCTGATTTGTGATCGGCGTGCTACATGTATGTTTGGTTTGCCGGTGTGTTTACCTTCTACGACATATATAAAACATTCAGCAGGTATAGCTCTCTCAATTGTTTGCTCAATGGCCTGCAACTCAAATACTAAATGGCCGCCATATTATTTTATTTTGTCCCAAAACGAATATTTGGATAGTATTACATGTAGCCATCAAATAGTGAGTTTATATTATCTTGCGAGTTCTTTGCACGGGTTTCGCTGTGAGAGAAAACCCGCCATCAACTCATTACAAATAATACACCGTGAAGATAACACCCGTAATTGCGCGCCTGTTTTCTTGAAAACCACGAACTACCATGCAAAATGTTTACTTTTTATTACAGCCAAAATAAAGTTATTTGAAAACTTGGAAAGGGTTCCGACTAATCTAGAATGTTAATGTGATTGAACACATTCCAAATATGCAGTCAAATATATCTGGTTCATAGAAACAGCTGCGTAATTTGGGTTTCAAAAGATTTACATGACGTCACGCAACGTAACGTCTAAACGTGGGAAAACACGTCAATGTGTAACTATTCATGCGCACATCAAAAGTCATTGTTTTTAATCTAAAAAATAGACTAAATGTGCATATATATCCGCCGTGGAAGTATTATAAATAGGATATTCCATCGTACATGTTTGAATAGCGGAAATAATACACTCGAGTCCGTCGGCGTCCGTCCAAGCAACTCGTTCGCTACGCTCACTCGTTGCTTACGCGGAAGCCGACGCACACTCGTGTATTATTTCACGCTATTCAAAATGTACGATGGAATATCCTCTATGTATTACATAGATATGATGGTATTCCGGTTTCCTCCTATATCAAACATAATGACAGTACTTTGTCGTGTTTACCATTACAACAGTTGAAATCAGTTCATTAGCATGAACGAACACAGCGAATGCCATGTCCAGCTTGCGCTGATGTGTAGAATGATATGTATGTATACTTCTGTCTGTTCCACGTGTTGTTGCCGACGAATTGTCGGCTATTAAACACATTAAATCTAAAACAATATTTAAAAGTAAGTACTTTTTCATCAATAGCAAAATCAGTCACCCTCCCCGAAAAAAGTTCGCATCATACTCTATGCTCGTTACTGTCAATGTTTGTCGCCATTTACCAGCCAGTCTGCCCCCAATGGAATTGTCAAACTGAAACCAGCATAGCTAGGTTGGTTTTGAGATTTGAGATTTTTGCATTTTCAAACTGAAACCAGCATACATGTAGCTATATTAGGCTGGTTTAGAGATTTTTCAATTTTCTGATGATTTACCCGGGGTCGGTGATCAGAAAACGTACCTTATGGAATTTTCAAACTGAAACCAGCCTAGCTAGTCTGATTTTGAGATTTGTTCCGTACCTTTTCCAAGTGTCGGTTCATAGCAAACATACCTTATTGAATTTTCAAATTGAAACCAGCATATGTATGCTAGTTCTGAGATGTTTTTCCATCAGGTACATTTTCCCATGAATTACGCATTGTCGGCCCATGATAAAATGTACTTTATAGAAGTTTCAAATTGAAACCAGCAGAGGTAGGCTTGTTTTGAGATATTTACATAAGGTACATTTTCCCATGAATTACCCAGTGTTGGTTCATGAGAAAACGCACCTTATTGAATTTTCAAATTGAAACCAGAATATCTAGGCTGATTTAAAGATTTCAAGATTTTTTCCATATGGTATATTTTACCATGAATTACCCAGTGCTGGTTTATGAGAAAACGCTCATTATGGAATTTTCAAATTGAAACCAGCATAGCTAGGCTGGTTTTGAGATTATTTTCCATAAGATACCTTTTCTCATGAATTACCCAGTGTTGGCAACATGAGAAAACGTACTTTATGTAATTTTCAAATTGAAACCAGCATAACGTAGGCTGGTTTTAAGATTTTGTCCATAAGGTATCTTTTCCCATGTATTACCCAGTGTCGGTTCATGAGAAAAAGTACCATATGTAATTTTGAAATTGAAACCAGCATAGCTAGGCTGATCTAAAGATTTCAAGATTGTTCCATAAGGTATCTTTTACCCAGTGTTGGTTCATGAGAAAACGAACCTTCTGTAATTTTCAAATTGAGGTTGGTTTTCAGATTACTTTCCATAAGGTACATTTTCTCACAAATTACCCAGTGTCGGCAACATGAGAAAACGTACCGTTTGTAATTTTCAAATTGAAACCAGCATAGCTAGGCTGACTTAAAAATTTCAAGATTTTTTCCAATAGGTATATTTTCCCATGAATTACCCAGTGTCGGTTCATGAGAAAAAGTACCTTATGTAATTTTCAAATTTAAACCAGAATAACGTAGGCTGGTTTTAAGATGTATTCCATAAGGTAAGTTTTCACATAAATTACCCAGTTTCGGTTCATGACAAAACATACCTTATTAATTTTAAAATTGAAACCAGCATAGGCTGGTTTTAAAATGTTTTATATCGGGCATATTTTCTCATGAATTACCCAGTATCGACCCATGAGAAAACGTAACGTAACAGCTAGTCTGGTTTCAAGATTTTGTCCATAAGGTACATTTTCCGATGAATAACCCAGTGACAGTTCAAGAGAAAACGTATCTTATTAAATTTGAAATTGAAACCAGCATAGCTAGGCTGGTTTGGAAATTTTTCCATCAGGTACTTTTTCCCAGGGAAAACTAACCAGCTGTTTTTTTCATTTTTTTCCATAAGGTACATTTTCACATGAATTACTGTCGGTTTATGAGAAAACGTACCTCGGCCAATGAGAAAATGTACTTCATGGAATCTTCAAATTGAAACCTGGTTTGGAGATTTTTTCCATAAGGTACATTTTCCCATGAATAACCCAGTGTCGATTTATGAGAAAACGTACCTTATTAAAATATCGAATTGAAAATATGTAATCTGGCTAACAAGAAAATGAAATTGTTGAAATCTACAAATTTAAATCTAAACATAGAAATTTAAGCTAGATAGGGTACCTTTTCCCGTGAATGGTCCCTGGAACATTCTGAGTATTTCTCAAAAGAGCCTGATTGGTTGAGCTTGAGTATGTCTGAGATCTACTTAGGCTCAACCAAAAACAATCGACTGATATGTACATGTTCAGGATGTTCATTTTTTGGGCATAAAGGACGAAGTCAACAAAAAACACAAGTACAGTAGCAGTCATCCTGAATCCATGATTATAAAGCTTTCTAAGCATACACTCAAATCACATACCCAAATTCTGACACTTTGATGAAGCTACTGTGTTTATTGTAAATATATACATGTATATGTACAACAAAATGATAAAACAGAAAGACTTGACATTCGGAACAATGAATCAACCAAACTGGTGTAAATTTCGAATGTTGTCACCAAACATTGAACCACCTGGTTATTATGCATTTTCACACGAATGGGCTACAACTATAGAAAAGTTTTATAAATATTACCGTACTTGGCAAATCAAGAGTAACTTCCCTTAGAACTACTTCCGGGGCATCAGCAACATCAGAATTGGCAGTTTGTAGACTTGACATCATACATTGAATTACTTCGACGTACAGTGATTATAGCACGGAAAAACTACCTGACGTAAAGACAAACCTACAAATTCCGCCAATTCTAAGGTCAAGGATACCCCAGAAGTTGTTCTAATGGAAGTAAACGGTGATGTTCCAGGGTTGGTAAACTATTTGTAAGGCTAGTGTATTTTGTGCACTACAATAACGCTACTGCAGGGACCAAACGGCAAACAGCATAGGTCCTGATCATAGAGACAATGGGCATGCTGATCTGGGACTACGCTAATAGCAAGTTCATTTTGTCAGCCGATGGGGACAATATAGCCTGCATCCGCCCCTTACAGCCATTCATCAGGTAACCTGCCCTGTATTGACCGAATACGTAATGACTGGTAGCATATTGTTGTATCAGGCATTGACCGGATATAAACATCCGGGTTACAACGAAGTGAAAACTGACGTCCCATTGGTCGGATGACGTCACGTGACGTTACCGAATTACGTCAGTGTAATGACGCAACGCAAAGAAGCCCGCGTTCTGTCCATAGATAACGACGTGAGCTGTGATAATTTTCGAGCATAAAAGGCTACCTGATAAATAGAATACCAGACTATATTTTGATAGCAAGTTTATCAGGCTCGGCTCGGAATTCCTACGCGTTTCCTAGCCTTGCCTGATAAACTTGATATCAAATGACACTAGCCTGGTATTCTCTATGTATGCTCCACCTTTGACTGCCATTCAAGACTTATATGAATGACAGCCATAACATTCAGGTTAACTATGTGGGTACAAAGGCTGAATAGGGTCTACAGTGGTCAGAAATGAAATATACCAAGTGTGACTAAGATATACAAATATATATGTTTTGCCCATAAGCCTCCAAATTACCTGGATATGACCTTGACAAGGAAACAATATAGGTCAGGTTCATATTTTTTACAAATTTGACATAAAATTACAGGATTTTTTGATCCAGGCACATATTTTAGCATTTTTATATCCAGGAAAAATATTACAGAATTTTCATATCTATGCAAAAAACTTTCGATTTTTTTATCAATTTCATTTAGATGAAGAACATTTTAAATCATCCACATTAATCTAAGTTTCAACAATATATTTGTATGAATCCGTATTCAATGTTTGATTGCAATTTAAAGCATGACTACCAACCAGTGTTGACCGATGCGCGATGTACAACAGGATACACAATTGTCTAGACAATTGTGTATCCTGTTGTACATCGCGCATCGGTCAACACTGGTTGGTAGTCATGCTTGTTGTTATATGTGACAAATATTAGCTAATGGCGGCAACATACATAAATAACAATATTAAGTTAATTGACAGCGGTTTTGCATTTGATAATTCCACAGTGGTTTTTTATTCAAATATCCAAGAAGCGTTTTTCTTTGTGACAAATAAAACAGTGACAATTGCTACAGAATATTTGTCATGGCAATATGTACATGGCATGCAGTCACAACACGGTGGGAAGTGATCTTCAAGAAACGACATGCGGCATGTTACAATGAGACTGAAGAATGGTTCGGTGTGAGTGAATTCATGACACCTGCAGTGGAAGTGTGAGACACCAAGTGATGCTATCTTGTGTTCTGCAACGCGTTTAAATTTTGCATCAGTACGTGTGCCAGAAGCAGAAGCCATCTAATTTCTGTACATTTGCTTACATGCAGACCCACACCCAAAATATTAGAGACCGTTAGGTTAGTTGAGTAAATAGTTACAAAATAAAAAGAAAGGCGATGTAAAGGAATAAGACAGCCATGCCACAGTGTTTGCCATACCGGTCTGGCAAACCCTGTAGACACTTGTCAAGACTATTCCAGACATGTACTGATGAGCTGCGTACATTGATTGTTCTAAACATACTTTATTTCTGATTGCAGTGACAGAAATTATGTTGCATTTTAAAACATTAATTTTTAATAAAGAATACTAACCGTTGAAATACACAAGGTAGCAACTCTGTATGATTCCTACTTTCACTGTCTATGCCTATAATTCACCCGATCACACCATGCTCCAGGCTCTTTGTAACGACCCTCATGTCGGTTACAGACCACCATTTCTCCCCGGGTTCTATATATTGGGGAACACTTGATGTCTTATCATTCAAAAGAAAAACGTTTATTGACTATTTGGATGATGAAACCAGATTGAAATTAAAATACAAGACAGCTGCCGTATTGTTAAAGGGAATGCTCACTTTGGAACTTACGTTTTCAATATTTTGATCACCAGCATTAGTATGACAGACATTTGAATATCATGTGCTCCATTATCCATAAACCAACAGAAATAAACATAGCCACGCTGAAATACAATCAACCACAGGATGCTGATTCAACACACCTGCTGAAACTACCATCTCATCCATGCGGATATTCAATCCAGAACCCGGTAATGGCCGCAGGATACACCCAGATAGGTCAACCACCCGGCACATCCGCTATATCGGCAGCCAGGTAGAACCACACGGGTATCACCACAATCATGTCCTAGTCCCGGAACGGCTACACGCATGGGTTGTGTTCTATAAGTGGCAGTCGGATGCATCGAGTAGTCAACTGGCATACCAGTCCATGTTAAACGGAAGCCAGGCAGATCCACAAAGTGCCACAATCAACCACACAGAACACGCATGGCTTGTGTTCTATAAGTGGCAGTCGGATGCATCAAGTAGTCAACTGCCTAACCAGTCCACGTTAAACTGAGGCCAGACAGATCCACAAGGTGCCACAATCAACCACACAGAACACGCATGGATTGTGTTCTATAAGTGGTAGTCGGATGCACCAAGTACATGTAGTCAACTGCCTTATCAGTCCACGTTAAACGGAGGCCAGCCAGATCCACAAGGTGCCCCAAGCAACCACCCAGAACAACCACCCAGCACATGAATGGGTTGTTATATAAATGGCAGTCGGATGAAATATATCAGTCAATTTTCAATAAAAAAAATGGCCGCCGCCTGTAACCTCGAGATTGCCGGCCGGTAAAAACGATGATGAACATATAGCCAGGCTCATCATTTGGAATGTTTTCCTAAATATCGAATAGTGAACAATGCAGACCCGAATCAGATTTTCCAAATGCACATTGGTCAACACACTAGATACAATTGACACGGACATAATCACGCCACTACCATAATGACTACATGGGTGGTAACAACATATAGTTTAACTGAGAATTAAGAAATACTAAAATAAAATATTTAAAAAATTCATACCCTTAAAGGTGTGTTCCGAATGTACATGTACATGTAATGGGTTAACAGTATCGAGCCACAGTTTGTTGTATGTCACATGACACGAAACAAACAGTGTGCAAATATATTGTATGAACTACATGTAGTAATGTGACTCCTACTCATCATTAGGTGAATGAAATCTGACTTATACAGTGGGGTCAGCGTGTAAGTGCACACACGAACGAACACGACAGGTTGGAACCAACCTGTCGTGTTCGTTCGTGTGTGCATTTACACGCTGACACCACTGTATATGTCAGACTGCATTGGATTAAATTTTGTTTATGAATTAAATTATATAAACAATATACATGTAGGTCCGGAAATAGAGTGTTTGTTATGCCATTGCAGTTATATACAACACTATGATTTGGTTAAAATTTCATATTTCAAGTTCAATTATTAATTAAATACTATTGTCTAATTGAAAACGGTGGTCATCTTTGAATCACAATAGTTCATGAATAATTATGATAGTGTAAGCAAATGTTCAATCAGATCTAAATTGTCCATTGCAACTTTTACACTCTTGACAGTCTTTATTTAGCCCGACTGCTGGAAGTGTGTGGAACGTCGGCTCCATGCTGATGGCTGTCACAGTAAACCACGTCTTGCAATAAAATCAAGAAATACCCTCAACCAGGGTATGGGCATCATTAAGAGGAAGAATGGAATGGAATGGTGCTTAACATAACTCAAACTAGTGTAATTTAGGGCCAAGCAATGTAGATGAAGAATACAAATAATTGTAAAATAATATGCTAGATGTGGTTGGCCATCAGATGATTAGGGTAGCAATAAACTATGATGAGCAATATAAATGAGTAACATGTAATTTAAAAGGAATTGAGAAACCGCTGTCGTATTGATGAAAAATCAGATTTATTGAGACCCCATTGGCGCCACCATTGATCCAGTGGAAACAATAGACCACGTTATCCCATACCCAGTAACTGGCAGACGTGGTATTACAATGAACAAAATACCTCAATGACCTTGACCTTGTAGTGGTTCGTCAGTTATTAATAAATGAAAGTGTTACTAACGTACATACACGCATCCCGGTACCACCGCTCCTGATAAGTTTTGTATCTAAAGAGTATTATACCCTCAGATTTCAAATTCAATGCGTATTTTACTTTTACAAATACATGTATTATTGATTTTCTTAAACATATGATAACAAATAAAACACATGTAAAAATTCAATTATTGCTTTTTGCAGCTCAACTAAGTACATTTTGAACTTTATTACAGTGTTTTCACGACTCAATTTGAAAATCAATGCGTATTTTCACATTGCTGTGAGTATTTTATACTCAATACGTATTCTGCTAAAATTAGTGCGTAAATCACACCAATGCGCACCTTATCTGCAGCTCTGCCTGTACGTACTCCGTACATATACCCGTACATATACCCGTACATTGACTACTAGTCAAACACTATATTCGATCTTGCCTATCATCGAGAAGATAACAAACATATAAATGTCACCAGAAAAACACTAATATTCTAAAAAGAAATATCACAAAAATGTGGTTCTGACTAGACAAATCGAGTTTGTGACCAGTGTAGTTCCTGATGAAATAGCACCCTCCTTTAGCCTAATACGATATATTGCTTGTTTCATTGATGGAATAGCGAACACTGCAGATTATGATCAGACTGTGCGGATGCTGAGACTGATCTGGATCTACACTGGTCGCAAAACCCATAAGCTCCATTTGTCCAGTCAGAACTACATTTTTGTGATATTCCTTTTTATAATTTTAATATTTTTACGCCCCATTGCTTTGTTCACAAATATTGATGGTGATTAACAAAAATATAAAGTTTCCAGTCAATTGGATAACAGATACATGTAGCTGATTATTTTAATGCAAATTGGATGGGCATATGGACAGGCAGCTGTCTATTATAATATGTCCCAAGTCCGCAGTGACCTTCACCTTGGACATTGGATCTTGGGGCAAATGTGCAACTAAGTATCATAGACACACATTGTAGCCAAATTTGATCAAAATCCTACAAGATACCTAAACGCAAATTATAAACACCCAACTTGAAGAAAAGTACACAATACTATTGAAATTGAGACAAGCAGATATGAGACACGCGATTGTGTACCTTCTGACAACAGTTACTGCGTTATTTCATGAAATACATTTACAATTTTTATTTTGCATAAATGAAGTCAAAAGTTGACAAAAATTTCAGAGTACATGTCGCATTATATGCCGCATGTACTCTTCAGATTTGTGTCAACTTCTGAAGTAGTTTACGGCAAAAATATATGTACGTATGTCTGTAGGTACCAAATCGCATGGCATATGTGCAACACAGTACCAAATATAGACACATATTGTAGCTTAATATTATCAAAAGTTGCCAAAGGGTTCAAATGTCGCACAAACCATTGACAAACGTAAGTGGTAAACATGAAACTTGAACAGAAGTCCTCAGTGTTTATGTGTAACAATGAACAATGCCTAGACACACATTGTCGCCGAATATTATCAAAGTCGGACACATTTTAATGAAACCTAGACCAAAATGCAAATGTATACATGAACCTGAAATATGTTTTAACGTCCCATCAACAGCTAATGTTATTTAGGGACTTGATACATCAACTTGAACATAACCCTAGATTCCTATCACATTGCATGAGTGTGCTGGCTGATCAGGATCAACACAAATTTCAGATCCCTATCACATTGTATGAATGTGCTGGCTGATTAGGACCTACACAAATGTTAGATCCCTATCACATTGTACGAGTGTGCTGGCTGATCAGGATATACACAAATTTCAGATACCTATGACATTGTACGAGTGTGCTGGCTGCTCAGGATCTGTACAAACCGTAGATCCCTATCACATTATACGAGTGTGCTTGCTGATTAGAACATACACAAACACTAGATCGCTATCACATTTTGTTAGTGTACTAGCTGTTCATAATCCACACAAACTCTAGATCCGTATCATATTGTATGAGGGTACTGACTTATCAGGATATACACACACACTAGATGCCTAACACTTTGTATGAGTTTACTGGCTGTTCGTCATCTACACACACACTAGATCCCGATCACATTGTACGAGTGTGCTGGTTGATCAGGATCAACACAAACTCTAGATTGCTATCACATTGTACGAGTGTGCTGGTTGATCAGGATCAACACAAACTCTAGATTGCTATCACATTGTACGAGTGTGCTGGCTGATGAGGATCTACAGTAACTGTATATCCCTACATGTATCACATTGTACGAGTGTGGTGGTTGATCAGGATATACACAAATTGTAGGTCCCTATCATATTGTACGAGTGTGCTGGCTGATCAGACTCAACACAAACTGTAGATACTGATAATATTGTACCAGTGTGCTGGTTTATAAGGATCGACACAAACTCTAGATCCCTATCACATTATATAAGTGTGCTTGTAGATCAGGATCTACACAAACTGTAGATCCCTATCACATTGTATGAGTGTACTGGCTTATCAGGATCAACACAAACACTAGATCCCTATCACATTGTACGAGTGTCCTGGCTGATCAGGATCTACACAAACTCTAGATCCATATCACATTGTACGAGTTTATTGGTTGATCAGGATCTACACAAACTCTACATTCCTATCATAGTGTACATGAACGAGTGTGCTGGCTGATCAGGATCTACACAAACTGTAGGTCCCTATCACATTGTATGAATGTGCTGGCTGATCAGCTTCTATATAAACTTTATATCCCTATCGCATTGTACCAGTGTTCCGGTTGATCAGGATCTACACAAGCTGTAGGTCCCTATCACATGGTACAAGTGTGTTGGCTGATCAGGATCTACACATACTTTAGATCCCTATAACACTGTACAAGTGTGCTGGCTGATCTCTACACAAAGTGTAGATCCCAATCACAGTGTACGAGTGTGCTGGTTGCTCAGGATCAACACAAACTGTAGGTCCCTATCACATTGTACGAGAGTGCTGGTTGATCAGGATATACACAAACTGTAGGTCCCTATCACATTGTACGAGTGTGCTGGTTGATCAGATCACACAAACTGTAGGATATCACATTCACGAGGTGTGTCGTTGTCAGGATAACACAAACTGTAGGTCCCTATCACATTGTACGAGTGTGCTGGTTGATCAGGATATACACAAACTGTAGGTCCCTATCACATTGTACGAGTGTGCTGGTTGATCAGGATAA
This sequence comes from Conchocele bisecta, assembly GCA_029237695.1. Taxonomy (NCBI): domain Eukaryota; kingdom Metazoa; phylum Mollusca; class Bivalvia; order Lucinida; family Thyasiridae; genus Conchocele; species Conchocele bisecta. The sequence continues at coordinate 13,584,253 of CM055275.1, read as the reverse complement.
AACCCCAAGTGTCTATCACAAATGTACGAGTGCTGGTTGATCGGATATCACAAACTTGTAGGTCCCATCAAGTACGAGTGTGCTGGTTGATAGGATCAACACAAACGTAGGTCCATACATTGACGAAAGTTTGTGTCTGGTATATACACTACCTGTAGTCACATTCCCCATTGTACGAGTGTGCTGGTTGATCAGGATCACACAAACTGTAGGTCACTATCACATTGTACGAGTGTGCTGGTTGATCAGGATCAACACAAACTGTAGGTCCCTATCACATTGTACGAGTGTGCTGGTTGATCAGGATCAACACAAACTGTAGGTCCATATCACATTGAACTAGTGTGCTGGTTGATCAGGATATACACAAACAGTAGGTCCATATCACATTGAACGAGTGTGCTGGTTGATCAGGATATACACAAACTGTAGGTCCCTATCACATTGTACGAGTGTGCTGGTTGATCAGGATCAACACAAACTGTAGGTCCCTATCACATTGTACGAGTGTGCTGGTTGATCAGGATATACACAAACAGTAGGTCCCTATCACATTGTACGAGTGTGCTGGTTGATCAGGATATACACAAACAGTAGGTCCATATCACATTGAACGAGTGTGCTGGTTGATCAGGATATACACAAACTGTAGGTCCATATCACATTGTACGAGTGTGCTGGTTGATCAGGATATACACAAACTGTAGGTCCCTATCACATTGTACGAGTGTGCTGGTTGATCAGGATATACACAAACTGTAGGTCCCTATCACATTGTACGAGTGTGCTGGTTGATCAGGATCAACACCAACTGTAGGTCCCTATCACATTGTACGAGTGTGCTGGTTGATCAGGATATACACAAACTGTAGGTCCCTATCACATTGTACGAGTGTGCTGGTTGATCAGGATATACACAAACAGTAGGTCCATATCACATTGAACGAGTGTGCTGGTTGATCAGGATCAACATAAAGTGTAGATCCCTCACATTGTACGAGTGTGCTGGTTGATCAGGATGAACAAAAAATATAGATCCTCGTTTCATTTTACAAGTGTGCTGCTTGATCCGGGTCTACACAAACAGTAGATTCTTATCACATTGTACGAGTGAGCAGGTTGACCAGTATCTACAACAACAGTAGGTTCCTATAGCATTGTACGAGTGTGCAGGTTGATCAGGATCTACAACAACAGTAGGTTCCTATCACATTGTACGAGTGTGCTGGTTGATCAGATCTACAACAACAGTAGGTTCATATCACATTGTACGAGTGTGCAGGTTGATCAGGATCTACAACAACAGTAGGTTCCTATCACATTGTACGAGTGTACAAGTTGATCAGGATCTACAACAACAGTAGGTTCCTATCACATTGTACGAGTGTGCAGGTTGATCAGGATCTACAACAACAGTAGGTTCCTATCACATTGTACGAGTATGCAGGTTGATCAGGATCGACATAAACTGTAGATTCCTATCACCTTGTACGAGTGTGCTTGCTGATCAGAACGTACACAAACTCTTGATCCCTATCACATTTTACGAGTGTACTGGCCGTTCATTATCAACACAAACTCTAGATCCATATCACATTGTATGAGTGTACTGGCTTATCAGGATCAACACAAACACTAGATGCCTATCACATTGTATGAGTGTACTGGCTGTTCAGGATCTACACAAACTCTAGATCCCAATCAAGATGTACGTGAGTGCTGGTTGATCAAGATCGACACAAATTCCACATCCCTCTAATAGTGTACAAGTTTGCCAGCTGATCAGGATATACACACACTTTAGATTTCTATCACATTGTACGAGTGTGCTGGTTGATCAGGATCTACAGTTACTGTATATCCCCTATCACATTGTACGAGTGTGCAGGTTGATCAGGATCCACAACAACAGTAGGTTCCTATCACATTGTACGAGTGTACAAGTTGATCAGGATCTACAACAACAGTAGGTTCCTATCACATTGTACGAGTGTGCAGGTTGATCAGGATGTACAACAACAGTAGGTTCCTATCACATTGTACGAGTATGCAGGTTGATCAGGATGGACATAAACTGTATATTCCTATCACCTTGTACGAGTGTGCTTGCTGATCAGAACGTACACAAACTCTTGATCCCTATCACATTTTATTACGAGTGTACTGGCCGTTCATTATCAACACAAACTCTACATCCATATCACATTGTATGAGTGTACTGGCTGTTCAGGATCTACACAAACTCTAGATCCCAATCAAGTGTACGTGAGTGCTGGTTGATCAAGATCGACACAAATTCCACAATCCCTCTAATAGTGTACAAGTTTGCCGGCTGATCAGGATATACACACACTTTAGATTGCTATCACATTGTACGAGTGTGCTGGTTGATCAGGATCTACAGTTACTGTATATCCCCTATCACATTGTACGAGTGTGCTGGTTGATCTGGATATACACAAACTGTATGTCCCTATAACATTGTACGAGTCTGCTGGCTGCTCAGGATCTACACAAACTGTAGATCCCTATCACTTTGTACGAGTGTGCTGCGTGATCAGGATCTACCCAAACTGTATGTCCCTATCACATTATACGAGTGTGCTGGCTGTTAGGATCAACAAAAACAACACAAAATGTAGACGGCTATCACATTGTACGAGTGTACTGGCTGATCAGGATCAACATAAAGTGTAGATCCCTATCACATTGTACGAGTGTGCTGGTTGATCAGGATGAACAAAACATATAGATCCTCGTTTCATTTTACAAGTGTGCTGCTTGATCCGGGTCTACACAAACAGTAGATTATTATCACATTGTACGAGTGAGCAGGTTGATCAGTATCTACAACAACAGTAGGTTCCTATAGCATTGTACGAGTGTGCAGATTGATCAGGATCTACAACAACAGTAGGTTCCATATCACATGTACGAGTGTGCTGGTTGATCAGATCTACAACAACAGTAGGTTCATATCACATTGTACGAGTGTGCAGGTTGATCAGGATCCACAACAACAGTAGGTTCCTATCACATTGTACGAGTATGCAGGTTGATCAGGATCGACATAAACTGTAGATTCCTATCACCTTGTACGAGTGTGCTTGCTGATCAGAACGTACACAAACTCTTGATCCCTATCACATTTTACGAGTGTACTGGCCGTTCATTATCAACACAAACTCTAGATCCATATCACATTGTATGAGTGTACTGGCTTATCAGGATCAACACAAACACTAGATGCCTATCACATTGTATGAGTGTACTGGCTGTTCAGGATCTACACAAACTCTAGATCCCGATCAAGGTGTACGTGAGTGCTGGTTGATCAAGATCGACACAAATTCCACATCCCTCTAATAGTGTACAAGTTTGCCAGCTGATCAGGATAATACACACACTTTAGAGTTGCTATCACATTGTACGAGTGTGCTGGTTGATCAGGATATACACAAAACTGTATGTCCCTATAAACATTGTACGAGTCTACTGGCTGCTCAGGATCTACACAAACTGTAGATCCCTATCACTTTGTACGAGTGTGCTGCGTGATCAGGATCTACCCAAACTGTATGTCCGTTTATCACATATACGAGTGTGCTGGCTGTTAGGATCAACAAAAACAACACAAAATGTAGACGGCTATCACATTGTACGAGTGTACTGGCTGATCAGGATCTACACAAACTGTAGGTCCCTATCACATTGTACGAGTGTGCTGGCTGATCAGGTTCTACATTATCGTTAGATCCCTATCGCATTGTACGAGTGTGCTGGTTGATCAGGATCTACACAAACTGCAGTCGCTATCACATTGTACGAGTGTGCTGGTTGATCAGGATCTACACACACTGCAGTCGCTATCACATTGTACGAGTGTGCTGGTTGATCAGGATCTACACAAACTGCAGTCGCCATCATATTGTACGGGTGTGATGGTTGATCAGGATCTACACAAACTGCAGTCGCTATCACATTGTACGAGTGCTCTGAATGATCAGGATCGACACAAGCTCCAGATTCCTATCACACTGTATACATGTAAGTGTGCTTGCTGATCAGGATATGTACAAACTGTAGGTCCCTATACAATTGTATGAGTGTACTGGCTGATCAGGAACTACACAAACTATAGATCTCTATCACATTGTACGCGAGTGCTGGTTGATGAGGATATACACAAACTCTAGATCCCTATCACATTGAAAGAGTGTGCTGGCTTATCAGGAACTACAACAATGCTAGATCCCTATACATTGTATGAGTGTTCTGGTTGATCAGGATTTACACAAACTGTATGTCCCTATCACATTGTATGAATGTGCTGGCTGATCAGGATATACATAAACTGTAGATGCCTATCACATTGTACGAGTGTGTTGGTTGATCAGGATATATATACACAAGCTGTAGATCCCTATCACATTGTACGAGTGTGCTAGCTGATCAGGATCTACACAAACTGTAGATCCTTATCACACTGTACGAGTGTGTTTGGTTGATCAGGATATATGTACACCAGCTGTATGTCTCTATCACGTTGTACGAGTGTGCTAGCTGATCAGGATCTACACAAACTGTAGATCCTTATCACATTGTACGAGCGTGCTGGCTGATCAGGATCTACACAAACTGTAGGTCCATATCACATTGTTTGATTGTGCTAGCTGATCAGGATCTACGCAAACATTAGATACTTATCACATTGTACGAATGTGCTCTCTGATCAGCATCTACATAAACTGTAGATCGCCATCGCATTGTCCTAGTGTGCTGGTTGATCTGGATCTACAAAAGCTGTAGGTCCATATGACATTGTATGAGCGTGCTGGCTGTTTGGGATCTACACAAACTCTAGATCCCTGTCACATCGTACAAGTGTGCTTGCTGATCTGGATCGACACTAAACTTTGGATTGTTATCACATTATACGAGTGTGGCGGGCTGATCAGGATCGACACAAACTCTAGATCCCTATCTGATTGTACTGGTGTGATGGCTGATAAGAATATACACAAAGTTTGGATTGCTATCATATTGTACGAGTGTGGTGGCTGATCAGGATATACTCAAGCTCTAGATCCCCAATCATATTGTAACGAGTGTGCTGGTTGATCAGCGTCTACACAAACTGTAGTATCACATTGTACTAGTGTGCTGGTTGATCAGGATGTATGCAAACTGTCAATATAAGATTGTACGAGCATGATGGCTGATCAGGATGTAAATACATTGTAGTCCCGATCACATTGTGCTGGTTGATCAGGATCGACACAAACTCTAGATCCCTATCACATTATATAAGTGTGCTGGTTGATCAGGATCTACACAAACAGTAGGTCCCTATCAAATTGTACGAGTGCTTGTTGATCAGGATCTACACAAACTCTAGATCCCTATCACATTGTACGAGTGTGCTGGCTGATCAAGATATACACAAACTCTAGATCCCAATCACATTGTACGAGTGTGCTGGTTGATCATGATTTACACAAACTCTAGATCCCTTTCATATTGTACGAGTGTGCGGCTTGATCAGGATCTACACAAACTTTAGACTGCTACATGTATCACTTTGTACGAGTGTGCTGGCTGATCAGGATCTAAACAAACTTTAGACTGTTATCACTTTGTACGAGTGTGCTGGCTGATCAGGATCTACACAAACTTTAGACTGCTACATGTATCACTTTGTACGAGTGTGCTGGCTGATCAGGATCTAAACAAACTTTATACTGTATCACTGTGTACGAGTGTGCTGGTGTCATGATCTACCAAACTGTATCATTTTCATATTGTAAGAGTGTGCTGGCTGATCAGGATCTACACAAACTTTAGACTGCTACATGTACATGTATCACTTTGTATGAGTGTGCTGGCTAATCAGGATCTAAACAAAGTTTAGACTGTTATCACTTTGTACGAGTGTGCTGGCCTATCAGGATATACACAAGCTCTAGATCCTATCACAGTGTTTGAGTATGAGTGTAGGTCCCTATCAAATTGTATGACTGTAAAGGCTGATCAGGATCTACACCAACTATATACATGTATCCCTATAACATTGTATGACAGTGCAGGTTGATCAGGATCTACAAAACTCTAGATCCCTATCATATTGTACGAGTGTGCTGGCTGATCGGAATCGACACAAACTCTAGATCCCTATCACATTGTATAAGTGTGCTTGCTGATCAGGATCTACATAAACTGTAGGTCCCTATCAAATTATATGAGTCTAAAGGCTGATCAGGATCTACACAAACATTAGATCCCTATCACATTGTATGAATGTGCTGGTTGATCAGGATATACACAAACTGTAGGTCCCTATCACATTGTACGAGTGTGCTGGTTGATCAGGATATACACAAACTGTAGGTCCCTATCACATTGTACGAGTGTGCTGGTTGATCAGGATCAACACCAACTGTAGGTCCCTATCACATTGTACGAGTGTGCTGGTTGATCAGGATATACACAAACTGTAGGTCCCTATCACATTGTACGAGTGTGCTGGTTGATCAGGATATACACAAACAGTAGGTCCATATCACATTGAACGAGTGTGCTGGTTGATCAGGATCAACATAAAGTGTAGATCCCTATCACATTGTACGAGTGTGCTGGTTGATCAGGATGAACAAAAAATATAGATCCTCGTTTCATTTTACAAGTGTGCTGCTTGATCCGGGTCTACACAAACAGTAGATTCTTATCACATTGTACGAGTGAGCAGGTTGACCAGTATCTACAACAACAGTAGGTTCCTATAGCATTGTACGAGTGTGCAGGTTGATCAGGATCTACAACAACAGTAGGTTCCTATCACATTGTACGAGTGTGCTGGTTGATCAGATCTACAACAACAGTAGGTTCATATCACATTGTACGAGTGTGCAGGTTGATCAGGATCTACAACAACAGTAGGTTCCTATCACATTGTACGAGTGTACAAGTTGATCAGGATCTACAACAACAGTAGGTTCCTATCACATTGTACGAGTGTGCAGGTTGATCAGGATCTACAACAACAGTAGGTTCCTATCACATTGTACGAGTATGCAGGTTGATCAGGATCGACATAAACTGTAGATTCCTATCACCTTGTACGAGTGTGCTTGCTGATCAGAACGTACACAAACTCTTGATCCCTATCACATTTTACGAGTGTACTGGCCGTTCATTATCAACACAAACTCTAGATCCATATCACATTGTAGAGTGTACTGGCTTATCAGGATCAACACAAACACTAGATGCCTATCACATTGTATGAGTGTACTGGCTGTTCAGGATCTACACAAACTCTAGATCCCAATCAAGATGTACGTGAGTGCTGGTTGATCAAGATCGACACAAATTCCACATCCCTCTAATAGTGTACAAGTTTGCCACTGATCAGGATATACACACACTTTAGATTTCTATCACATTGTAACGAGTGTGCTGGTTGATCGTGGTGCTGTGATCAGGATCTACAGTTACTGTATATCCCCTATCACATTGTACGAGTGTGCAGGTTGATCAGGATCCACAACAACAGTAGGTTTCCTATCACATTGTACGAGTGTACAAGTTGATCAGGATCTACAACAACAGTAGGTTCCTATCACATTGTACGAGTGTGCAGGTTGATCAGGATGTACAACAACAGTAGGTTCCTATCACATTGTACGAGTATGCAGGTTGATCAGGATGGACATAAACTGTATATTCCTATCACCTTGTACGAGTGTGCTTGCTGATCAGAACGTACACAAACTCTTGATCCCTATCACATTTTACGAGTGTACTGGCCGTTCATTATCAACACAAACTCTACATCCATATCACATTGTATGAGTGTACTGGCTGTTCAGGATCTACACAAACTCTAGATCCCAATCAAGGTGTACGTGAGTGCTGGTTGATCAAGATCGACACAAATTCCACATCCCTCTAATAGTGTACAAGTTTGCCGGCTGATCAGGATATACACACACTTTAGATTGCTATCACATTGTACGAGTGTGCTGGTTGATCAGGATCTACAGTTACTGTATATCCCCTATCACATTGTACGAGTGTGCTGGTTGATCTGGATATACACAAACTGTATGTCCCTATAACATTGTACGAGTCTGCTGGCTGCTCAGGATCTACACAAACTGTAGATCCCTATCACTTTGTACGAGTGTGCTGCGTGATCAGGATCTACCCAAACTGTATGTCCCTATCACATTATACGAGTGTGCTGGCTGTTAGGATCAACAAAAACAACACAAAATGTAGACGGCTATCACATTGTACGAGTGTACTGGCTGATCAGATCAACATAAAGTGTAGATCCCTATCACATTGTACGAGTGTGCTGGTTGATCAGGATGAACAAAACATATAGATCCTCGTTTCATTTTACAAGTGTGCTGCTTGATCCGGGTCTACACAAACAGTAGATTATTATCACATTGTACGAGTGAGCAGGTTGATCAGTATCTACAACAACAGTAGGTTCCTATAGCATTGTACGAGTGTGCAGATTGATCAGGATCTACAACAACAGTAGGTTCCTATCACATTGTACGAGTGTGCTGGTTGATCAGATCTACAACAACAGTAGGTTCATATCACATTGTACGAGTGTGCAGGTTGATCAGGATCCACAACAACAGTAGGTTCCTATCACATTGTACGAGTATGCAGGTTGATCAGGATCGACATAAACTGTAGATTCCTATCACCTTGTACGAGTGTGCTTGCTGATCAGAACGTACACAAACTCTTGATCCCTATCACATTTTTACGAGTGTAACTGGCCGTTCATTATCAACACAAACTCTAGATCCATATCACATTGTATGAGTGTACTGGCTTATCAGGATCAACACAAACACTAGATGCCTATCACATTGTATGAGTGTACTGGCTGTTCAGGATCTACACAAACTCTAGATCCCGATCAAGGTGTACGTGAGTGCTGGTTGATCAAGATCGACACAAATTCCACATCCCTCTAATAGTGTACAAGTTTGCCAGCTGATCAGGATATACACACACTTTAGATTGCTATCACATTGTACGAGTGTGCTGGTTGATCAGGATATACACAAACTGTATGTCCCTATAACATTGTACGAGTCTACTGGCTGCTCAGGATCTACACAAACTGTAGATCCCTATCACTTTGTACGAGTGTGCTGCGTGATCAGGATCTACCCAAACTGTATGTCCGTATCACATTATACGAGTGTGCTGGCTGTTAGGATCAACAAAAACAACACAAAATGTAGACGGCTATCACATTGTACGAGTGTACTGGCTGATCAGGATCTACACAAACTGTAGGTCCCTATCACATTGTACGAGTGTGCTGGCTGATCAGGTTCTACATTATCGTTAGATCCCTATCGCATTGTACGAGTGTGCTGGTTGATCAGGATCTACACAAACTGCAGTCGCTATCACATTGTACGAGTGTGCTGGTTGATCAGGATCTACACACACTGCAGTCGCTATCACATTGTACGAGTGTGCTGGTTGATCAGGATCTACACAAACTGCAGTCGCCATCATATTGTACGGTGTGATGGATTGATCAGGATCTACACAAACTGCAGTCGCTATCACATTGTACGAGTGCTCTGAATGATCAGGATCGACACAAGCTCCAGATTCCTATCACACTGTATACATGTAAGTGTGCTTGCTGATCAGGATATGTACAAACATGTAGGTCCCTATACAATTGTATGAGTGTACTGGCTGATCAGGAACTACACAAACTAGTAGATCTCTATCACATGTACGCGAGTGCTGGTTGATGAGGATATACACAAACTCTAGATCCCTATCACATTGAAAGAGTGTGCTGGCTTATCAGGAACTACAACAATGCTAGATCCCTATACATTGTATGAGTGTTCTGGTTGATCAGGATTTACACAAACTGTATGTCCCTATCACATTGTATGAATGTGCTGGCTGATCAGGATATACATAAACTGTAGATGCCTATCACATTGTACGAGTGTGTTGGTTGATCAGGATATATATACACAAGCTGTAGATCCCTATCACATTGTACGAGTGTGCTAGCTGATCAGGATCTACACAAACTGTAGATCCTTATCACACTGTACGAGTGTGTTGGTTGATCAGGATATATGTACACCAGCTGTATGTCTCTATCACGTTGTACGAGTGTGCTAGCTGATCAGGATCTACACAAACTGTAGATCCTTATCACATTGTACGAGCGTGCTGGCTGATCAGGATCTACACAAACTGTAGGTCCATATCACATTGTTTGATTGTGCTAGCTGATCAGGATCTACGCAAACATTAGATACTTATCACATTGTACGAATGTGCTCTCTGATCAGCATCTACATAAACTGTAGATCGCCATCGCATTGTCCTAGTGTGCTGGTTGATCTGGATCTACAAAAGCTGTAGGTCCATATGACATTGTATGAGCGTGCTGGCTGTTTGGGATCTACACAAACTCTAGATCCCTGTCACATCGTACAAGTGTGCTTGCTGATCTGGATCGACACTAACTTTGGATTGTTATCACATTATACGAGTGTGCGGGCTGATCAGGATCGACACAAACTCTAGATCCCTATCTGATTGTACTGGTGTGATGGCTGATAAGAATATACACAAAGTTTGGATTGCTATCATATTGTACGAGTGTGGTGGCTGATCAGGATATACTCAAGCTCTAGATCCCAATCATATTGTACGAGTGTGCTGGTTGATCAGCGTCTACACAAACTGTAGTATCACATTGTACTAGTGTGCTGGTTGATCAGGATGTATGCAAACTGTCAATATAAGATTGTACGAGCATGATGGCTGATCAGGATGTAAATACATTGTAGTCCCGATCACATTGTGCTGGTTGATCAGGATCGACACAAACTCTAGATCCCTATCACATTATATAAGTGTGCTGGTTGATCAGGATCTACACAAACAGTAGGTCCCTATCAAATTGTACGAGTGCTTGTTGATCAGGATCTACACAAACTCTAGATCCCTATCACATTGTACGAGTGTGCTGGCTGATCAAGATATACACAAACTCTAGATCCCAATCACATTGTACGAGTGTGCTGGTTGATCATGATTTACACAAACTCTAGATCCCTTTCATATTGTACGAGTGTGCTGGCTGATCAGGATCTACACAAACTTTAGACTGCTACATGTATCACTTTGTACGAGTGTGCTGGCTGATCAGGATCTAAACAAACTTTAGACTGTTATCACTTTGTACGAGTGTGCTGGCTGATCAGGATCTACACAAACTTTAGACTGCTACATGTATCACTTTGTACGAGTGTGCTGGCTGATCAGGATCTAAACAAACTTTATACTGGTATCACTGTGTACGAGTGTGCTGGTTGATCATGATCTACACAAACTGTATATCCCTTTCATATTGTAAGAGTGTGCTGGCTGATCAGGATCTACACAAACTTTAGACTGCTACATGTACATGTATCACTTTGTATGAGTGTGCTGGCTAATCAGGATCTAAACAAAGTTTAGACTGTTATCACTTTGTACGAGTGTGCTGGCCTATCAGGATATACACAAGCTCTAGATCCTATCACAGTGTTTGAGTATGAGTGTAGGTCCCTATCAAATTGTATGACTGTAAAGGCTGATCAGGATCTACACCAACTATATACATGTATCCCTATAACATTGTATGACAGTGCAGGTTGATCAGGATCTACAAAACTCTAGATCCCTATCATATTGTACGAGTGTGCTGGCTGATCGGAATCGACACAAACTCTAGATCCCTATCACATTGTATAAGTGTGCTTGCTGATCAGGATCTACATAAACTGTAGGTCCCTATCAAATTATATGAGTCTAAAGGCTGATCAGGATCTACACAAACATTAGATCCCTATCACATTGTATGAATGTGCTGGTTGATCAGGATCTACACAAACTGTAGATCCCTATCACAGTGTATGAGTGTTCTGTTTGATCAGGATCTACACAAACTGTAGGTCCCTATCAAATTGTATGAATCTAAAGGCTGATCAGTATCTACACAAACTTTAGATTGCTATCATATCGTACGAGTGTGCTGGCTGATCAGGTTCTACACAAACTGTGAATCCCTATCACATTCTACAAGTGTGCTGGCTGATCAGGATCAACGCAAACTGTATGTCCCTATCACATTGCATGAGTGTGCTGGCTGATCAGGATCTACATAAACTGTATATTGCTATCATATTGTACGAGTTTGCTGGCTGAATCTACACAAACGGTACATCCCCCTATCACGTTGTATGAGTGTGTGGTGGCTGATCAGGATCTGCAAAAACTGTAGATCACTATCACATAGCACGAGTATGCTGGCTTATCACAAACAGCCGGGAATGTACCCGTCAGGTAAATGCCTGATACAACAATATGTTATCAGTCAGCACGTATTTGGCCAATACAAATATTGTTACATGATAAAATTACAATAGGCTGATCTAGTGCCATGTACCAGTACTACACAATATCACATGGCTCCAGTGTGCACAGTTAACCCATTATTTTCGAAATACACCTTTACGGGTATGAACTTTATTAAGTATTTTATTTTTGGTATTTCTCAATGAAAGTATATGTTGTGACCACTCAATGGCAGTCGCTACATATACATCTGAGCAAATAGAAGGAACATATTTAGGATTTTTCATAAACACAATATCGCTAAATGCATACCTTCCCAGCTTCCTGGTCAGTGAAACACGTTGGATCATCTTGCAATTGAGGTCAAACTGGTCAAATCACTGCTTGTATCAACTGCATCATGGCAGGTCTGAAAGTTATATTATTTTATGAAAACACAACATTATCTACAAAAGTTGGAAATTCGATAAATTAATACATGCAGTAGAGAAATATTAACAAGCTAGTCTGTCGGTCGAGCCCGCTAAGAATAATTACCTGTCATATCACCATATTTCTTTTCAATCGATTTTGAAAATTTCGAAAACACTGTCTGTAAATGATGTCAAAAATGACGTCGATTTTCACCATCATTTACAGAAAATGTTGCATTTTTTCACAATAAATATCGCCAAAAATCGCAATGTGATAATGGGAGGAATTACCAGAGTTACGCCCAGCTAATATTATTAAGGCACATTAATATTAACATAATTTAGAAAAATAGCACATGTCAGTAATACATAAATATTATGAACACAGATTTCGGGATGGATATAAAATACCAGGACTTCATTGTGATATTGAGGTGGTTTTATTTAATGACATATTTAACCCTTAGAATGCGGGAAATGTAAATTGTCGTCTGCTGTTGTTTCATAGCCTGTCTTCTTTCTCAACTTAAAAAACATGATTTGACAGCACTTGAGAATCATTTCCATAAATTATTCTAAAGTGTTGTCAAATCATGTTTTGAGGAGAAAAAATGAAAACACAAAATTAACAGCAGACGACAAAATGTAAATCAGCATTGTAAGGGTTAATCATGTCAGTTTACATTTTTTGAACTTCTGTTTACCATCAACTTATAATTGCAAACCATTACCGGTAATCCTGTACAAAGTCAACTCAAATTGTATCCCACTGCATTGTTATACATGTAGTGCTAACTCACCCATAAACTAACCTTTAGCCCTTTTCATGCTGAGGATACGCCATTATGTTTGCAGCAGAATATCCTGAATATTTTCCTTCTAAGCGCTGAGAAGTATATGTCGCTACCACCATTTGAACCGTCTCGTCGAGGCGGTTACTCACAGACAAGTAATACAGACAAGAATACTCACAGACAAGTAATGGGAGACAACTCACATACAATGTGAAAACTCAGACAATTAAAGAGACACAATACACAGACAAGTAAACAACTCACAGAAAAGTAAAGGGGAAATACTCAAGACAAATACATATACATGTATGAGAGTATTCACAGACAAGTACATGTAAAAGGACATTACTACTGACAATTAAACAACAACACTTTAAAAGTAATTGTATATGTCAGAATACATGAATTTGCAACATGTTATACATGACAATAATGACAATAATTAAAATGTCCTCTACACAGCAAACTGTAAATGGAGTCAAAATATATGAATATGTAAAAGAACAAAGAAAATCGAGTGTTAATTGCATAGATATCGATCTACAAAATGATGGTTATGATTATTTGACATATTTTGATATGCATGTCTGCATAAGCTAGAAAAGTCACGTAAATTGTCCTGTCTATATGTCACAGTCAGTGTGACGGTCGGTGTGACAGTCAGTGTGACGGTCGGTGTGACAGTCAGTGTCACATGTAAACCCAAAGGTGCACCATTCAGACATTCTGGTCATATAAATTTCACCATGCCCATACACCATTCATATGTTGTGTCACAAATGATACACAGTATGGACATGAGGGTGAGACATATAATATAACTACCGGTAACAACTACAGTATACATATACTATAAGGTAACAACTACTTATAGTAGTTGTTACCTTATATTATATGTATACTGTAGTTGTTACCGGTAGTTATATGTATATGTATTCTGTAATATGTATATGTATACTGTACTTGTTACCGGTAGTTATACTATATGTATACTGTAGGTGTTACCAGTAGTTATATTATATGTATACTATACTGTAGTTGTTACCGGTAGTTATATTATATGTATACTGTAGTTGTTACCGGTACTTATATGTATATGTATACTGTAGTTAGTCTAGTCTAGGGGTATTGGACATTACCGGTAGTTGTATTATATGTATATATGTACAGAGTGTCCTGCGGTTCTCTTACCAGGCGAATTGCAATTCCTGGAGCGCAGGATTGCAATTCGCGTTCCCATTAATTGCAATTGGACCGCAATCGGACTGCAATCATATGACTTCAAACTGCGGTCCAAAGAGTTGGTTGCGGAATTGCAATACTTATAGCGCAGTTAGCGCTGCGCTCCGCTTTTAATTGCAGTTTACGCTCCTTTGTTTCTTTAAACTGCGAAAGAAAGACCGCTTTACGCTGCGCTCTGCGGTCAAACCAGCGGACCGCTCTGCTTGACCAATGCGGCAATAAAATCGAAATAGTTGACAAACGTATCCATGTTCCAATCCAACATTTTATCCCATCTATTTCATTCAAAGTGACTAGAAAGTCAGCGGTATTGGTGATCTGTTTTTTTGGTGCGCAAATATAAATAGGCGGGATATTGCGAGACAAACAGTGAAAAATTGACCTTGACAATTTATTGGACAAAACAAAATGTCGTCACTGCCGTTCCGAATATCAAGAACAAATTAATAGACACCACCATACTCACAATATATTTATTTTCATATAAAATCAAATAATAATGTGTGGTCTACGGTATAATATTGCAAAGCTAAGCATCAATTTTGCGTTTTGTTTACAATGTACTTTTTCGTCGGTATCAAATTACGTTTCCCTATTCTGTTAACATTATTTCGACGCGATCCTATAGTCGACATGACAATTTCTGAGATCAACACAACTTTTCATAATGTCTTTCAATTTCAAGCTGCAAGAAGACTGTGAATTGCATATTAACCATAATAACATGGTGAACATATTGATAATAATTTTAAAAGAAAAGCATATTTTAATTTTCGAAACCTGATCATAAAAAAGAAATAAAAAATTTATTTTGGAATTAGATTTCTATTACTGCAAACGTTCTGTTCTGGCTGTTGATTTACATTGGCCCGAACCAAATTTTGTGAAGATAATATTTATTCCGGTGATAGCCATTACTTTAAAATAAAACTGTTTACCTGTGTCATAGAGTGAGAAAGATAAATAACGGCTCGGAATCGAACCAGGGACCTCATGTTTACCGTACCATGCCCATGGCTCTACCGAGCAAGCTAACAATGCACAGATCATACACACTTCATCCCCATAGTCAGTTGCGTATTGTGACATTCTTCTCCGCCAAATTGAAATTCGTCCTCGAATTCCATGTTTAATTTTTGTCTCCGAATTCCATATGTTTAGGTACAATTTTGGGAGTATGTATCAGTCCCGGTACTTCGTTGGGCAACAGAATACTCAATTATCGTCCGTACCCAGAGTTATGGTGCTCCATGGTCCTGGTGCGATGGCATACTGATCAAGTGCTATACTTGTCCTGGTGCGATGGCCAACTGATCAAGTGCTAAACTAGTCATGGTGCGATGGCCGACTGATCAAATCGCATGCCATAATAACTAGATGGCCATGGCCTGCATGTCGTGCCCGCCGAGGCATTTGATAGTACAAACAATTTTTGTATTGCAACAAAGCTTTAGCCCGTTGAAGTAAAAACATGCCACACCCGCCGAGGCTTTGATAGTATACCCAAAAACTTTAACTAAAAAACACTTTAGCCAATGTGCCGACTATATCACTCTGTCTGCAAGCGGGCGCAACAAAAACTTTAAGGGAAATTTCAAAGTAATTTGACCTTGACATTGGACACATATAAATCATAATGAAAATGTGGGTGACAAATACACAGTATGTGAAATTTCGAGTGAATTGGTGAAGCGGTTTCAGAGATATAGTGTTCTTAAAGGTACATGCCCACTCAGTAGGCACAAAATGTTCTTTATATCAGAGACATCATCTGAGACATTTTCGGGCAAAATAAACATTAATTCACCATTAATACACATATGTATTGGCATTATTATACATTTTACATCAGACGTAAATTTCCACACTGCTATCAGGGGCGATAACCGTGTTTCCTTAAAATGTTACCAAGACATTACTATTTATTTTTTGATGTGCAATGATCATTCTTTATAATCTGTTGAAAACATTATTTTTCAGAGATCACATTTAATTAGTATAAGTAATTAAAAAATATCATGCCCCATTTGCCTATGAAAATAGCCTGATATCACCGCGTGTCACTATCAGTGAAATAAACATTACTAAATGATTATATCCATATAACGGGCACTCGTAATGTTTAGAACTGGTGGAATAGTGACAAAATTATACACTTATTTAATTCCTACAAATAACTGAGAATACACATAACTTTAATTGTTGTGCCTACTGAGTGGGTATGTACCTTTAATTAGCATAAATAATTAAAAAATATCATGCCTCATTTGAATATGAAAATAGCTTGATACCACTGCTACTCATTATCAGTAAAATAAATATTACTAAATGATTATATATGGATAGCGGGCACACGTATTTTTTTAGAACTGGTGGAATAGTGACACAAGTATACACTTATTTAATTGCTATAAAGAACAGTTTGTGCCTACTGAGTGGGCATGTACCTTTAAAAACTTTAACCTTAAATCCCGAAAATGTAACCGGACGCACGAAGTGACGTACATGTGGATGTACGTACGTATGCAGACCAATGTGACAACTATATCGCACTGTCCACATGCAGGCATGTCAAAAAGTTTGAGGTAAATTTCAAAGTAATTTGACCTTGATATTTGGCACAGGGGTTGCAGGGGTTGAGCATAGAATGCAAATATGGATGATGATAAACACACATGTAAAGCTTCGATTGAATTGGCGAATCTGTTTCTGAAATATAGTGTTCTTAAAAACTTTAACCAACGGTAAATAAAAACCAGATGGCCATGGCCCGCATGTCGAGCCCACCGAGGCATTTGATGGTCTCGGAGTATATTTATGTAAAGTTTGAATTAAGGTATGTAAAAGTTTTAACGCAAATTTGAAAGTCATTTGACCTTGATCTTGGGCATGTGGGTCGCATGCGTGGGCTATAATATGAAAATATGGATGATAATAAAGAATTATCTGAAGTTTGAAGCAAGTCTGAGTAAGTGTTGTGGAGATGTAAGGTATGCAAAAACATTAACGCAAATTTCAAAGTCATTTGACCTTGACCTTGGGGCACATGGGCCGCATAAGTGGAACACAGAATGAATATATGGATGATGACTAATAAGCATTTGATGTTTCAAGTCAATGTGACTTAGGATATGGTATTTAAAAACATACACCGATTTCGGACGGACTGACGCACGGACGTCATTCTGATCACTAAGTCTCGCTTTCCGCAAGCAGGCTCGGCAAAAAAACTACGGATGGACGTCAATGCGCAGACTATATCGCACTGTCCGCAGGCGGTCGCGACAAAAAATGTCCAACCCCTTTGTAAAGGTGCATGCCCACTCAGTAGGCTAAAAATGCTCTTTATGGGAATTAAATAAGTGTATAATTGTCACTATTCCACTAGTTATAAACATTACGAGTGCCCGCTATACAGATATAATCATTAATTTTGGTAATGTTTATTTTACTGATAGTGACGCGCGGTGGTATCGGTATTTTCATGTCCAAATGGGGCATGATATTTTATAATTATTTATACTAATTCAATGCATCAACTGAAAACAAAATTGACAGATTATAAAGTATGATCATTGCACATCAAACAATAAATACAGAGAATAAATAGTAATGTCCTTCAACATTTTAAGGAAACACGGTTATGGTCCCTAATATCAATGTGGAAATTTTCTTCCGTTATAAAATGTATAATAATGCCAAACAATACGTGGGTAATATTAAATTATTGTTTATATGGCCAGAAAATGTCTCCGATGATGTCTCCGACATAAAGAACAGATTGTGCCTACTGAGTGGGCATGTACCTTTAACGCTAGCTCCGCACTGTCCCGTGAGACCTATGCATGTGCTAAGTTTCATAAAAAATATTGCAAAGGGTGTTCGCGTTATGCTCCGGACAAATCAGTGCGCGAAAAAAACAAAGGGAGATAACTAAACTATAAAATGTGTTCATAGAACACGGATACCACACATATCGCTTTGATAGTAAACAAGGCAAAATTTGTCCAGTGTTCTAAAAGGGAGAGATAATCCTCCATGACACGGGGTTCGAATCAATCAAATCGAAATAAACTTTCCGCATCTTACTCATCATAAAGAAGCTATATATCAAATTTCAGTGCTGTAGCAATTACAAAAGTTTTACGAGTTTCAAGGCAAAATTTTCAAATTTCTAATTCAAAAAGGGGGGAGATAATCCATGACTCGGGGTTCAGGATTTCGGGTTAGGGGGGTCATAACTATTTTACAATACTTGACTATATTATCGAACGCGCCCGGGGGGGTTTCGGGGCATTCCCCCCGCCCCCCCCCCCCCCCCCCCCGTTACACCCCCCCCCTCCGTACATGTTTTGAAATCTACATCGCATTTCCTGCGTTCTGGCGCATTTTGGAGCAACAATAAAACCAAATAAATTAAACAATAAATTCCACACGCGAAACGTAGAAACGTGCCTTGTAACTTGTAAACAAAGTTTTGCTGGGCGAAATTTAGGGTGGGGGGGGGGGGCGCGCGCCAGGTCCGCAACCCCCCCCCCCCCCCCCCTCCCCCTCCCCCTGTAATCCGCCCTTGCACATATCGCTTTCATATTAAACAAGGCAAAATTCCAGTGTCCATCAGACGATGAATGAACTTTAATTCTGGTGTAGAATATTAAACTTATTCATTATGTTCAATAGTGCTGCTTTGAACATGACGTGAAATTAAAACATGCATGACATGATCTGGAAGAAAAACCACAGACCAAGCACGCATATTCAGAATCACGTCTGTCGGTTCTTATCCAGCTCCGATTTCTGTCACCTGTCCACAAAATCCAGAATCCAACATTGTCGCATATTTTTAATCCTCTATTGTTGGTGTACGTTAGAACAAAATGTCCACTTAGTATATTATCCAATGCCGGTTGTAATCTCTTGTTCCTCTAAATAAATGCGTCAACAATCCCTGTAGCTGCTATTGTGATAAAAAATGTTAAGGTTCTGTCAGCGCCTCATCATTATTGATCTTGAATATCCACCATTTTTTGATTCCATGTACCAGAATAATGATGTTTCCTGCGCCGTCGTAATGTTACCTGTCAGATTCCTTTGTTATTTTTTGATCAAATTGATGGACAAATTTGTGTCCGCTAATGTCGCCAAGAGCATAATCTGTGATGTTGACTGTAATAATTTGGCATAGCTTCTAGCTTGTGAACTTTAGGTTGAATGAAGTGATCACCATGGTGAATAAGTGTGTATTTGTGTCCGGTTTGCTCAGTAGGTAGAGCGATGGTGTGGTAAACCAGAGATTCCGGGCTGGTGCGCATCTTTCTCACCCTGTGACATTTAGCGCCCAACGTAGTTGCGGGAAGTAACTCTGCAGAATACTCCCGCATCGTCCGTACCGAGAGGTATGGTGCTCTCCGTATGTTTCCCATGCAAAGTACCAAATCACATCTGATTTGCACTTCAACTGTTAATTGCGACATATGTTCTGTATTTTTCAATTGAAAAAATTCAAAATTGTCAGTATACTTATTCCATTTTCTGGTGTAAATAAATACAAATAATATGTCCACAATTAACAGCTAAAAGCGCGAATGAGATCCGATTCGGTACTCTGCAGGAAAAAAACCTATGGAGCACCATAACTCTTGGGTACGGACGATAATTGAGTATGCTGTTGCCCAACGAAGGACCGCGACTCATAAATACTCCCAAAATTGTACCCAAAACATATGGAATTCGGAGAGAACAAAAATTAAACATGGAATTCGAGGACGAATTTCAATTTGGCGGAGAAGAATGTCACAATACCGCAAACTGACTATGGTGATGAAGTGTGTATGATCTGTGCATTGTTAGCTTGCTCGGTAGAGCCATGGGCATGGTACGGTAAACATGAGGTCCCTGGTTCGATTCCGGGCCGTTATTTATCTTTCTCACTCTGTGACACAAGTAAACCGTTTTGTTTTAAAGAAATGGCTATCACCGGAATAAATATTATCTTCACAAAATTTTATTCGGCCAATAGATATCAACAGCCAGAACAGAACGTTTGCAGTAATAGAAATCTAATTTCAAAATAATTGTTTAATTTTCTTATTATGATCAGCTTTCGAAAATTAAAATATGCTTTTCTTTTAAAATTATTATCAATATGTTCAATATGGTTAATATGCAATTCACAGTCTCATTGCAGCTTGAAATTGAAAGAAATTATGAAAAGTTGTGTTGATCTCAGAAATTGACATGTCGACTATAGGATCGCGTCGAAATAATGTTAACAGAATAGGAAAACGTAATTTGATACCGACGAAAAAGTAAACAAAACGCAAAATTGATGCTTAGTTATGCAATATTATACCGTAGACCACATATTATAATTAATTTTATATGAAAATAAATATATTGTGAGTATGGTGGTGTCTATTAATGTGTTCTTGATATTCGGAACGGCAGTGACGCCATTTGTTTTGTCCAAGAAATTGTAAAGGTCAATGTTTCACTGTTTGTCTCGCAATAACCCGCCGATTTATATTTGCGCACCAAAAAAACAGATCACCAATACCGCCGACTTTCTAGTCACTTTGAATGAAATAGATGGGATATAATTTTGGATTGGAACACGGATACGTTTGTCAACTATTCGATTCTATTGCCGCATTGGTCAAGCAGAGCGGTCCGCTGGTTTGACTGCAGAGCGCAGCGTAAAGCGGTCATTCTTTCGCAGTTTAAGGAAAAAAAGGAGCGTAAAAAGCGGAGCGCAGCGCTAACTGCGCTATAAGTATTGCAATTCCGCAACCAACTCTTTGGACCGCAGTCACATGATTGCAGTCCGATTGCGGTCCAATTGCAATTAATGGGAACGCGAATTGCAATCCTGCGCTCCAGGAATTGCAATTCGCCTGGTAAGAGAACCACAGGCCACTCTGTAGTTTAGCACTTGATCAGTCGGCCATCTCACCATGACTAGTATAGAACTTGATCAGTCGGCCATCGCTCCAGGGCTAGTTTAGCCCTTGATCAGTCGGTCATCGCACCAGGACTAGTAGAGCACTTGATCAGTCTGCCATCGCACCATAACTAGCATAGCGCATCGCACCAGGACTAGTAGAGCACTTGATCAGTCTGCCATCGCACCATAACTATCATAGCGCTTGATCAGTCGCCCATTGCACCATGCCCAGTATAGCACTTGATCAGTTGGCCATCTCACCATGCCCAGTATAGCACGTGATCAGTCGGCCATGCCGAGTATAGCAATAGCACTTGATCATTCGGCCATCACACCAGGACTACTTTAGCACTTGATCAGTCGGCCATCGCACCAGGTCTAGCATAGCACTCAATCAGTCGGCCATCACACATGTCACACCAGTACTAGTTTAGAACTTGATCAGTCGGCCATCACACAAGGACTACTTTAGCACTTGATCAGTCGGCCATCGCACCACGACTATTGTAGCACTCGATCAGTCGGCCATCGCACCAGGACTAGTTTAGAACTTGATCAGTCGGCCATCGCACCAGGACTAGTTTATAACTTGATCAGTCGACCATCGCACCAGGACTAGTTTATAACTTGATCAGTCGACCATCGCACCAGGACTAGTTTATAACTTGATCAGTCGAACATCGCACCAGGAATAGTTTAGCCCTTGATCAGTCGGCCATCGCACCGAGATTAGTTTAGCCCTTGATCAGTCGGCCATCGCACCAGGACTAGTATAGCACTCGATCAGTCGGACATCGCACCAATACTAGTTTAGCCCTAGCTCAGTCGGCCATCGCACCACCTCCCCCCCCCCCCCCCACCATGACTAGTTTAGAACTTGATCAGTCGGCCATCGGACCACGACTTGTTTAGAACTTGATCAGTCGGCCATCGCACGAAGACTAGCTTAGCCCTTGATAAGTCGGCCATTGCACCACGAATAGATTAGAACTTGATCAGTCGGCCATCGCATCAAGACTAGTTCAGCCTTTGCTCAGTCGGCCATCGCACCCGGACTAGTATAGCACTCGATCAGTCGGCCATCGCACCATGATTAGTTTCGAACTTGATCAGTCGGCCATCGCACCACGACTAGTTTAGAACTTGATCAGTCGACCAACGCACCCAGACTAGTATAGCACTCGATCAGTCGGCCATCGCACTATGAGTAGTTTCGAACTTGATCAGTCGGCCATCGCACCACGACTAGTTTAGAACTTGATCAGTCGACCATCGCACCAAGACTAGTACAGCACTTGATCAGTCAGCCATCGCACCAGGACTAGTTTAGCACTTGATCAGTCTCGGCCACGTCATCCTGCGTTACAGACAGAAGTGGTGGTCGGGGGTGGGGTGTAGTGTAGTCATAGACAAAAACTGGTGGTGGTGGTGATACACATTGTTCCCACTTTGGGATATAGTCTGGAACTTTTAGGACGCCAAATGTAGATGGCTGGTGTGCGTGGGGGATCATTGTTTTGTGTCCCCGGCGGTGGTTCGGAGTACAGTGATGAATTACTGATGAACTACTGTATTGAACACACATGTATATGCACTGTGATACCGTACTTCACAATCCTCAGTTTTAAATTGTTTCTGTATCGTAAAACTGAAAATTTATTCATTTTGAAAAACTTAAAATTGTGGCAGATGATCGAAATGAAAACCGGATGATTACAAGCGAAATGAACCGGTGCATCTGTATATTTTAACCGCACGATGACCCACAGTATATTCATACCATATCCGTAAGGATATATCGTATATAAGAACGGATATCGTATGTTTGTATAATATTCGTTTAGTACGTTTGTATAATGTAAAAAAACTGTACTATACGATGATACGGTAAGTTGTTACCGCAAATAGCGAAAGAATGACCGCACAAACGGTATCGCGAAAGAATGACCGCACAAACTGGACCGCGAAAGAATGACCGCACAAACGGTGACCGCGAAAAGGGGACCGCGATTGGACCGCAATTAGACTGCAATTTCAGAGGGGACGAATTGCAATTCAAGGACCGCTGGATTGCAATTCTTGGTAAGAGAATCGCAGGCGGGAGTGTATACTGTAGTTAGTAATAGGTTTCAGTTCTTAAGTGTGAACCCGTAGTATGCGGAAAACAGGAGCCACATGACATTCTGCGTTAGTTCGTTTTATCCGCCCACGTAACAGCCGCCAGACTGCCCTGCGATTGGTTGGTAGAAGTATAGTTTACATGTAACCCTTATGCAGCTGAGCTACATTTTGTAGTCTGGTTTTTTTTTCTCAATTTTCTCATCAGAAATATGCTTTGACATCACTGTAAAATCATTTCCAATGATCCCGGGATATGGAATGTTCATAAATTATCAGATTGTGCAACATATTCTAAATGTATAAACAGTTTAGAATATGGGGGCCGTTTCACTAAACTTCGTACGACTAACATGTTCGTAAGTGCAAATTTAGGATCGTCTGTAAATTTCAATTGATGGATTTACATGTATTGAGCATAGGCTGCATATGTAGCCTATGCTCAATAAATTTAAGTCCAATAATTGTTTACAAGAAAACATTGCTAATGTGAAATTTACAGACTATCATAATTTTGCACTTACGAACATTTTAGTCGTACGAAGTTTAGTGAAACGGGCCACTGGTATGTCTGAACTAAAGCACATAGGATTGTCCTTCCAGTGCAAAGTTTCCGAGGAAACCTCCCATTTCTATTGTTTACCAAAAATCTTACAAATATGATACACACACATACATGTAGACATATTAAATTCATTCAGATATTAAGCTTTGTGACTAAAGGGTCTGTGGCTAGTACGCTTTAAACTTTTACGAGTTACAAAAAAATATTGGGCAAAATTCGAAAAGGGCCGATAATCCATGACACTGGGGTAAAAACAAAATGAAAATAAACTTTGTGCATCTACTCATCATAAGGAAGCTACATACCAAGTATCAGGTGTGCAGCTATTAGGGTTTAAATTTTTTTAGAAGCAACAAGCCAAAATTAGAAAATTCCAAGTCGAAACGGCGGAGTTAATCCAATAAATGTCCCGTCCATTATCGTTGTGGGGCATAATAAACTTTAAGCATCTACTCATCATAAGGAATTTACATACCAAGTTCCAGGTATGTAGCCATTATGGTTTAAACGTTTTACGAGTTACATGTACAAGCGAAAATTGGAAAATTTTATTTAAAAAGGGGAACATAATCCATGAGCCGGAGGTTGAATCTTAAAATAGAAACAAACTTTGCGCATCTATTCATCATAAGGAAGCTACACACCAAGTTGTACGTCTGTAGCTAGCATTGTTTAAAAGTTATAGGAAGCAAAGTTGGGTAATTCTAAATCGAAAAGGGGGAGATAATCCATAACCAGGGTGTCGAATAAAAAATCGAAATAAACTTTGCGCATCTACTCATCATAATCTACATAACATGTTCAGGTCTGTAGCTAGTATGGTTTACAGAGAATAGTAGGTTAACCTACTACTTTAACCTACTATTCTATTTATCCCGTCAACACCTACAAATGGCTTTAAAATGCAATAAAAATAACCCCAGTCACCGCATATATTCATACGTAGAGATTAGGTGTGTTTATTCATCTGTGTTTAATGTATATGTGTTTGTCAATTTGTGTTGTGCTGTCTTCACATCTCCAAACTCGAGCACCTACTAACAATAACAACAGATATGGCATATGTGTACAAACTGCTGACCATTGTGTATGTATTTGCTATCATCAAAAACCCACAAATTAAAAACAGACCGGAAAACCATGAACTTCTCCCAAACCGTTCCTCACCATTGGCCGACTATCAGATCCTCTCTCAACCCAGAACCCGTATTCACGAAAACAAACAAGACCAACCCTGTAATTTATTATTGGCTAACTCACAGTACAAAATCACCAATTTTTTCACAATAAACTTATACTTTCATATACCGGAAAGAACTATCACCTTCTTATCAAATTACTCCTTGGCAACCAAGTCGAAATTAAACCCGGGCCCAGGCAACCAAGATGGCCTTGCGGCTCGTGTGGGAAGAATGTCACTTGGAAAACAAGGCCCTAGAATGCGACTCCTGCAAAACCTGGTATCACATAAATGTCAAGGGGAAATGTCAGAATCTATGTACGCAATAATGGATAGTAGTAACCTCTCCTGGCACTGCTTCAATGTGGACTCCCAATTTTTTCGAGTTGTTTCTTCAATCAGAGTATCACACTATCACACAACTCCTTCTCAGTACTCAGTAACTGTGAAAGCCCAGGAAAGCCCTTTGCAACATCATCTCCGAAACCTACCCTAAATGATAAAACCCCGAACAATAACAGTAAAAATATTCACAAACCGAAAAATATCAACCACCCACTCAAAATATTATGTCTGAATTTCCAATCACTTAAAAATAAAAAACCAGAATTAGACATGCTCATTGAATCAACATGCCCTGACATAATTATAGGAACTGAAACTTGGCTTGACCCGTCTGTCTCCGCATATGAATACTTCCACGCAAACATGTTCACAATCTACAGAAAGGACCGACCACCAAACAAGAAAGGTCAGAGCCACGGCGGTGTCCTAATAGCTGTAAAAAACGAATATCAGTCAGCAGAAGTTAAAGATCTACAAACAGAATGCGAGATAGTCTGGGTCGAAATCTCAATACAAAACTCCAGGAAATTATTACTAAGCTCTTTTTACAGACCACAACCTAACGATGACACCTCTTTAGATCAATTAAACATATCACTTGCCAGAATAAACCAAAACTCCAAATCTATCATTCTTCTTGGCGGTGACTTTAACCTTGGCCATATTGACTGGGAAACGGGAAACATCTAGTATCATCCCTAGCAAACCAAATGCCAACACACCAACAAACCCCAAACACCCACCACTTTTAGACATAACTGCAGACCATTCTCTTACCCAAATTGTTGACAAACCCACCAGAAATGACAAAACTTTAGACTTAATACTGACAAATTACCCTTCCATAGTAGACCAATTTGAAACAATACCACCTATTGGAGAAGCAGACCATGATATTATATGTTTAACATGTTCCATTTCACTCAGACGCTGTAAATCTAAACCCAGAGAGATACTAAAATACTCTAAAGCAAACTGGGAAAAGATCAGAGAAGACTTGCAAACAACCCTCCAAACTATCAAATCTTTAGAAAATAACCAAAATATTGACATCATTTGGAATACATTTAAAGACAATCTACAAAAGTCAATAATGGAGAATATACCTACAAAAACTAATAAAACATGACAATAAACTACCATGGGTGTCAAACGAATTGAGAAAGAAAATGAATAAGTATAAACGCAACCTACTCAAAGCAGAAAATCACATAACCAAAAACACGAGAAACTCAAAAAACTTAAAAATGAAATCCAAAAAGAACAAAGGCAGCTTATTGGCTATACATTGAAAATATTATCTGTGACATACCAATTCAGGAACAAGGAAACCCAAAAACTACAAAATACTACCCAAAAATCTTTTTTCATACATAAAAACGCAGAAAACTGATAAACCAAACTGTCCCACCACTGAGAGAAAATGGTATACTAAAATCAGACCCACATAGCAAATCAAATATCCTAAATAACCAGTTCCAAAAAGCATTTACCCCCATAACAGACAACCCCATACCCGACAAGGGGCCCAGTCCACACCCTGCTATGCAAGATATATCTATCACTGAAAACGGCATTACAAAACTTCTTCGTAATCTTAAAGCACATAAAGCTTCAGGACCTGATAAAATTCCCAGTAAAATTTTAAAAGAATGTAGTGAATCAATATCTCCGATCCTTACCATAATCTTCCAAACCTCCCTGTCCTTAGGAAAAATCCCTAGAGATTGGAAACACGCAAATGTATGTGCAGTATTTAAAAAAGGAGACAAGCACGATGCCATTAACTATCGGCCAATATCTCTGACATGCATTTGCTGTAAACTTCTAAGAACATGTTGTATCAAGTAATATGATGTCACATTTGGAAAACAATAATATTTTATACGATTTACAACATGGCTTCAGATCATCCCGCTCTTGTGAAACCCAACTCATCTCTTTTCTCCAAAATCTTTGCCAATTAAATGACCGAAATATTCAAACTGACAACATCATTTTGGATTTTGCCAAAGCTTTTGATAAAGTTCCACACAAACACCTTCTCTACAAACTTAAATTCTACGGCATCAACTGCAACGCTCTTAACTGGATCTCCGACTTTCTTGCTGATAGGACCCAGACAGTAGTCCTGGAGGGCGAAATGTCAAATAAGGCACCAGTCACTTCAGGCGTACCCCAGGGCACTGTCTTGGGGCCTATCCTCTTCCTCATCTACATAAATGATTTCCCAGACTACCTACAATATAGCACCCTCAGACTTTTCGCAGACGACAGTATTATTTATAAAGAAATACAAAACAATCACAGATGCTGAGCTACTCCAATCAGACCTAAATTCTGCTGGTAGGTGGGAGCAAGACTGGCTCATGCACTTTCATCCAGATAAATGCAACATCTCAGTGTAACTCAAAAAAGAAATCCGATAAAATTTACCTACAAACTTCATGGCCATCAATTAGAAAATGTATCAAATGCAAAATATTTAGGCCTCACACTCCAAAGTAATCTAAAATGGGACAAACACATAAACACAATTACCAGTAAGGCCAACCAATCCTTGGGATTCCTAAAACGAAATTTGAAGATAAACTCCACCAAAGTTAAAGATCATGCATACAAAGCACTTGTTCGGCCCAAACTTGAATATTCTTCTTCAGTTTGGGACCCTCACACAAAATCACAAATTAACCAGATAGAAAAAGTTCAAAGACGTGCAGCCAGGTTTGTTTCCCCACCGTTACCATAACACCAGCTCAGTACCAACATGTTACAAAATCTCAACTGGCCCTCTCTTGAAATTCGTAGAAACACGCTGCCGATTAATTATGCTCTACAAAATCGTCCACCAAGTAGTTGCTATCAAACCCCCAATAAATTTACTTAACCCTGTTGATCGCCGAACTAGACAACTCAATATTCACTCATTTAGACACATTTCTACAAACAAAGACTCATACAAATTTGCCTTCTACCCCACACATATTACTCAATGGAACCTCCTGCCATCCTCTGTTCATGAAGCAGCCACAGTGGATGCTTTCAAAGCCCTTATCCCTGTGGCTGTCCTCACTCCAATCTACCACCAGTAAACTACTGCATGTGTATATAGTTTTACGACCCACTACCTCCCCCTACATCACTGTATATTTATATTCACTCTTAATTAGGCGCCGGCACATAATCTTCAAATTTGAGGGAGTGTCGTTATCATCAAGAAGAAGAAGGTTGTATTGACAGGATATCAAAAATGTTTCACGGCACCGTGTTTCACGGCACATACGCACTGTGTTGATGGGATAAAACAGTTTTACAAGTTACAAAGTTAATGATGTATGGATGGGATGGATACGGGTAACACGAAATGCCCCCTCCACTATTGTTTTGTGGTATAATACATTTTGCGCATCTACATGTACTCATCATAAGGAATGTACATACCAAGTTGCAGGTATGTAGCTATATAGAGAATAGTAGGTTAGTGCCGTGAATGGGAAAAAATATCCGGCAAGGCTCAATAATTTCTTTATTTCTCATCAGAAGTATATGTTGTGACCACTCATTTGAACCGTCTCGCCGAGACGGTTCAAATGAGTGGTCACAACATATACCTTGGTTCAGAAATAAGGTAAATAGATAGAGAATAGTAGGTTAGTTTTACGATTTACAAGCCAACTTTGGAAAATTCCAAGTCTAAAAGGGGGCGATAATCCATAAACAGGGGGTCGAATTTCAATTTCAATTGAAATGGATATTGTGAAAAATATATAAACAATTTGCACTTGACATCTTGTAAGAATCAATTATGAGCATATAATTCTCATTGTCTTGTGAATGTATATTGTTAATTGTGGTCATTGAATTCATGCAAATGTTACCATAAGCCATGGTAATTTCGAGATACTCTTTAGAAAAGGCAATCCGCCATGACCCAGCGATGTCCATGGGTTAGGAAGCCACAACGGACGAACGGACGGACAAGGGTAACACTAATGCATGCCCCCTCCACTGTCTAGTGGGGCATACTAAATACCATTTGCTTTCGGTAAATGAGATAACCGGGCACCCGGTTGGCTGTTCAAAAGTAGACCAGAGCATTTTGATAGGTTGCACATTTAGAAGACAAGAACAAAACAAATATTCGTCTGTATATGTTCACAGGTGATTCTAGCGCGTCTTGGATGGTCAATTATTGTTGTATACAGACTATGCAAGTATGCTTATAATTACATAATATTCAGACCCGGGCGCATATGAATTGTTTTGTTTACATTGTTCAGAATGGTTTTTCATGTATACAAACAATAATTGACCATCCAAGACATGCTAGAACAACCTGTGCTTCCCGCGTCCATCACAATTTTTACCAACCTTTTTCTACCTGTAAAATAAATATCCTCATGTTACCTCCAACATAGCCAGTATTCAAGTGATTGATCTGCGGATTAAACTACACACCACCAGGTCAACAAGCCGTGATCGCACGTGTAAATGTCACACGTGAAATTTATTCACAGCGCAAACAAAAGAACAGTCTCTGGTGAAATTCCCACAGCTCGGTAAGCAATTTACATACACTCCAAGTATGAAAAAAGTAAAATAACACATTGCCTTGTCAAACCAGCATAGACCAATGCATCGTATCAATTATTTGTAAAGGGATGGTCAACAATATATTTTCCATACCTTTCTCAATGTATCATTTTCGAATAAATGGGGCTTACGGCATATTTGCGATCAGTCAGTGATATTCAATTTTAATGGCAATGGATTAGTGTAGACCCAGATTAGCATGCACATCCGCGCAGTCTGATCAAGACCTGCACCGTTCGCAATTCAGCGCAACAGAATATTAATTTAACTCCCAGTGTATGTCCTAATCAGACTGCGTGGACTGCATGCTGATCTCGGGGGGCTGCACTGGTCACGGAACTAAATAACCTGAAATTCCTGTTTAACAATAGGACGACTTACAACAGAAAACTCGGGTTAGGAACTAAATTAATCCTACTTGGTCACTGTTAGACAACGAAAACGACTTTATCCCGTCAACACAGTTAGTATGTGCCGTGAAACACGGTGCCGTGAAACATTTTTGATATCCTGTCAATACGACCTAATCACTGCGTATTAAAATGTGCGGTGGCTGGGTTAATATTTTTGACTTTTACTGCCATTTGTATGTGTTAACGGGATAAATAGAATAGTAGTTTAGTGCGGTGAATGGAAAAACATATCTGGCGCGGCACGGAAACGGGATGTGCTCGGCAGAGCCTCGCCCATCCCGTTTCCTGAGCCTTGCCAGATATGTTTTCCCATTCACGGCACTAACCTACTATTCTCTATAACTACGCATATGGCAGTGAGCTCATGAGAAAACGCGCCCTATGTAACTTCGTGTTTTTTGCGTCAGGTTGCATAGGGTAAACCACGATATTGGTTGTCTTTGCGACTAGCTGAGTATATCCAACACTATGCTAGACGCAGTACACGTTCAAGTTGTCATGTAAAACAAGCATATAGTAAATATTTTATACTGTTATGTAGTTTTGCACGTTTTGCTACATTCTTGTCACCAATGTATTTTGTCATCTTTAGAGCACGAAGAACAAAACTGGCGTTGGTTCCATTTTCTATTCGACAATTTCTTTGGCCGTCATCTTGGATTTCAAAATGGCCGCCCTGCAATGCTATATAATATACACTTCTAATACAGGTATAATATCGACTTGTTTTTTTGGTGATGATCATCTTGTATCCACACACAACAAAACCAGTGTTATTTTCATTTTTAAAAAAACCCATGGGGGCCATCTTAGATTTAAAAATGGCCACTCTGAAATTGTATATAATATATTGTAATATTCATAAATTATCTACATTTATAATGCAGACAAGTTGATGTTTATTCGGCTATGTCATCTACATCTATATACTTCAAATAATAAAACCGTGGTTGGTTCCACTTTTTGGTATGGCGGACACTTTGATTTCAAATAATATTTCGTGTGTCTTCACTACGTACTGTCTTTAGTAAAGTGTATTTATAGTTAGGTTGCGTTGACTGTTCTGGAACAAATGTTATTTTGTCATAAAGAAAACAACAGGAGTTGTTTCTATTGTATTCTAATTTCCAGTATGGCTGCAGTGAAAGTCATATAATTCTGATATAATCATGCACAAATTATTTGAACTTATTTTTTTCTCAGACTATGATCATTATTGAAATTAAATTATATATGACTAAATTCAATTTCAAGTCACTGTTTATGAAAAACATGTTAGATTTCAAAATGGCCACTGTGTGTATGTAGGAATTTTCTTAATTGTGAATACACTGTTTTCAATCAGTTCCATCACCATCTGCATTCTAATCTCCATCCTGATGGTGTTCCTGAAAGGCACAATCACACACACACTTCGTTCAACGGAGTTGCCTACATAACGTGTATACCCTATATAAACGTGTAAGCAGGAACGTGTAGAAGAACTGTCAAAAACGCAGTATTTGTGTGATTAAAATACTTTTTCAGCATTAAAACACCATGTGCACATGTTCAGTATGTGTATACGACGTGTGTAAACTCAAACTGATTGTCGAAATACTGTTGGAGAGGTTTAACACACTCTATACATAATACATAATTGTGTGTAGGAACTGTAGAAAAATGGCCACGTTGAAACGGCAGTATTGGTCCATGTCATTATCATTATTTACAATTACCATATGGTCTAAAGAGATCATAACTCCTGCGTCAATATAAAAGTGATCAGATGGTCCAAATTGCGTTTCACTTGTTGAAATTGTCATATTATGACTTGACACTGTATACCTACGCATCTAGCTCTTCCCTATGGTGTGCCAAAAATACTTTCACCCCTAAGTAACTGAATGGGCTGCGATATGTTAATTTTGCAACCAATCCAATCATCGCAAAATGATTTTCAGACTATTCCATTTATAAAAAAGGGGTATTTGTTGTTCTCAAAAATATGAAAATTACTTTCAAACAATGCCGGCTCATCTGGATCTGCACTGTTTGCATAAACCGATATAGCGGGCTTTCGGGTTCAAAGGGTTAATGCTTCCATATCATTGATTATCGTAGAAAACAAATATGCTCTGAATGAACATGAATAATGAGGCATGTTATTTGGCCGGAAACGGTTTCGTTAAGTGTACGGACTGACTGTTCAAGTGGAGTAAGATCACTTGCCTCTCATATCCATGAATTAAATACTCTATTCATGTCGTCACAGATTACAGGATATTTTACTGCTGCTGAAGCAATATGGCCTGTCAATGAAACACGTTTAGGCAAAAAAAATACTAGATACTAGATACTGATACGCTATCACACGAGTCAGTAACAGACATATAATGCAACTTTATTAAAGATATGCATTCACAGGTACATGTAGTATTTGCGAACTTACCTGCCAATGATCACGAGCTACAAGAAACTCGACTGAGTAAGATGCACAATTTATTCTGCTAGAAAAACGAGTCTAAAGGGATAACTCAATTTCAGAACGCGGTGTCCGCAGAAAATAGTGGCGTTATGGGATTACAGAGATAAACTGAAAGGATCTAAACACATAATTCTGACTCCTCTCGAGTAAAAAATGTTGCAAGCCGTGCACAATGGCCATCTCGGCATTCAGACATGTCGTAGACGAGCGCAAGATATTATGTTCTGGTAAAATGGTACATGTAGGAAGATGTTGAATTGAAGATAGAAATTGAAATACCAAAAATACTCTGATATCACACTATGTACCAGGCCCACCCAGGACAAACTGTTGCTACAAAGATTTTCACGTATAGTGAAAAGGAATTGCTGATAATTGTTAACAACAACAGTCACACAGCATGAACTCCAAAATGGCCATTGGACAATTGAAAGGGATTTACGGCAAGCATGATGTACATGGTGAAATTTGCCTACCAGGAATTTGCTGATTTTGCAAAAGAATGGGATTTCCTTAATGCCACATGCTCTATGTAGCCAATGTCCAATAGGTTAGCTGAGCGAACAGTAATCATTGTGAAGCACAGTTTCTTCAAAAACAAAAGGTGAATTCACAAACCTATATTTAGGTAGACGCGAACATTGAAACTTGCATAACCGGCACTGAATGGTCACCTGTACATTTATTGCTAGAGGACAGCTGCTTCTATCCAGTTTATTGACCATATGTGAGCAGGTAATGCCAATAAATGTTTACATTTGTGACAAGATCAGATCAGAAACTATATGATATTAGTAGCTTTACAATTAAAATAGCTAAACATCGGCGACCAAGTTGGACTCCATAAAGACAGAAATTGTTGAGCTGCAGTCTGCTAGCGCAATGCCAGATGGTGCATCATATCACCGTAACACACATTTTCTCATGAACCAATGGAGAATATGAGTATTTACATTTGCAATACAATATACAAGACAATGATATATTCTTCATTGTATAAAATGGATGATTTGCCATATTTGTATCTTCTTATTTTAAAGCAAAACACACGTGCTGACCAAAATATTATTTGAAGAAACATAGCTATAAGGCACAACACAACGTAATACGTAATACGTATAAATAATACATGTGAATCCTTGAAGTGGCAATGCATGCGACACATTTTGAAGATAATGGTGTCTGGTACCACAATACTAGTTAGCAATAATCTCAACCGGTTGTGTTCATTGTATTATGAGTATCAGTAGAAGAAACATACACAATATCACCTCTGCAATAAACATTTGTAGTAAATATAAGATTTTCAAGTTTAAATTGCGGCCATTTTAAAGATAAAATGGCCGCCATTTCAAATATACTGACATGTTTATGCCAATATTTCCTATCCATAAGAAATAATAGCATAAACCACCATATATAATGACGTTGACGTTAAATATAAATTAATTTCAATGACGGCCATTTTGAAATTCACAATGGCTGCCATGTGGCTCTTCAAAAATGGAACTGGTTTTGTTATATATTGTACATATATACAATATATAACAAAACTGGTTCAGCAAACACTCACGTTCCAATCACAATACCATTTGAAATAATATAACTACAACTACAGAAATACTATATGTAATACATATTTGATGTGGCGATGTCCATAACACAGTTTCGGTGGCCATTTTGAAGATAACGATTACTCACTCATAGCACATTACCAGTTAGCAATAATCTCAGAACACTGTGTGCAATAATCTCAGAACACTGTGTGCAATAATCTCAGAACACTGTGTGCAATAATCTCAGAACACTGTGTGTGCAAAGAAATACGAGTATAACCTGAAGGAAAATACAAAATTTTACCACGAAATTCAAAAATGTACAATAAATACTGGATTTTCAATTTTGAAATGGCGGCCATCTTGAAAACCAAAATGAATGGTATCTCAACATGTATTGAACTCATTATACCAATATTTCTTGTTCATAATACTGTGTTTTTTGCTGCAAAAACACCACACATAATGACTTTGACCTCGAAATATAAATTTAAATGGCGGCCATTTTGAATTGTACATATATAGGTGCCATATGTCTTATATAAAAAAAAATGGAACTAATCCCTGTGTTGTTGTATGAGGTCTATAGATGAAAACAAACCTTGGTTCAAACAATGTAGCAAAAATGTCAAAAAAACTAAAATAACGACATAACAGTATACACTAAAAGGGGAAGAAATTGGGCTTATGAAATTTGTGACCAATGTAGCTCCAGGTCAACTAGCACACTCATGTAGCTGGTTAGCGATCTATATTGCTTACAGATGTTGCCGATGACGCCAAACAGTTGCTAATGGCGTCGAGTTTGTTAATGAAGTCGAGGTTGTACATGATGTCATGGTTGCTAATGACTCTCTACGATGTTGTTACATTACGTATATGTTTCTAATGACACACTCGTTGCTAATAAGACAGAGGTTGCTAGTATGGCACCGAAGTTTATAATGACGCCGAAATTGCTAATGACGTCGATGTTGATGACGCCTAAATTGTTAATGTCACCGACATTTCTATTGACGCAGAAGTCTCTAATTACTAGTAATGCTTTATTTGCTAATATTGTTGGGGTTGTTACACGTACATGCTCACGCAGTAGGCACAACATGTTCTTTATATCAGAGACGCTATCTGAAACATTTTCTGGCAAAATAAACATTCATTCACAATTACCCCACGTATTGATTGCCATTATTATACATTTTATATCAAATGTAAATTTCCACACTAATATTAGGGGCGATAACCGTGTTTCCTTCAAATGATAACGGACATTATTATTTATTCTCAGTATTTATATTTTGATATGCAATGATCATACTTTATAATATGTCGACAATATTATTTTTTCATGTGGCGCATTTAATTAGTATAAATAATTAAACAACACATTGCCTCATTTGCATATGAAAAAAGCCTGATACCAGTAAAATTATTTATTTCATTAATTCATAACAATTCGTTCACACGAAATAACAATTCGTTCGCACGAAATAACAATTCGTTCCCTCAATTGAACAATTTGTTCCCACGAATTAACAATTTGTTTCCAAGAATTAACAATTCGTTCCCTCAATTTAACAATTCGTTCCCACAAATTAACAATTAGTTCCCACGAATTAACAATTCGTTCCCTCAATTTAACAATTGGTTCCCACGAATAACAATTAGTTCCCACGAATTAACAATTCGTTCCATCAATTTAACAATTAGTTCCCACGAAATAACAATTCGTTTCCACAGGAACAAATTGTCAATTCGTGGGAACGAATTGTTATATCGTGGGAGCGAATTGTTAATTCCAGGGAGCAAATTGTTAAATTGAGAGAAGGATTTGTCATTTCGTGGCAACGAATTGTTAATTCGAGGGGACGAATTGTTATTTCGTGGGAACGAATTAATAAAATAAATCCATGTCCCCTCCGGGGCTCCGTATATTTGTAAGATCAGGGCCTACTACCAGGCGGTGGTGTAATGTGGAGGTTGATATAGAGAATAGTAGGTTAGTGCCGTGAATGGGAAAAATATCCGGCAAGGCTCAAGAATTTCTTTATTTCTCATCATAAGTATATGTTGTTACCACTCATTTGAACCGTCTCGTCGAGACGGTTCAAATGAGTGGTCACAACATATACTTTGGTTCAGAAATAAGGAAAATAGATAGAGAATAGTAGGTTAGTGCCGTGAATGGGAAAAAATATCTGGCAAGGCTCAGGAAACGGGATGGGCGAGGCTCTGACGAGCACATCCCGTTTCCGTGCCGCGCCAGATATTTTTTCCCATTCACTGCACTAACCTACTATTCTATTTATCCCGTCAACACCTAAAAATGGCTTTAAAATGCAAAAATAGTATTGACTGGATATCAAAAATGTTTCAGGCACAGGACTGTGTTTCACAGCACATACGCACTTGTGTTGACGAGATAAAATGCTTCTACATGTGGATGTTATTCTTGATGACAAGTCGTGTCCCGTGCTGTGCTTCTGGCCGCGGGTGACTGTGGGCGATCGCCGGGTCACCATACTGTCCGTAATCAGCGTGACCTGCGGAGATCATTAAAATGTGGTTGTGACTGGAGAGATGGGGCTTATGGGGCTTATGTAGCCCCTGATCAAATAGCGCCCTATTGTCATGATTGTAGTCTGGTTATGATATATTGCGCTTGTTACACGCATGACGGCTGTTGTATTGATGGAATGGCGAACAGTGAAAATCCTGATCAGACTGTGCGGATGCACAGGCTGGTCTGGATCTACACTGGTCGTAAACCACATAAGCCCCATTTCTCCAGCCACAGCCACACATACATTGTAAGTAACTATACACTATTGTTCACGTATGGACGTTTTAGAGAATGCATATACAAGGGAAGGTTAGCGATCTCAGTATTCAGTTTCTTCACATTCCAATATCTGAATAAAAATATACTTATAGTTTAGCCACGTTTATAATGCAGTGTCCCATCCGAATATTTATTTTCCATTTCCTGTCGACCAATTAACCGTTAAATCTTGCAATATGTGAACCAAGTGGAGCGTGATACTAGCCAGCGATTGGCTAGTAGATGTGTGACATGTACAAGAAATATGCTAAACATGCTTAGTAAATTTAGTGAAACTTACGTGAGCATGCGTATCCGTTGCCATAGAAACCGTCTTTACATCGGCATTCGTAACTGCCGCCACAATCTACACATTCGGCGTTCCTGTCGCATAGGTAGGACGCAAAACCACATTCTTCCACATCTGTGACAAAATGGTACTTAACCATTACTACTCTGAATTAAATTGTATCGTCTGCTGGAAATGTTTTATCTTCAATATTTCTCGATAAAAACCTGGTTTTTACAGCACATCAGAATCGTCTCCAGTGGAGACGATTCTCTTGTGCTGTCAAAACCAGGTTGTTGTTAAGAATTAAAGCAAAAATGAAAAACTGCAGACGTCAATTTCCATCAACAGCGTTGGAAGGGTTAAGGAATACATATAGAAATACCAGGCTAGTTTCTTTTGATATCAAGTTTATCAGGGAAGGCTAGGAAACGCGTAGGAATTATGAGGCTTGCCCCAAAGGTCAAGGTCACTGACTTAGAAATGTCCGTGTTTGGAAAAGTTAACGGTCAGTTTATGCTTTGATATTCCATACATGCATTTGTAACAACATCCCGCATCATTATACTGAAAGCCCATGTTGCCCGCTAACCCCAAAGGTCAAGGTCACTGACTTACAAATGTCCGTGTTTGGAAAAGTTAAGGCTCAATTTATGCTTTAATATTCCATACATGCATTTGTAACAACATCCTGCATCATTCTACAGAAAGCCCATGGTGCCCGCAAACCCCAAAGGTCAAGGTCGCTGACTTAGAAATTTCCGTGTTTGGAAAAGTTAACGCTCAGTTTATGCTTTAATATTCCATACATGCATTTGTAACAACATCCCGCATCAGTCTACAAAAAGCCCATGGTGCCCGCAAAACCGCAAAGGTCAGGGTCACTGACTTAGAAATGTCCGTGTTTGGAAAAGTTAACGTTCAGTTTATGTTTTAATATTCCATACATGCATTTGTAACAACATCCCGCATCATTCTGCAGAAATCCCATCGTGCCCGCTAACCCCAAAGGTCAAGGTCACCGACATAGAAATTTCCGTATTTGGAAAAGTTAACGCTCAGTGTATGCTTTAATATTCCATACATGCATTTGTAACAACATCCCGCATCATTCTACAGAAATCCCATGGTGCCTGCTAACCCCAAAGGTCAAGGTCACTGAATTAGAAATTTGCGTGTTTGCAAAAGTTAACTCTCAGTTTATGCATTAATATTCCATACATGCATTTGTAACAACATCCCGCATCATTCTACAGAAATCCCATGGTGCCGGCAAACCCTAAAGGTCAAGGTCGCAGAATTTCCGAGTTTGAAAAAGTTAACGCTCAGTTTTAGCGCTCAGCTTATGCTTAAATATGCCATATATGCATTTGTAACATCATCCTGCATCATTCTACAGAATGCCCATGGTGCCCGCTAACCCCAAAATTCAAGGTCACTGACTTAGAAATTTACATGTTTGCAAAAATTAACGCTCAGTTTATGCTTTAATATTCCATCCATACATTCATTTGTAACAACATCCCGCATCATTCTACAGAAAGCCCATGGTGCCCGCTAACCCCAAAGGTGAAGGTCACTGACTTAGAACTTTCCGTGTTTGGAAAAGTTAACGCTCAGTTTATGCTTTAATATTCCATACATGTATTGGTAACAACATCCCGCATCATTCTACAGAAAGCCCATGGTGCTCACTAACCCCAAGGTTATTACAAGCTCCATATATACTATCAAACTGCGCCAGGCGGGACATTTTGTTCTTTATAGTATACCAGTGTATTGTGATTTTAATGCATTTTGTTTCTCGGTCAGAAATATATTTTATGCAGTGAATCTCATTATATACTACATGTATATTCATTGACCATAAACATATTGGAAACATTGTAAGAAATATATCAAAATAAACATCTTCTTTAAACAACTTCTGAAACTACAACATATGCAGCACAGGAGGGAAACATCCAATGGTTGTACGTAACATCCCGGCTAGTCCGAAATGTATCGGGTCCGAACTAACAATGACCCAGAAAAGAAACGTCCGGCACCCAGA
Source organism: Conchocele bisecta (assembly GCA_029237695.1). NCBI lineage: Eukaryota > Metazoa > Mollusca > Bivalvia > Lucinida > Thyasiridae > Conchocele > Conchocele bisecta. The sequence continues at coordinate 13,544,035 of CM055275.1, read as the reverse complement.
GAATATCAGTTGTTTTCAGTTTCATCCTAGGTTATTTGAAAATCAATTTAGTGCAAAAGAGTAAAGGTTGCTAAGTTTCCGCTTTTGTAGATGCATATTTGCATTTATTTATGTCGTTTTATTTCGTGTTCCGACACCCTTGGAGAAAGCAAAATATTGAGTTTAATCCCGTCAACACAGTGCAGTGCCTATGTGCCGTGAAACATTTTTGATATCCTGTCAATACGACCTGATCACTGCGTATGAATATGTGCGGTTGCTGTGGTTATTTCTTTGCGTTCTAAAGCCATGTGTATGTGTTGACGGGATAAATAGAATAGTAGGTTAGTGCCGTGAATGGAAAAACATATCTGGCGCGGCACGGAAACGGGATGTGCTCGGCAGAGCCTCGCCCATCCCGTTTCCGAAGCCTTGCCATATATTTTTTCCCATTCACGTCACTAACCTACTATTCTCTATTTAGTTATGTCGTTTATTTCGACACCCTTGGAGAAAGCAAAATATTGAGTTTTGCATCGTCCAGGGGTGTCTGAAAACTTAGTAGACTTTCCTCTCCTGCAATAAACTTAATTTGGAGTACATCGAAGATGTGTTGATGGTTCTCAAACGAAACTAACGAAAACGAATGGAAAAATAATTGAAAACGGCAGTATGCATAGCAACGAATATTGTTACACTTTTTTTTGTACGCGAAAACGGTATTTTCGTTTAACCCTTTTAACACTCCATGTACGTGCCTGTATAGTGGTATTGGCAAATAGTGTAGATCCAGATGAGCCGGCTAGTGACGAGCCGTCTCTTCAGGATCTGCACTTTTTGCAAGTAATTTTCACGCTTTTGATAATAAAAATACTCCCTTTTCACAAATTAACTTGTCCGAAATAATTTTGTGATGATTTGATTGGTGTGCAAATTAACCTATAAAAGTAAATTCCAATTAGTTAGCGGTGAAAGGATTAAATAGTATTATCCGGTTGTGTGTCGTCCAATGTGTGGCTGATGTAGAGAGGTTGCACTGTATACATACCGTCACATGTGTGGCCGTCACCACGGAAACCACGCCGACATACACACTCGTACGTTCCCATGACGTCATTACAATCTGCGTTTTCGTCACACGTGGCTGAAGTTCCGCATTCCTCAATATCTGGTGTATATATGCAAGTAAAACGTTAAATGTTCCACCAATATCGAAACGTATACTGAAACATTGAATAGAAACATATATACTTAAGGAATACAACCGGGGGATGTTGCGTTTACTGGGGTGTGAAATACATTGTGTCTGTTAATGTGCGTGGAGTCCACAGTAAAAGCAGCAGTCCATGGTTTTATTACTTATATTGACATTGCATTTTCTGATACTTTCACAAATGTAAATAACCAAATATTGCGTTAAAATTAAGAATACTATTGTTTTACGTCAAGTTGTCGCAATTCCTGGAACAACGACGTTGCCGGTCAATAGCGTGCATTTATTGACAACCTCGTGTACATGTAATTTATGGACGTCAAACGAAGTTTAACCAATCAACAACATGGCGCGACGTCACGTGGTTATAATGTATTGTGTTGGGATGTAAACGCAATACGTCAAATGGACGTTTGCATTATGAATTTATACAATGTGCAAATATTAAAAAATACAACACAGTGCCTGTGTTTAATAATCTTCAATAGCAGTGAAACCGGTTATTAGATGAAATAAAATAGTTAATGCCTATATAAAGAATGATACAGTTTCCGGGCTCACACAAGGAAAACATGTATTAATTCGCAATACAAGTCCCGGATTGTCACAACATGGTATGGTTGGTCAGTGTCCAATTGATGGAATGATGAACTGTGCCGATCCTGATCAGACTGTGCGGATGCACAGGCTGATCTGTAGCCGATTTCACCAACATTGCAAAGTATACTTTTCTAGCAAAGTATACTTTGAGGGAGAAATCATTCATTTTTCTCGAAATGCATTATTTCATATAAAACTAACAACTGCATATATTTCATGATTAAAAGTATGCAGAATTATTATACTGAATTTATTACATTATCACAGCCAAAATGGCTGTGATAATGTAATAAATTCAGTATAATAAAAATTAATAAATTTATCCTAAAATTGAAAACTTCTCCCTCAAAGTATACTTTGTTAGGAAAGTATACTTTGCAATGTTGATGAAATAGGCTACTCGATCTACATTGGTCGAAAACCCGTAAGCCGGATTACTCCAGTCACAGTCACATATGAAATGCGCTAAATACCTGTGCATATAAAACCGTTGCCCGTATACCCCGGTTTACACGCACAGGCGATCCCGCTCTCAATTTCCTCACAGAAGGCATCGATGCTACACCGAAGGCTCCCTGGGTGGTCACAATCAAATAACGCTACAAGAGAAAATACAGCGCATGTGGTCTCGATTAAAGGTACATGCCCACTCAATAGGCACACAATGTTCTTTATAGGAATTAAATAAGCGTATAATTGTGTCACTATTCCACCAGTTCTAAAGATTACAAGTGCCTGCTATACAGATATAATAATTGAGTAATATTTATTTTACTGGTATCAGTCTTTTTTCATATGCTATTTTACTGATAGTGAAGCGCGTTGGTATCAGGTTATTTTCATATGCAAATGACGCATGGTATTTTGTAATTATTTATACTAATTAAATGCGTCACCTGAAAAAATAATATTTTCGGCAGGTTATAAAGTATGATAAGTGCACATCAAGAAATAAATACAGAGTATAAATAGTAATGTCCGTTAACCTTTTAAGGAAACACGGTTATCGCCCCTGATATCACTGTAGAACGTTACGTCTGATATAAAATGTATAATAATGCCAATCAATACGTGGGGTAATGGTGAATGAATGTTTATTTTGCCAAATAATGTCTCAGATGATGTCTCTGATATAAAGAACATTTTGTGCCTACTGAGTGGGCATGTATCGTCAATCAATCTGAAATGGAACACAATGTGTTTCGGAACACCACCGGATATAACGTATGGCGCGCTTGATTGCACGAATTGTACCGCCGTTTTCGTTGGGGTCACTCTGGAAAACACAGACGTTCATTCACCACAGAGAAAATGTGGAAAATCAACATCATAAATGTGATTTATCCTTTGTTTTTGTATATCGGGTTAAATATGTCCAACAAAACTTATTACCTTTTGACATCACGCTCATAAGGTCAGCTAACCTACCTTTTAACGCATTACAACTGTTGACAGCTTTCACAGCTGTATATTGTGGCTGCTGCAGTAAACATTACATGACCTAGTTTCGAGATAGCGTTAAATTCGATCGGTTTGTATGCTACTCAAGTTAGTTAGATTTTAAAAGCAAATCAACTGGAATGTGTAAAATGTTAATATACGAAGTTTGTGGCATAATGGTGTTTTAAAGTAACATTGTCTGAATAATATATACACCACTGATTATGTAAGAAACAATGTGACACACACTTGTAGTCAGCACTAACAAAAAAGAGGAACGTGCATCCGATCGGCCGTATTCACATTCGATCATGACCAGGGCAGACACGAATGTAATGAGCAAAGAAATGGATGCAAATAATTATAGAGACTTTTTTAAGAATACACTGTTATATTTAAATACAATGTACACCCATTAACATGTTTAAGGCTAATGCTGAATAAGATATGCAGTACGAGTATGCATGATATCGACGGTATCGGGTCTGGTACCTGGGAGTAATACTCGAGTAGCCAAATCGTTTTTAAGACTAGTTTTCAAATCTCAATCGGTCTGAGAGTTAAAAAATCGGTCCAGAACCAGAAAACTGAAACTTTTAGAAGCCCTGCAGTGAGTCTAACATATATGGCCCAAACTCCGCACCTTTGGGTTAGGGTTAGGGTTAATATATAGTGGTTACAAATGGACATCTATGTGCACAGGTGCTGATTTTGGAACCTATCTAAAGTATATATATACACACGAAGAACGATCTGAGCATGCGCATTCTACGCGATACACGGTTGGCATACCAAAACGTGTAATGCGTTAAAACCCGTGGAAACGTGTTATACGTATAACACGGTTTCATCTGTACGGTACTGTGTACATGTAGAAGCGTGTAACCGTTCGTCAAAGAAAGCGTTAACTCGTTTAAACGGTTTACCTTAGCGTTGTATACGTTTACAATCGTTGTATACGTTTACAACCGTTGTACACGGATTACACGCTTTTGAAACTCAATGCGTTGTTTACAACCGTTGTATACGTTTACAACCGTTGTACACGGATTACACGCTTTTGAAACTCAATGCGTTGAACACGGTTTGTTCGACTTTCGCGCATGCGCAATAGTGGGGAAACGCAACGCATGGCCGAAAACGTATTACACGTAGACGACACACGGTTTGAAACGCAACTAACGGAAACTCCACGGATACGCAACGCACAACACTTTGTACACGTATAAACCCGGAACATTTTGACAGAAACAACAATGTAAGTATCAGATTTTCTATCTTGTTGAACGCAACTAGATAGGAAATCTGATATTAATTATATGTACCAAAATATGTGGTAATATAGAAACCACCCAGCGGTTCTAGTATCGTCATACATATTTAATTAAATCACTTTATACATGTACAGGGTCATAATGAAAACATGATTATATTATTGTTTATAGTTTTTTTCTCAAGAAATCCTGTAGCCTAATGATTACTCAGCGATGTGTGTGTCTGAACTATCATTGCTTCATCGAACATTCCCATGTAACGCTGCAGGCGGAAATAATTACATTGGACTCAGACTAGACCAGTGGCCGATTTCACCAACATTGCAAAGTATACTTTACTAGCAAAGTATACCTTTGAGGATTAATCATTTATTATTCCTGAAATGCATTATTTCATATAGAACAAACCATTGCATATATTTGATGATTAAAAGTATGCAGAATTATTATACTGAATTTATTACATTATCACAGCCAAAATGGCTGTGATAATGTAATAAATTCAGTATAATAAAAATTAATAAATTTATCATTAAATTGAAAATTTCTCGCTCAAAGTATACTTTGCTAGAAAAGTATGTGCCTGGGTGGTACCTGGGTGTCCGTATTGGGATTGTTCCGCTGTTACGTAGGCTAATGGTTACTTAGCAACGTGTGTGTTAAACATAAGGGACCCAGCGAATGCTCACTGTGTTGTATATGTACATATAACAATCAAACAATGCTACAACGGAATATACATAGTAATTTCCATAAACCAGACAGCCTGCGATCCAAAGTGTCTGAATTAAAGGTACATGCCCACTCAGTAGGCACAAACTGTTCTATATATCAGACACATTATCTGAGACAGTTTCTGGCAAAATAAACATTCATTCACCATTACCCCACATACTGATTGTCATTAGTATACATTGTATAGCAGACGTAAATTCCACACTGATATCAGGGGCGATAGCTGTGTTTCATTAACATTGTAACGGACATTACTATTTATTCTCTGTACTTTTTGATGTGCAATGATCATAATTTATAATCTGTCGAAAATATTATTTGTTCAGGCTACGCATTTAATTAGTATAAATAATTCAAAACTAGAATGCCTCATTTGCATATGAAAATAGCCGGATACAACCGCGCGTCACTATCAGTAAAATACATATTACTATATTACTAAATGATTATATCTGTATAGCCGGCACTGGTAATTTTTAGAACTGGTGGATACAATTATACACTTATTTAATAATATTACCAAAAACATCAATAGCTTTCCATTATGTATACATGTATAGTCGTAACATTTTGGTAGGTTTCATGAAACAGACAGTAGTTTATATAGCATTGACGTCGCGTAGCTAAATAATTCCAGCACATCACTATTTACACAATTCCCTAACATTTGATTGACCCGTATCCCAGTAAACATGGTAAACTCCCACGCCTAACTACTTTCTACAGGTGCGCTGTCAGTGCTGTCAATGTAAACAAATGGCTGCCGTCTGTCAAAATAAACACATTTTCTTGATGAATTTATTTCAAATGCTGGAATTATAAGGAATGAATGGCCTTTTTGTGGAATTTATCGGTCGCTGAAAAGTCGCTGGAATACTGGACGAGGCCTTCCGGTCTTCGTCCAGTATTCCCGCGACTTTTCCAAGTTTATACCCCCATATATTCCACAAAAAGGCCATTCATTCCTATAATATCGCGAAGTTAACAGTAGTTTACACGGCCACGATTTTGTTGATAAGTCAGGTTGCCAAAGGTTACCTTCACACGTCTCCCCGGTGCCGGTGTATCCTGCCCTGCACGTGCAGAAGAACGTCCCGAGCGAGTCGGTGCAGGCTGCGTTGACGTCACAGTTATCGCTGACGCCGCATTCGATCAGTTCTGAAGTCATGGTAACGTATTCGAAATTCAGATTATTGCAGAAGAGGAAGTCTACTATGTTTTCTCTTTCGTTGAGGCATATTTGCATTTATTTATGTCGTTTTCAATTATTTTATTGTTTAAAGACGGCTTGTAAAAAGCTACAACTCAAAATATGTTATTAGTTTTTAGCTTAATTATGCATCTTCAGAAGAGGAGATTTTCGTCTTAATTATTAACATACATCTATACTGACCTGTATCATTGGCATATATATATTAATAAGTGCTTATATAAATTCACTAGCTTTCTTTCACTGCAGGCGTAGGGCTGATCATAATGTGGGAGGAAACAGGGGGTCATTTCACTAAACTTCGTACGAGTAAAATGTTCATAAGTGCAAAATTAGGATCGTCTGGAAATTTCAATTGATGGATTTATGCAGCCTATGCTCAATAAATGTAAATCCAATAATTGCTTACAAGAAAACAGTGCTAAATGTGAAATTGATAGACTATTTTAATTTTGCACTTACGAACATCTTTGTCGTACGAAGTTTAGTGAAACGGCCCCTAGGAGTGCGCAGATTAAACCCACGTGCCCAGTCCGGCGACCATCATATCTCACATACTGCCCCGGTCAAGGATCGAACCCTGGCCACATTGACGAGACGTGGGCTCATTATCAATAATTATTATCTCCTAATTAGGAGTTAGTATACTCATAATTCCTAATTAGGAGTTAGTATATCCTAATTAGGAGTTTTTAGCTCCTAATTAGGACTTACTATTTTATAATTAGGACGTATTATCTATGTCAATGCTGAACATGTTTGATCTCCTAATTGGGAGATACTACGTCCTAATTAGGAGATAGTAATCCCTTGTATCTCCTAAATATGAGTTACTATATCTTAATCAGTACTTAATATCTCCCAGTTATGAGTTAGTATCTCAAAATTAGGAGATACTATGCCATAATTATGAGATCTCATAATTAGGACTTATTATCTCATAATTAGGAGAGATCAATATATTTTAGCATTGGCACCAGTGGGCCGTTTCTCTAATCGTTGGTACGACTACAATGTTCGCAAGTGTACAATTATGATAGTCTGTAAATTCCACATTAACAACGTTTTATTGTAAACAATTATTTGATTTACATTTATTGACGATCCTAAATTTCCACTTACGAACATTTTAGTCGTACGAAGTTTAATGAAACGGGCCATTGATAATGAGCGGACGTAAATACTAACTACAAATGAGTCTACACCACCGCCTGGGCTAATCTTTCATAGATGTCAACGTATAAGAACATCTACATCTACTGGCAATACCAAGCTAATGAAGGTGTTTGCTTTCGAGCACAGTATTCAAGTATCTTTAATAAGTATTTTGACAAATATTGGTAAGATTAGCGCAGACACTGATGTAATTGTACAGGCAATCGCAAGGGCATACGCTATCATGTACACACCAATTATCCAGCACTGAGGCTCAGTGCTGTCCCACTGCGAGTCCGCCTGGCATTGTCGGGTAGGGTCTCCCCGGAGCTCATACCCGGACTGGCAGCTGTAGGTGCCCACGTCTAGAAATCCGCGCCCGTCCGGCGTGTCCACGCTGCCCATTGGGATTGAAGCCAGGACAGGGCACTCTGCGTGACATTGATACATTTAATACCAGTAGCCTATTCCACCAAGATTGCGAAGTATACTTACCTTGAGGGAGTAATTATTTATCATTACTGTAATGATTTTTGTTCATATAGAGCAAACGTACGGAAGCATGGAGGGGACGTGTGTGGTTTTTAATTTATCTCGTGCGCACGACATCTTATCTCGTGCGCACGACATCTTATCTCGTGCGCACGACATAATTATGTCGTGCGCACGACATCTTATCTCGTGCGCACGAGATAATTATGTCGTGCGCACGACATCTTATCTCGTGCGCACGACATCTTATCTCGTGCGCACGAGATAATTATCTCGTGCGCACGACATCTTATCTCGTGCGCACGACATAATTGTCCAATCACAAAAGACTACCAATATGGCAGACACTTTCTAATTGGTCAGTTATCTCGTGGCCACGACTTATTATGTCGTGGCCACGAGATAATCAACCAATCAGAAGACGGGTTACATCCACGAATTAACGTGTTGTTGTTACTGCACTTTCCAAGTATTTTAATGAGCTTTGGGTTTGAGGTCGGAAATATAATATATGCGGAACACCCTTATATTGTGATGGAGCATCCTTATATCGTGGTGTAACTTCCCTATGTTGTGCTTGAACTTCCTTATATTGTGATGAAACTGCCTTGTAACGTGGTGGGATCGTCTTATATTGTAATTATAATGTGCTGGAACATCTTTATAATGTGATATACCTGTCTCATATTGTAATTATCTCGTGGCCACGACATAATAAGTCGTGGCCACGAGATAACTGACCAATTAGAAAGTGTCTGCCATATTGGTAGTCTTTTGTGATTGGACAATTATGTCGTGCGCACGAGATAAGATGTCGTGCGCACGAGATAATTATCTCGTGCGCACGACATAATAAGTCGTGCGCACGAGATAAGATGTCGTGCGCACGAGATAATTATCTCGTGCGCACGAGATAAGATGTCGTGCGCACGAGATAAGATGTCGTGCGCACGACATAATTATCTCGTGCGCACGAGATAAGATGTCGTGCGCACGAGATAAGATGTCGTGCGCACGAGATAAGATGTCGTGCGCACGAGATAAATTAAAAACCACACACGTCCCCTCCATGCTTCCGTACAAACGACTGTTTATATCTGAAAATTACAATTATGCACAATTAGCATACAGTATTTATTATACAGCGTCATTGTATTATTTGAGTTTGGTATCCCCCTCCATCACAACCAGGCCTAAAATGACAGTAGCTGTTGACAGGTAGTTAAACACCAATAATTCCAGCACAAAAATATTTACACAATTCCCTAACATTTGATTAGCCCGTAGCAAGTGTCTGTCCAAAATTTATATCCCAGTAAACTCCCACGCCGAACTACTTTCAGTAACCGTGAGGCGCAGTTAAAATAATTCTTAAGAAAACGGAAAATGAACACATCGTCCAGTATTCCCGCGACTTTTCCAAGTTTATACCCCGATAAATTCCACAAAAAGGCCATTCATTCCTATAATGATCGCCAGTATGTCATAATGGGGGTTGTTCCACTTAACCCATTTCAGTCTAAGGATACAATAATTTGTATTGGAAAAATCTCATTATTTTGTTTATTTCTCCATAAAGGTACATGTATATGTTGTTACCACTCATTTGAACCGTCTCGTCGAGACGGTTCAAACGAGTGGTAACAACTATACTTTCGAGATGAAATGAAGAAAATAGGATTTTGCCCCTAAAAAGTTTCATACTACTATATTAAATCGTATCAGGTCAATGCATCTGGATATACTTAGTGAGTCATGGAATATGTTTACTTACCTATGCTTGGGTCAACTGTAAAAATAAAACAAGAAAATGCATGCTACAGTTGTATTAATTTTTAATATGCGTTCACCATACTAATCAGGCATGGGAGTGGAACACTATCCCCAATCCTGAAAATTTGTTTGAGCAGCGGATTGCGCTGCGATTTGCTAGGGGGGGGGGGTCTGGGGGCATGCCCACATCCCACATAATTTTTTTTCGAAAATTGTAATTTTTTATCGCCATTGTCCGGATCTCGTCGTCTTTTGTTTACATTACATGGGATCAGCTGGTATATTGTTTACACTGGATTAATGGCGGCACCCGTGAGGTATCAGGTAAATCTTATTTCTCATCGTTGTTCAATATTTACCCGAGACCACATGGGTGCCGTCATTAATCCAGTGTAAACAATATACCAGCTGATCCCATACCCTGACAACTGTGTTGAATGGTTATATGATACATGTAAGAATAAAACTCGTTGACTGATTTTTCAATAACATTGACAAACACGTTACGTCGTTTCTTACGAATTAGCATACGAGCATACTTTATTAATGTCATCACTCATGTACAATCCTGGTGTTACCTTTATTCGCCGTGTATAATTGTTTGGCCGCTCTATAAGACTGTTTTTACAAATGTTATCAGGCCCGTACGCAGAGGGGGTGCGACGGGTGCGTACGCACACCCCTTAACCCTTTCACTCTTAACCCGCAGTGGTATTGACAATTTGTCAATACCACATAATCGAATTTCGCCTCAATTAATCACATAGTGCGACTCTTTCGCCAATATCTATTAACTTTATTCACAATGTGTATGATCACGTGGTACTAACAGCAACAACCAGTACCGATTCAAAGTAAGTATTCTTGTATAGTGTCCTTATTACGTAACGGATTTTGATGTAATATGGCGCATCAAACGCGTCTTGTTAGGCTGCAGTTGTTGGTCTCTTTATTTTCGCCCAAACTTCTGTCGTTTTGCGAAGAATCGATTTACGTGTCTCCGATACGGAAATCGATTATTCGCAAAAACGACATCAGTCTGTGCCAAACTCCCTAGACCACCAAATACAGCTTATGAAGACGCATTTGTTGCGTCAGATTTCATCAAAATTCGTTGCATATTAAGGAAAATATCAAATAATACTTACTTTGGAGTGGGCGACGTTGTTGTTGTTGTAACCACGTGATCATGTACCTTGATTCATATGGTCCACTATGTAAAACGTTATACATGAATCTGGAAACACACGTCACCACATTGTCAGAAATTCACGTGAGGTACATTCTCTTCAGACGTGTGCATGCGTACTTCGGTATCGAACCGTAAATAACGTACAGTCGAACACCAGTACCTCGGACATCAGTATCTCGATGATATCTCCTATATCGATGATTCGCTAAAGTCCCGAATTATATCCTTATTTGTTTCGAACATGCCCTATCTCGTATATGTTCTTTATCGCGACTGTTCATTTTGTCCACTTCGTATAAAAATACGTTAAAATCACTTCGCTATCTCGATCGCAAAAACGCTTGGGTAAATAACCTAAGCGCCTGGCTGCCAATATCGATTTGGTTAACATTATTTTTTAAAACCTATTATCAAAGAAAACTAAATAAATTCACACCTGCCTCGTGTTGTTTGCTCAATTGGTCCACCTCGATTTGTTTGAGTGTTTGACACGATTCATTAAGCATATCATGCTGATCATTTAGTAAGCAATTCACTGAGAGTTGTGAGTGTTGGGTAATTTACTACCTTTGGTCATTAGTTAATTGGTGATTAAAATTCGTCAGTAAATTAATTTTGTTCTTGAATTAAATTCATGGTGTATTAATCATTCAAATGGATGGTGATTAATGTCATAATCAATTATTTTGTATACAATTAACATGGAAAATGAAGTCCGTCACATTCATTAAGAATTCACAACACGTTAACGCTTCAGTCTTTGTTTCATTTCCTTTATTGTTTACTCGTGATGTGATGGGTAACACGATTTTATATTTGTGATGGGTAACACGATTTTATATTTGTTTGCGAAAATATTCGACTTCATCGGCTCGCTATCTCGAACCTAGTCCTATCTCGACTAAAATACGATCTCCCTTCGACTTCGAGATACTGGTGCTCGACTGTACATGTATTACTATGATCGCAAATCGAGAGCACGTTTATGGACGGGGCTACGTTTACACTCAAACAAACGTGTGTACGCGAAGGGGTGTGGGCAAACAATACGATAACTATAGTTCACATGATATTGACGTTTCAATTAACTAATTTCTTAGCTCGCTACCATCGTTCGAAATTACTTTCTTAACACTGCAATATACTGAACGATGCCTATTACTTGTAGCATTGGTCCTTTGTTATTTTCACTACATGAATCTAACAATCACACCAGACGGTTAATGCAGGAAAACCTCAAAAAACTATCAAAATACTTTCAATAGTGTCCTTATGTACAGAGTCACAATGTGTGTTGTATAAATTGATTTACAAATTCAGTTTATTGAAAACGCTGAAAGTCTACTAAGTTTCCTGTACTGCAGATGCATATTAATTGTGCAGTTAATTAAGACGTTTTGTTAAGGGTTAAGGAAAATTAATTGCAAAAAGTGCAGATTCTGATGAGACGGCTCGTTACGAGCCGGCTCATCTGGATCTACACTCTTTGTCAATACCACTATGCATGCCGTGTTAAGAGTGAAAGGGTTAAAGGGGGTGCGTACGCACCCGTCGCACCCCCTCTGCGTACGGGCCTGATAACATTTGTAAAAACAGTCTTACAGAGCGGCCAAACAATTATACACGGCGAATAAAGGTAACAACAGGATTTTACATGAGTGATGACATTAATTTATTGCACGGATGCGGCGAAATCCTTTGATCTCCGCAGTGTGCGAACTGCCGGAGATCACTGTCTGGGGACCTGTCTGGCCCACTTCCCCCGTGTGTTAATTCACGGAGACGCACTGTCTAGCGTGCGTTAACTGGAATACTAACGCAAACTGCTTATATCGATTTTTAAATTGTGGCAGCAAGTGCAAATGTCTTCGCCTTCTGCGCATGCGCCAACGCTCATAATTTCAGCGTGTCACATGAACACGTGACTGTGCAGTGGCATGTCAAGGTCAGTGACATGAGGAAATTATGAGCGTATCAAACACAGCGAATCTTACGCATGCGCAAATTGCCACTAAATTACAGCACGTGCTCAACAATAATATAATAATAGGCAAAATACATGGGACAAACTGAGGTATTAACACCCATTGTATTTAACACGTAATCACAAGAAACAAAAAAAACTGCACGACATGAGAACATGAACACTTATTAACCACACAAATTCACATTCGGCCAACATTAAATGTACAATTATAAAATGTTTTATGACCAAGGTCAGGAGCTGTTCATTTTGCACACTGAGCTTTTCGACAGCATTTCTGGCGTCTTTAATGTTTTCCGCTTTGATTTTCTTTGTACATTCTCCACTGATGGGTCTCCCTGAACTGGAGCTTCTACCGCATCGCTGAAATTATAGAGACCTTGCTACAAATATGTCTGTTCCACCAATAGAATGTTGACATAAATGTGGGGTGGTGGTGTACTTTGAGGGACCTGATCAATCAGCATACAGTTGTCTCCCGTTTAATGAACTTCAAGTTAGATAGCCATTTGCTGAAATTAAATGTTCAACAGCAAACATTTCCATATGTGTTTAACCCTGGTGCAAGAACGTTTTATGTGCCGTTGAATAAAAAACCAGAGCAAGCGAGCAGAGGCTAACGGATACCCCAGGCCGCCACCTGGACAGACAAATAAAAACTTTAATGCAACTCTGACGGACGGACGAACAAACGAACGAACTGACGGACGGAATGAAAACAATATATACCCATAGACATAATTCGTATGCCGGTGGTATAAATAGACGTACATACCGGCTTTCATCACTGTTGAAGATGGAGAAATCACCGAAATTGGTACTGTCAACATCAACATAGCCCACATCATAGACAGATACCATATCCGTAACGAACGAACTGACGGACGGAATGAAAACAATATATACCCATAGACATAATTCGTATGCCGGTGGTATAAATAGACGTACATACCGGCTTTCATCACTGTTGAAGATGGAGAAATCACCGAAATTGGTACTGTCAACATCAACATAGCCCACATCATAGACAGATACCATATCCGTAATGTCCGATTCATAAATATCCAAAGCTTGAGAACAAATGATATCCCCTGTGTCAAGCCGCCCTTCGCATAAATCCAACGCTTGTGACAATAGCAAGTCGTCTGACGCGTCCATCTTGTACAAAGTTACTGCCACAAATAAATAAGAACTGCGTTTCACCCACCCAGATCGAGTAAGCTAAGCATGCGCCTTTCAATTTGACACGTGTCACGTGCATGTCAAATGGAACAAGCATGTCCAAATTAACGTGGGCTCACCGAAGGGTATGTCTGGAACGGTGAAAGGTAAATACATGTAAACTGTAAAACAACAGCAAAACAACACTAAATATGTATATTCGTGTGCTGGATTTCGCCGCAAACCGTGCAATAAATTAGTTAGACAATGTCTTCTCGTCGAATATGGTTAGTTAACAGCGCGTGGGGGGAATTTCAAGGGGCCGAAATACGTCTCGCCTAGCGGCTCGACGATTTCCGGCCCCCTGAATTTCCCCCATGCGCTGTTAACTAACCATATTCGACTCGAGTACATTATCTAACTTATACAAAGTATGCTCGTATGCTAATTCGTAAGAAAATAGGTAACGTGTTTGTCAATGTTATTGGAAAATTGTGCAGTTATTTAAGACGTTTTGTCGTTGTTTGACACCCTTGGAAAAAGATAAAACTTAAAATCTTGAGTTTTACCTTTTTCCAATGGTTTCTGAGACGAAAAAGAGAACGACACAATTAAATATGTATCTGTAAACGTGGAAACTGTCTAGTAAACGGTATGCGTTTGCAATAAACTGAATTAACAATACATTGGGTTTGGTTATGATATATAACAAGGTGCATGATCACGTGGTTACAAGAACAACAAATGTCGCCCACTCCAAAGTAAGTATTATTTGATATTTTCCTTAAAATGCAACGGATTTTGATGAACTATGGCGCAGCAAACGCGTCTACATGAGCTGTATTTGGTGGCCTATGGAGTTTGGCACAGACTTATGTCGTTTTTGCGAAGAATTGATTTCCGTGTCGGAGACCCGTACATCGATTCTTCTCAAGAACGACAGAAGTTTGGGCGAAAATACAGAGACCACCAAATGCAGCTTAACAAGACGCTTTTGATGCCCCATATTTCAAGAATACGTACTTTGAATCGGTACTTGTTACCTTGTATAAGCCATGTGCGTGTTTTAACTCGAAACAAATGTACATTAAATTCAGTTTATTGCAAAAGAGAAAAGTCTACTAAGATTCCTATTTTGCAGATGCATATTTGCATTTATTTACTTCGTTTGTTTCGTTTTCCTGCATTATTTTTTAGTTTTATCTTTGTCCAATGGTGTCTAAAAACGAAAAATAACTACATAAATAAATAGAAATACTCATCTACAAAGTAAAAATTTGATACATGAAGGCTTTCCTATTTTGCAATAAACTGAATTGTTAACTAATACATATACATTTTATACACTAACTTTCACATATTCCCGAGTCAGGTGGTGTCTCCAAATACCCGGGCCGGCAGACGCATGTGTAACTGCCATTCAGCATTTGGCACATCTCGGTCGTGACGTCACATCCGGGTAGAGGGTCTGACTGCACGTTATGTCCCGCTAGACACGTGTGCATCTGAGTACAGTCGTTGCTCGTCCACATCTCTCCAGTCTGTGAATTATACAATGGCTAACTGAAATATCTAGTTATTATGGAAGCGTCATGGTGCCAATGCTCTAATATTTTTATCTCCTCATTTGACTTACTATATCCTAATTATGACTTACTATCTCCCAATTAGGAGTTGATAAAACATAGTTCAGCATTGACACAGATAGTAAGTCATGATTAGCAGATAATAACTCATATGTATGAAATACTAACTCATGATTAGGAGATATTGAATCCTAATTAGGAGATAGTAAGTCCTAATTAGGAGATAAACATATGCTAGCATCGGTACCAGAACGCTTCCATAAGTTATAGGAGGACGGAATACAGTTTTAACCCGTCAACACAGTGCGTATGTGCCGTGAAACACAGTGCCGTGAAACATTTTTGATATCCAGTCAATACTATTTTTGCACTTTAAAGCCATTTATAGGTGTTGACGGGATAAATAGAATAGTAGGTTAGTGCCGTGAATGGGAAAACATATCTGGCGCGGCACGGAAACGGGATGTGCTCGGCAGAGCCTCGCCCATCCCGTTTCCTGAGCCTTGCCAGATATTTTTTCCCATTCACGGCACTAAAACCTACTATTCTCTATCTATTTTCATTATTTCTCAACCAAAGTATATGTTGTGACCACTCATTTGAACCGTCTCGGCGAGATGGTTCAAATGGTGGTCACTACATATACTTCTGATGAGAAATAAAGAAATTCTAGAGCCTTGCCAGATATGTTTCCCATTCACGGCACTAACCTACTATTCTCTATATATGATCACTGTTTGCTTTTTCAGTTTACTAAGTTTCTGTATCTGAATCTATGGTATAAACTATTTCTGCTTTATTTAATGCATCACTTGCGCATCCAAGATTCACGATGTATATAGAGAATAGTAGGTTAGTGCCGTGAATGGGAAAAAATATCTGGCAAGGCTCAAGAATTTCTTTATTTCTCATCAGAAGTATATGTTGTGACCACTCATTTGAACCGTTCAAATGAGTGGTCACAACATATACTTTGGTTGAGAAATAAGGAAAATATATAGAGAATAGTAGTTAGTGCCGTGAATGGGAAACAATATCTCTATTGAATCTATGGTATAAACAGATTTTTTTTAATTATCATTTACAATAAATTAAGTTTGTTGCAAAAGCGGAAAGAATGCTAATTTATAAGTTTCCTATCTTTTGCAAATTCATAATATTTCCTTCACATTTTGCTTTCATTGTTATGTTAAACCTGGACTCCCACATCCCAGGTGGTAATATAGAGAGACATTTTGATCGTCCGTTTTTTTTAGATATGATATATTTTCGGGCAAAATAAACCATAAATAAAGAGAACAAACAGTTATCATGGTTATAGCCGTTAACGTTTTAATGGAATACGGTTACCGCCCCTGATATCAATCTTGGCAATTCGCCAACTAACGCGTCCGTTAGTTGGCGAATTGCCAATATTGATATCAGGGGCGGTAACCGTATTTCATTAAAACGTTAACGGCTATAACTGTTTGTTCTCTTTATTTATGTTTTGATGTGAAATGATCATACTACTACTTATTCAGGTGACGCATTTAATTATGGCTATCAATCAGTTAACAAAATGTCAAGCCTCATTTCATATATATAAATAGCCTGATACAACAGCGAGTCTCTACATTAGTGTATCAGTACATTGCAGGGGGCTGTTTCATTATAGGAATGAATGGCCTTTTTGTGGAATTTATCGGGGAATAAACTTGGAAAAGCAACTTTCGCAATTGGCGATACAAATAAACAATTGGCGATAAAAAATTACAATTTTCGAAAAAAAAAATTTTTAATTTTTTTGAAAATTGTAATTTTTTATCGCCAATTGTTTATTTTTATTCTATTGGTTATTATAGGAATGATTGGCCTTTTTGTGGAATTTATCGGGGTATAAACTTGGAAAAGTCGCGGGAATACTGGACGAGGCCGTCCAGTATTCCCGCGACTTTTCCAAGTTTATATCCCCGATAAATTCAACAAAAAGGCCATTCATTCCTTATAATTCCAGCATTTGAAATACATTCATCAAGAAAATGTGTTTATTTTACGTTTTCTTAAGAATTATTTTAACTGCGCCTCACGGTTACGGAAAGTAGTTCGGCATTGGAGTTTACTGGGATATAAATTTTGGACGGAGACTTGCTACGGACCAATCAAATGTTAGGAAATTGTGTAAATATTTTTGTGCTGGAATTATTAAACTTCATACGACTAAAATGTTCGTAAGTGCAAACTTATGATAGACTGTAAATATCGCATTAACAATATTTTCTTGTAAACAAGTATTGGATTTGCATATCCAGCCTATGTTCAAAAAATGTAAATCCATCAATTGAAATTTCCAGACGATTCTAAATTTGCGCTTACGAACATGTTAGTCGTACGAAGTTTAGTGAAACGAGCCCCGTATTACTACAGTCTGTTCCACGTTTTGCTGCCGACGAATTTTTGGCTATTAAACACATTAAATTTAGAAAAGTAGTTAAATGTAAGTACTTTTTCATCAATAACTAAAAAGGTGGAATAGTTACACACTTATCACGTAGCACATACTCCAGTAGCCTGATACCGATATATAGTGCTTGTGAGAAGCATGCCAGCTGTTGATGAAATGGCGAACATTACAGATCCTGATCTGACTGTGTGGATGCCAGGCTGATCTGGTTCTACACTGTTCGCAAACTCATTTGCCCCAATTCTCCGAGTCGTTTACTAGGGAGCCCAGCAGGGGACGTATAATTATTTTTTTTATTAATTCGTTCCCACGAAATAATTTTGTTTTTATTAATTCGTTCGCACGAAATAACTATTGGTTCCCTCAATTTAAGAATTCGTTCCGACGAATTAACAATTCGTTCCGACGAATTAACACTTCGTTCCCTGAATTTAACAATTCGTTCCCACCAAATAACAATTCGTTCCCACCGGAACGAATTGTTTATCCGTGGGAACGAATTGTTATATCGTGGGAACAAATTGTTAATTCGTGGGAACGAATGTTATATTGAGGGAACGAATTATCATTTCGTGAAAACGAATAGTTAATTCGAGAGAACGAATTGTTAAATTGAGGGAACGAATTGTTATTTCGTGGGAACGAATTAATACAAAAAATCCATGTCCCTTGCGGGGCTCCGTAGTTTACTTACTGGATGGTATCCATTCTCCAAATAACAGCCGCAGTCCGCTAGGGCCACACAAGTTCCATCCACATCTATCAATAACCCTGTACGGAATACACATGGAATATATTCATATCTTGCAAGTTATTTGTAAGGGTTTCGCTGTTAGAGCAAATCCGTAATCAGCTGTTTACATATTTGTAAATATACGCAGTGAAGAGAACACCCGTAATTGTGCGCGTGCTTTCTTGGAAACCACGATCTTCCATGCACAATGTTTATTATTTATTACAGTCAAAATAAAGTTATTTAAAAACATGGGGACCGTCTCGACTAATCTACAATGTTAATGTGATTGAACACATTCCAAACATGCACTGAAATAGATCTAGTTCATAGAAACCGCTGCGTAATTTGGATTTCAAAAAGTTAACATGACGTCACGTTTGACGTCAGACAGCGTGACGTCAAAACGCGTCGTTGTGTAACTATTCATCCGCACAGCGAAATGCATTGATTATAATTACAAAAATAGTCTAAATGTGAATACATATCCGCCGTGGAAGTGTAATAAATAGAAGATTCCATCGTACATAATACACTCGCGTCCGTCGGCGTCCGTGCAATCAACTCGTGTATTATTTCTCGCTATTCAAAATGTACGATCGAATATCCTCTATATATTGTGCAGCAGTACATGTTTTAAAAAAATGTTTTGATTCAACGACAACAATGGATCGATGACGTTTCTTTGATGGAATGGCGAACAGTGCAGATCCTGATCAGACTGTGCGGATGCACAGGCTGATCTAGATCTACACTGGTCGCAAAACCAATAAGCCCAATTTCTCCAGTCCCAGCCACATTGGTGTTCCTGATAATCCGTATTTCAGTCAGCCATATATGATGTGATCGCCATTTGAACCATCCTGTCAACACGATTCAATTAAATGCTTTGATTTTACGGAGGCACTGGCTCAATGACATTGCATGTCGGGACCAACTATTTAAGTCCCCATCCCATAGCACTAGGCTAGCACAAAGTTGTCTTGCCCAAGGACACGCCGAATCGGCCATTCACAGCGGATCGAGGCGGGAATCGAACCCTGGGTCTCCCGATCCGCAGTCCAACGGTCATTTATGTTATTATGTTCAATAAATATATTATTGTTTCTTAATAGTGATGTACCGTATGAATATAGCATATATTCTGGTGCTGCACGCCGCGCCGGCGTAATATGGTACGCGTCGAAATAGGCACCGGACTCCATTCAGCCACATTCAGATATATTGCATAAACAGATTTTCGTGTAGTAACCGTTCAAGAAATGTGCGCCGGTTACTAGACGAAACATGTGTTTATGCGATATCTTTGCATTGAGGTAGCGATATAAATATAGGTTATAGCCCTGCAAAAGTTGCGTGTCATCTCGTCAGGGAACTGGTGCATTTATTGATGTGAAACAGTTTACGCCGGTTCGCCGGTTCGCAGAGCAAAAATGTTCGTAAGCGTAAATTTAGGATCGTCTGGAAATTTCAATTGATGGATTTACATTTATTGAGCATAGGCTGCATATGCAGCCCATGCTCAATAAATGTAAATCCAATAATTGTTTACAAAAAAACGTTGTTAATGTGAAATGTACAGACTATCATAATTTTGCACTTACGAACATTTTAGTCGTAAGAAGTTTAGTGAAACGGGCCCCAGCTGCAGTGTCAGATAATCGTGCATGAATGGTCATTGTATCATGTATATTGGTGGTTATTAAACGAGTTCGCTGATTTCATAGAATTATATTGCAAAAGGGGAAAGTCTACTAACTTGAAGGTTCTTCGTTCGCAGATGCACCATTCCATTTACGCGTGCCGATTGCTTACGTTTTCAGAGATTCTTGGAAAAAGGGTGTCGGAAAACGAAAACAAAACGCCGTAAATAAATACATTTGTTTTTAATTAATAATTATGCTTCTGCAAAAGAGGAACATTAGTAGACTTTGCTATTTGGCAACGAACTGAAATTCGACAAATGACGTATCGGTATGCATATTAAAAACTTGTACACGGTTGCAGCATAAGATGGCGCATACATAGAGAATAGTAGGTTAGTGCCGTGAATAGGAAAAAATATCCGGCAAGGCTCAAGAATTTCTTTATTTCTCATCAGAAGTATATGTTGTGACCACTCATTTGAACCGTCTCGCCGAGACGGTTCAACTGAGTGGTCACAACATATACTTTGGTTCAGAAATAAGGAAAATAGATAGAGAATAGTAGGTTAGTGCCGTGAATGGGAAAAATATCTGGCAAGGCTCAGGGAACGGGATGGGCGAGACTCTGCCGAGCACATCCCGTTTCCGTGCCGCGCCAGATATTTTTTCCCATTCTCGGCACTAACCTACTATTCTATTTATCCCGTCAACACCTACAAATGGCTGTAAAATGCAAAAATTGTATTGACTGGATATCAAAAATGTTTCACGGCACCGTGTTTCACGGCACATACGCACGGTATTGACGGGATAAATCATGTACATGTACATACATGTAAGATGGTGTGAACGGACGTTTGCTATGTTGTAGGTTGTAGAGTTACGGTAACTCAAGAGTTACGGTAAGGCCATTCATTCCTATAATACACGAACATGACATAAGTTGGTTGACGCTTTCGTTAGAGTTCGATGTCTTGTCGTCCGAGTACGGTATTCAGTCAGGCCCGTACACAGGAATTATTTTAGGGGGTGCGTTATCGACGGCGCGAAGGGCTAAACATTGATTTTGCACATCCACGGACAGACCTCGGTAGATTAACCTTCACTGGAATAGATTTTGATTTGTTAATTTTGCAACCAATCTAAATCATCACAAAATGATTTTGAGACCGGTCCATTTATGAACATGGAGTATTTTTGTACTCAAAATTATGAAAATTAATTGCAAAAAGTGCAGATTCTGATGAGACGGCTCGTTACGAGCCGGCTCATCTGGATCTACACTGATCGCCAATACCACTATACATGCCTGCGGGTTAAGAGTGAAAGGGTTAAGGGGGGTGCGTACGCACCCGTCGCACCCCCTCTGCGTACGGGCCTGAGTACCCTCCTTGAACAAAGTAACTAGGGTCTCAGGCTTACATAGCCCTTACAGGTCTTAGGATAACTGGGTGCCTGAGGACCCTTTGATGTAATAGGGGCAGGTAATACTATGTAAATACTATATAAATACTATATAGATACTATATAAATACTATATAAATACAATATAAATACTATATAAATACTATATAAATACTGCCCTTATTGAGGGAAATAATGTGGATTATCTCCCCGAGGAAGCAATATTGTTTCGTGTAATTAATTTCAAGTGAATGCTTTCTTTGTTACTTTTTTGGTTTGCATAACTCGTAAGAAACAATACTAGAGAATGGGTACATTATACACAACACATGAAAACATATCACATACAAGTAGTTTCAATTTGAATTGACTAAACCATCGTCTGTTTTTTTAACTGATTTTAAGAAATGGCCGCAAATCACGTGTTTTGTTCACAAGCACTAATCGTATTATGTTACATTACATATGTATTAATATCAAGGTGTATGATCACGTGGTACATGTACTAACAACAACAAGTACCGATTCAAAGCACGTATTTTTTTATAGTGTCCTTATTACGTAACGGATTTTGATGAAATATGGCGCATCAAACGCGTCTTGTTAAGCTGCATTTGGTGGTTTCTGTATGTTCGCCCAAACTTATGTAGTTTTTGCGAAGAATTGATTTCCGTGTCTCCGACACGGAAATCGATTCTTTGCAAAAAACGACATAAGTCTGTGCAAAACTCCCTAGACCACCAAATGCAGCTCATGAAGAAACGTTTGCTGCGCCATATTTCATCAAAATCCGTTGCATATTAAGGAAAATATCAAATAATACTTACTTTGGAGTGGGCGACGTTGTTGTTGTTGTAACCACGTGATCATGCACCTTGAATATGGTGGGATTTAAATCGACAACGAGTTGAGCAACCACAATTTTCTATGGAAGCGTCCTGGTGCCAATGCTAAAATAGTTTTTTATCTCCTAATTAGGAGATAATTAGTCCTAATTAGGAGATATTAACACCTAATTAGAATATAACAAGTCCTAATTAGGATATATTATCTCCTAATTAGGAGTTAGTATCTCCAAATTAGGAATTACCATCTTCTAATTAGGACGTAATAACTCCTAATCAGGAATTAGTATCTCCTTATGAGTTAGTATCTCCTAATTAGGACTTACTATCTTTGTCAATGCTAAAAATGTTTGGAGATAAATATATTTTAGCATTGGCACCATGACGCTTCCATAATTTTCATATTAATTAATGTGGTGGGATTTATATCGACTTGTTGAGTAACTGCAATTTTCATACGGATTAATGTGGTGGGATTTAAATCCACGTGTTGAGCAACTACAATTTTCATTATTTTTAAATTCTGACCTGCTATCAAGCTGTTTGTTATAAATGTCATGATAAATGCCGTGATGCTGGGATTTAACCCTACCACCCCTAACTAACTGGAATGTATTTTCATATGTTAAGCTTGCACCCAATCCAACCGTCACAAAACGATTTTCAGACTAGTTCATTTATGAAAAGGAGGTGTTTTTGTTCTCAAAAATTGAAAATTACTTGCAAAAAACCAATACCACAATACAGGCCTGTGGTGTTGAAAGGGTTAAGTAACATATTTAAACCCATATACAACTTTTACTTATTAATTTAATATATGTACACATTTATTAAACTATTTAATGTGTATTACTTCGCGTTTTGCTCCAATACTTCGCGCTGTGTGCGGATGTAATCTAAATGTTTTGATTTAACGACGACACTGGCTTGATGACCTTGCATGTCGGGACCGACTGTCTAAGTCCCCATCCGATAGGACTAGGCTATCACGAAGTTGTCTTGCCTAAGGACACGCCGATTCGGCCATTCGCAGCAGGTTGAGGTGGGAATCGAACCCGGGGTTTCCCGCTCTACCGCCGCACTGTCTCTATGTACTTGCACGCCGTCCGCAAAAGGCGGAATAAAAACTTGGGCCGAATGGGAATTTTGAATTTTCAATCTGTGTAATCTGGGTAGAACCAGTTCGCGGGCTTAGAGCCCCAGAGACTAATGTGCAAATTGGATTACTGCTGGCGGCCACCAATTTGGTAATCTAATTTCGCGCAGTAATCCGGTGCACGGCCTCCGAAGTTGTAGCAGACTATTGTCTGAATTAAGTGGTGAGACCCGTATGTGGCCCTACTGTTGGGTATTTTTGTTTGCGAGCCTATTTATATTTAGTATAAATATGTTTTGGTGGTAAATGAGGGTCTCGGAAGGCGCTGTCGTTGTTGTTGTTGTTGTGAGGTGAGGTTGGGTGGTGTGGAGCGAGTCCGCTTCACACCACCCAACCTCACCTCACAACAACAACGACCGCTCGGCTGTTTTTTTTTTTTTTTTTGCTTATATTTAACGGCGGCACTGGCTCTAGGACCTTGCATGCCGTCTCCCAAGAATGGGAGAAAGAACGGAGGTAGAGATTTTTTTGAGAGAAGCCGGTAATTCGTATTTACAGAGCAACTACGAATTATCGGTACCCATTTACAGCTGGGTGAACTGGAGCAGTGTGGATAAAGTGTCTTGCTCAAGGACACAACGCAGCGCCTCCGGTGAGGCTCGAACCCACGACCTTTAGATCAGCAGTCTGACGCTCTAACCACCAAGCCACTGCGCTCCACATCCCCCCCCCCCCCCCCCGCTCGGCTGTCCCAATGAACCAGCCTTTTATACCCTTGGTCAAGCTCCTCCTACTGATGATCAGCGCCATCTGAATACGTCATCAGTAACCAATAGCATTTAAATAACTAGGGAGTATCGATAATAGCACGTTATTCTCACTTACCAGTAGCCGAGATCACCAAAATTGCTAAGCATACTTATCTAGCTAAGTATACTTTGAGGGAGTAATCATTTATTTTTCCAAAAATGCATTATTCATCTACAACTAACGAATGCATATATTTGATGATTAAAAGTATGCAGAATTATTATACTGAATTTATTACATTATCGCAGCCAGAATTCCGGCACAAAGTTGGACGTTCTTCTCACTTACCAGCTGCACAAAAGCAACCCATGTCCGGTAAACCGTTGCACGTGATTGTCGCAGGCGGGGGCTGAGTGAAGACCGCGCACGTGGGCTCACATCCAGGTATCCCTATCCTTTCAGTCCTCGGCGGCAAACACGAAACTGCAAATGTGGCTGTGACAGGAGGAACTGGGCTTATGGGATTTATGACCAGTCTAGCTGCTGATGCGATATTAAAGGTATTTTACTACATACATTCTGAGCTCCAGATAAGGTGCGTAATTTTATCAATTTGGAGTGACATTTTGTAATTTCTTCTAAAAAAATGGCATGTTGGGAGTGCTTTAGAATCGTCTCATTGAGACGATTCTAAAGCACTCACAACCTGACATTTTTGACGGAGAAATTAGAAAGTTACCCACAAATGACGCACCTTAACTGGAGCTCTGTACATCTATTTTGATGACATATTCATAGTTTCACTCCATACATTTCATTGTGTTGTCGGTATGTACAGATAATGAAGACAATACCCTGTATGTGTATGCTGTATCATTACAGGTATAATCAGCGTCAGGCCATACCATTTATTTTCTCTGTTAAAGGTCAGTAGGCACAAAATGTTCTTTATAGGAACTAAATAAGTGTATAATTGTGTCACTATTCCACCAGGTCTAAATATTACGAGTGGCCGCTATACAGGTATAATCATTTAGCAGTATTTATTTTACTGATAGTGACGCGCGTTGGTATCAGACTATTTTCATATGCACATGAGGCATGATATTGTTTTATTATTTATACTAATTAAATGCGTCACCTGAAAAGATAATACTTTCGACAGATAATACAGTATGCTAATTGCACATCAACAAATAAATACAGAGTAAATATAGTATTGTCCGTTAACATTTTAAGGAAACACTGTTATCGCCCCTGATATCAGTGTGGAAGGTTACGTCTGATATAAAATGTATAATAATGCCAATAATTATGTGGGGTAATGGTGAATGAACGTTCATTTTGCCAGAAAATGTCTCAGATGAGGTCTCTGATATAAAGAATATGTTGTGCCTACTGAGTGGGCATGCACCTTTAAACTCAAGTAGCATGATACGTATTTTTCACAGTTTGGAGTGTTAATAAATTAAATGTGAGGGAGCGTTAGCATTTAGTTCCTTAACAATCCAATATGTCAACAATAACATACTTATAATTATTCAGGTCTACAGTATCTAATTATTGATTTTCCATTTCCTGTCAAACAGGGAGTCATTAAGTATTGTAATATGTAACTTATTTAGGCTAAATCTTGTAATATCTGAAATAGTGATTGCCGATACTGGCCAACGAGTGGCTTATATTAGAAAGTAGGGCATATTTATAAGCTACCTGGCCGTTTTTGCAACTGGCGTGCACGTGGTTTATCGCCCATGATCAGAGTCAGTAGCCCGTCGTTGTCCGTATTCTCGTCAAGCCCGCCCCCGCGGATGCTAGGCCAGTAAAGTATGCACAGTGTTGCAATGGTTAAGCATTTGTACTGAAACAGAAAAGTGATAGCCAGTACACTCGAGTAAATTTGTTTGGCGGCCATTTTGGACTCATGCAAACTTCTGAAAACGCTCAAGGAGGACATAGTGTCATCAGTCGGATTCTTGATGTGGATGGTCCGGGCAAGTAGAATCACAAATCAAAAACTATGTTATTCGAAACAAGGTTACACATTTGGGGGCCGTTTCACTAAACTTAGTACGACTAAAATGTTCGTAAGTGCAGATTCAGAATAGTCTGTAAATTTAAATTCGTGGATTTACATTTATTGAGCATATACAGCCTATGCTCAATAAATTTAAATCCAATAATTTTTAATGTGAAATTTATAGACTATGATCATAGTTTTGCACTTACGAAGATTTTAGTCGTACGACGTTTAGTGAAACGGGCCCCTGGCTGCCGGACTATACTGTCACACCCACATGATTCAGGCAGTGTGATTTCGTACATAGGAACATGTGTGATAGCTCATGAATAAAATATTTACAACGCTTAAGATATTTTCCGTGTCAGATGTCGAAAATTGATACATTTTTGTAGGAAATGCGGAATCATTCGTCATCTTTCGACGAATTTTACAGAGAAAATCCCAGTTTCTGTAAATATTTCATGAAAAATCGCACATA
This sequence comes from Conchocele bisecta, assembly GCA_029237695.1. NCBI lineage: Eukaryota > Metazoa > Mollusca > Bivalvia > Lucinida > Thyasiridae > Conchocele > Conchocele bisecta. The sequence continues at coordinate 13,516,823 of CM055275.1, read as the reverse complement.
CATAATTATATTCTTAGGTACAAAATCATATGACGTGTCTTGATTATTAAAAGTGTATCGAACTTTAAATCTACATAAACTCAAATAATTATTGCTAGCTCTAAGAGCTTGAGTTTATGTAGATTTCAAGTTGGCAAACTTTGATACATAATCTTAGGCATTTATATTTTGCATTACATCACATAATCACAAGAACATCATTATTTAACATCTTATAGAAATTATAGGAATGAATGGCCTTATTGTGGAATTTATCGGGGTATAAACTTGGAAAAGCCACTTTCGCAATTGGCGATAAAAATAAACAATTGGCGATTATTTTTTTTTCGAAAATTGTAATTTTTGATCGCCAATTGTTTATTTTTATCCTATTGGTTATTATAGGAATGAATGGCCTTTTTGTTGAATTTATCGGGGTATAAACTTGGAAAAGTCGCGGGAATACTAGGCGGCCTATGCTCAATAAATGTAAATCCATCAATTGAAATTTACAGACGATCTTAAATTTGCACTTACGAACATTTTAGTTGTACGAAGTTTAGTGAAACGGGCCCCTGGTGTTTATGAACATTTCTCATAGTTTATCACAATAAACTGTATGTACTGAATGAGGGTTCACATGTGCGATTGATAAATCCGATGGATAGTCCGATAGGGCACAGTGAATACGAACTTGTGCTTGGGAAAAGTTACCGAAAGGCCGATTAGGTACAGGGGCGTTCCTTGAAACCTTTCAAGAAACGCACCTGTACCTAATCGGCCTTACCGTACGTTCGTACCAGCACAACTTCGTTCGTGTCTTTCTGGAAAAGTGTCAAGGAACGCCCCCGTTTTCGATTAGACTTTGCGTAAGTATTTTGTACCTTTCATGACAGTTTTAAAGAGACGAGCCCGCACACAATTATGAGTTCCGTAAATTTTTATCATCACAGTGTATTAAGGTTATTGTACCCTTCTCGTGTCCCCATTTAACATCTATGGAAATCTAATAATTCAGTCCATTGTAAAGAGGTATAGGCAGCTATCATTTTATGAATATAGTTATTTTATTGAAATTCAGCGTATTGCAAAAGAGGAAAGTCATCCAAGTTTCATATTTTGCAGATAGATGCATACTTGTATTTACATTTGTCTATACCGTTTTTGTTTTCCATTTCCGACACCCTTGGAAAAAGCTAAAACTCAAACTCTGGAGTTTTAGATTTTTACAAGTGTGTCTAAAAGCGTGAAAAACGGCACAAATAAATGTAAATATGCAACTTCGTAGAATGTCCTCTTTTGCAATAAACTGAATTTAATCAAATCAAATAACTCATAAAATGATACCTGCTTATGCCAATACACGATATACATATGTGTTCAAAGTCGTTATAGGCAGCTACTGCCAACAAATAAATTACACCATAAACTATATAGTATGTAGATATAAATTAGTTAGCACATTTGTATGTTTTACATGATTGCATAATCTTGCTTCTACAGTTGTTCCTGTCAAAATGTTCCGGGTTTATACGTGTACAAAGTGTTGTGCGTTGCGTATCCGTGGAGTTTCCGTTAGTTGCGTTTCAAACCGTGTGTCGTCTACGTGTAATACGTTTTCGGCCATGCGTTGCGTTTCCCCACTCTTGCGCATGCGCGAAAGTCGAGCAAATCGTGTTCAACGCATTGAGTTTCAAAAGTGTGTAATCCGTGTACAACGGTTGTAAACGTATACAACGGTTGTAAACAACGCATTGAGTTTCAAAAGCGTGTAATCCGTGTACAACGGTTGTAAACGTATATGTACAACGGTTGTAAACGTATACAACGCTAAGGTAAACCGTTTAAACGATTTAACGCTTTCTTTGACGAACGGTTACACGCTTCTACATGTACACAGCACCGTACAGATGAAACCGTGTTATACGTATAACACGTTTCCACGTCGGGTTTTAACGCATTACACGTTTTGGTATGCCAACCGTGTATCGCGTAGAATGCGCAGCATGCTCAGATCGTTCTTCGTGTGTGTATATATACTTCTAGACTGCAGGGCTTCTAAAATTTTCAGTATTCCGGTTCTGGACCGATTTTTGAACTCTCAGACCGATTGAGATTTGAAAACTAGTCTTAAAAATCGGTCCGAGAAAAATTGCCAGTCGGCTGCTATTTCGTTATAAACCTTTTAAATTTACCGTTTTTGACCAAGTAATTTATGACACATATCCGCGGGCCATATCCCTGTTAAACCAGTGTGCAGCTCGCTGTGTATTCAGTTTCTCCATATATAGATTTTTCTTAACACACGCGTGGGAGAGGTGTATAGCGGATTAGTGACTGAAATAGACTGGCTTCAGCGTAAAGATACGAGAGTTCCTAGATTCGCCATTTCTGAGGTCTACAAATACATTAAATATGCTTAAAAGCATCAATGAAGAAACAAAATTAATTTTTATATGGAGGGTGTAAAATAAAAAAAATATTTTTTTTTTCATCATTAATTGAAGATTTTAGGCATATTTAATGTATTTATTGACCTCGGTCCACAGACGAGATTTGTGTGTCGCTTTGTGCAAAAAAATCGATAACACTAAGCCCTGTCAAATAACAGGTGCTTATTGTATGACATCATTCAGCACGAGAAATGCGTCGTGACCACTCCTTTAGGCTATGTTTTGAAATGTTACTGATTGGTCAACACGCCCTTTGATGTTCCGCAGATGTCGCGAACGTGTGACTCATGGGCAATCATGCAGTAACCCATTTCATGCTGAGGATACGATTATGTTTGCGGGAAAATATTTTCCTTCTATGCACTCAGAAGTATATGCCGCGGCACCATTTAAACCGTCTCGTCGAGACGGTTCAAATGAGTGGTCACAACGTATACTTTCATTGAGAAATAACAAAAATAAAAATAAATTATTTAATAATTTCATACCCGTAAATGTGTATTCCGAAAGGAATGGATTATAAAAAAAACACTGGATTATACGCAGATCTGTCGCCATGTTTCGCCGATATTGATTTCGAAAATATTTTCCGTAAATGGTGTTGAAAAGTTGACACAAAATTCATGCGGAATTTCGGTGGGATTATGCATGTATCAACAGCTAATCGTCCGCATGAATAGGCAGGACACGTGACCATTATTTATTAACAATTAATCCTTTTAAGCGCCTGTTGATCGCGAGCATTATACATTGTAATACGCGTCTGTCTATCGCGAGCACTATACAACGTACCCCGACCATCGCGTTATAATGGATGTGCGGAATGGTGGTACATGTAGGTGCGAAACGATCCGCCTGTAAACGATCCAGGCCGAATAGGTACATGTATTCGCGATATTTTAAAAGGGACGAAACAAGGCCGCCTCGAAGCGATCGGGGCCGAACAGGTATTCGCGTTAAAACGTGTAACCGTTGTACACGTTTCAACGCTTTCATATAGCTACACGCTTCCAGGTAAAGCGTTGTACACGTTTCGACGCTTTCACCTCGCTACATATGTATACGCCAAAGCGTGTTATACGCCTTGATGCTAAAAGTATTACACGCTTTAAAACGGTTTGACAATGTGTATTACACGTGTACGAACCGTATTATACGTTTAAACAACGTATACAACGCTTTTAAACTAAACGGTTTGACAATGTGTATTTTCACGTGTACGAACCGTATTATACATTTAAACAACGTATACAACGCTTTTAAACTAAACGGTTTGACAATGTGTATTACAAGTGTACGAAACGTATTATACGTTTAAACAACGTATACAACGCTACAGCAAACCGTTGCGTTCACGTTGCGTTCGCGTTGAGTTTGCAAGTGTTGTCTACGGTGGAACAAAAACGCAGACTGCACTGTATATACACACCTGTGTAGAGCTGTAACTTTACATGCTTCACGTTAAAATTGGTATTTTATGTAATAGTTACTGCCGCGAAGCGCGAAGCGGCGAGGTGTTTCATGGGCACATGTAGGTTGTTTAAACACATGAACACCTCAATTAGGGCAGTAACTGACTTACAGATCGACTTACCGACTACCGTTGCTAGTATTCAGAGGGAATTTTGAATTTCCATTGTACATTAAAGGAACTGTCTAGACAGTTATAACAGCCGATTAACATGCTGCAAGTGGGAGTATACGTGTCCCATTGACACACATCTCATTATTATTTGTGTTTGATGTCATACGTATACGTATACGAAGCAAGCACTCAATATTCTGTATAATAGGCATTGCAACATGCTTGCATAAATCCTACTAATTCACAGAGAATACCAGGTTACTGTACATGTAGTTTGATATCCAGTTTATCAGGTAAGACTAAGCCGTTTCCGAGCCAAGCCTCATTATCTTGATATCGAAAGACACTAGACTAATATTTTATTTATCAGGTATTGTTTTATGCTAGTCAATGATCAAATGTAAAACAATTTTCGTTGAAAAGAACGCGGACTTGTTTATATATCTACGTTACGTGATTAGTCTGACGTCGTTCGGTAACCTCATGTGACGTCGTTCGTCAAATAGAACGCCACTTTTCAGTTAGTTGTAACCCGGATATTCGTATCAAGTCGATTCTTTATACCATAGTATTTTAATGATAACAAATAAGTAAACAGTACAGTGAAACCTCTCTAAAACGGTCACCATGGGAGGTCCGCAGGGTGTCCTGTTTAATATATAGATACCACTGTAACAAGAAATGCCATCGTTAAACAAAGCTTGTGCCCTCGCTGTCAGCCATGATAATAGTAAAACAAACACAAGTCCTCAGTTACCTTGACCTTGGGCTGTCGGGTGTGGGTAGAATGCACAACAAAGCACCATCCCTAGACTCACATTGTGGCCAATGTCGGTGAAGCGGTTCATGAGGTTTTGAAAATGAAAGGTGTTACTAACGTCCGTCCGTACGCACGTGCGCACGTACATGCATTAAGGCTATATCCCCTCTTGCCTATCGGCAATGGGATAATTAAACAGTCCTTGCAGATTTGTTATCATTTTCAACCATGAACAAACACGACAATCAATTAAATTACAGTCAATGCCATATATATGAAACATAATGGAGTCCCCAGCGTGTCATGTTTAGTATGGAAGGTCATATCCGCCATAATTATATTTGGCTTGATGCTTGCTGGCTGATGACATTTTAAGTTCTATCCATCTTATTACAATTGTATGTGGCTTGATGCTTGCTGGCTGATGACATTCTAAGTTCTGTCCGTCTTATTACATTTTTATGTATGTGGCGTGATTCTTTATTAATTCGTACTGTTTCAATGCGTTGTGTGTTGATTACATTCTAAGTAGCTTGATGCTTCACTGGTAGTGACATCCTGAGTTCCATTATTGATTATTGCATCACTGTTTTGCTATGCTCTCTAAGCCATGCCCCTTGACAACAACAATTGCAACAGTAATTTGGGAACAACCATTATGTCGCCAGGTGCGCTGCTAAAACTTAAAATAGTTCTCCCTACAAGTATTTAATATGCTTGTACCTGTCCTACAATGCGTTGCTCTCCAAATTGGTTCCATGTCTCTAACGGTGTTGATGTAGATTGATGCCTCCTTTTCTGTTGCGCCATGTTTAGGTTAAAAGACACCAAATAGTTTTACTGTATAATTTGACCGAATCCCAGCCAGTCTTTCCTACATTCACTATTCGTATGGATGTTGTGGGACCAACCTCGTCATGTCAGGCGCGGATACAGGATTTCGGGTTAGGGGGGGGGGGGGGGCGCGCACTATTGTGCAATACTTGACTATATTATCGAACGAGCGTAGGATTGTAGTTCAGGTTGTTGTGGATGCTGTCAGATGCTGCTGCTGCTGCTGCTGCTGCCTCGCGTTTATATTTTCGCTGCACCCCCTAATAAACAATAAATTTACAACGCGAACATAGAAACGTGCCTTGTAACTTGCAAAAAATCTTTACTCGGCGAATTTAGGGGGGGGGGGTGGCCGCGTCGGTCCGCCCCCACCCCCCCCCTGAATCCGCCCATGCATGTCCCCCAATATTGTTTATATTATTTGGCCACGGAACCTCTGTTTACATCTCGTGACCAACGGGCTCAGTGTTTTCTATTAAATGCTTCAAATATGCTGATGCAGGTGTCAATTTCTCTAACCTTAAACCTAGAGTGATACATGCCAGTTTATAATATAGGGAGACATGTTTGTCTTTATTATTTCAATCTGAATTTTTTCTGGAAAAATGAACATTGATTTACCATTACCAGACGTACTAATTGACAATTACTATTCTTTTTATATCAAACGCGAAAGTTTGATATCAGGGGCGATAACCGTGTTTTCTTAAAACGATAACGGAAGCAACTATTTATTCCATTTATTTATTTTTTGATGTGCAATATCATACTTTATGATATGTCGATAAAAATATTTATTCTGCATTTAGTTGATATAAATAATAAAAAAAAAATACTGCATCATTTGCATATGGAACTAGCTTGATACCACCGCGAGTCTCTATGAGTACATTAAAGATTACTAAATAATTATATCTGTGTAGCTGGCACTCGTAATTTTTAAAAGTGGTGGACTAGTTGCAATTATACACTTATTTAATTTCCATAAAGCAAAATTTGTACCTTCTAGATGGGACCCCAGCTTCAACAATAATTAAATCTATATTTTAATTAGTCAAGATCAGAATAAGTGCAGGTTATTGGAAAATAGGTCCAACAACATCCATAAGAAAAATGAAAGTAGCAGAGAATAGCAAAATGTGTGGTAACGGGTTAGTGTTTTAGAGAAATTCAATGGTGGTGTGCCACCTTGTCTGATCCTTGACGGTTATTGGTTTGCATCGGTAACGGGCCAGTTTGACAGTCAACCTGTGTAAGTTACCATATGTGTAACTTACTATAAAAATGTGATTGTTTTCAATTACGTACATATGTAATTTAATTATGAGGATAAATGTATGTATAAAACACATTAGTAAGTCAAACACCATACATGCGTATGCAATTTAGTTAATATAGATTAGAGAATAATAGATGGTGCGAAATCGTCAAGGGGGTAATAGTAGTCCAGTATGAACAAAATCGTGCGGTGTTTTGAGGTCACTGACACAGTTTGCTTGCTCATCTTTACCCATTACTACCATTACTACCCAGTTTCACTTGAGGTATATGTGGGGGTGTTGGTCATGTGATGTAAACAGACTTTCCGTGGCCAATACAAAATGTAAACAATATTGGAGGACATGACGAGGTTGGAATTTTCTTTCTTAGGAATAAGTGAACCTATTGTTTAATTCATGCAGAACCAGTACAGACCGGCTGCATGTCATGTACAAATAGGTCCCACAACATACATACGAATAGTGAAAGTAGGAGAGACTGGATTCGGTTAAAGTATATAGTAAAACTATTTGGTGTCTTCTAACCTATGCTGTGATAATTTGTGGGTGAAATCTTGCATCAACACCGGCATTGGAGGTGTGACTTGAACAGCCAATCAGATATCGGAGTATAATTTATTAGAGGGAGAATTACTTGAGCGGACAGCAGTGCCATCTGATGTCATAATAACTCACTACTAACCCATATATTGCTTGCATCATTCTGTAGCTTGATGCTAACTTCCTGCGGCTTTGTCCTTACTGCTTTCGACCTTATTCAAAGTGCTAAGTGCTTTGTTCTTACTTTCTATTGCAAATGCTTAGTGTAATAAAACAGGGACACGAATAAGGACGATTCAATAATTGTAATGTAAATAAGACGAATTAACAAAGCCATCAGCAGAATGGACATGAAAGAAAGACAAATACAATTACAACAAGCAGATTTCAAATGTAATTAATACAAATGACGGATGGAATAACATGAATATAAGTTGTAATGTCATCAGCACGAAAGCATCAAGTCACATAGAATTATGGCGGATATTACCTTCCATAGTTTAGTCGTATATACATAGCCCATCACGTTTATGTTCATCAGTTCTGTCGAAACATCGACTAATTGATAAGCACCCGGCCATATACTGTAGAATATATTTGTAATTGAAGGGCCTCTCATCGCCTGATACAGTGCGTACAACTGTAAATGCACGTGCAATATATGAATGATTATATCTATTATTGGGTGGTAAATAAAATTAATTTACGAGGGGTGTTCAATAATTAATTTCCCAACACATACATGATCCCAATAACATGAAATAAAATTAATTTAAGGTATTATGTCATTGATAGATAGATACACTTGGCTTCAATGATAACTGCTTCAGAAGAGTGATGTGATATATGAATATAAGATATGTGAATATTGTCTTGTTACTGTATACTATATGGCACTTTCAGTTGCCATATCCGCCATTTTTGTATGTACAAGCCATCGTGCAGTTTCACCATTTCGTGCGTTTGACACATGCAGCAAATAATATGACAGTAAACAAAATAAAAGTTGGTGCAATACATCATAGACATAATTATATGACAACGGCGTGCTATAAATAGTATGACAAAACATATACAAAAGAGAGAATATGTGAGCATTTCTCCCATCAATCTCAAAATAAATGTTGAAGTGTAAAGTTGTCAATCTGATGCACAGCTTATTGTTAGTGTACACGTTACCCATATGTAAAGCCATATCTACTCTCATAGTAGGCGAGTAGATACCAGGGACAATACATTCGGGTAACTGCTTACATGTCACTGGATTTGATAGCTAATAACAGAGTACAGTAGCGGGTATATGTGGTATGTGTTGTGTGGTTTGCCAGGTAAAAGTGATACACTGTGCGATTTTATGTGTATGAGGCTATTTAAAATGGTGGTTCATGTTGTTATAATCGCAGGCACAAACCTGTCCAGAAAACTGACATATTTTACAGTTTGGTGTAATATAGTTGATAGGAGTCCATTCTCCTGGCTTTTCTACATGTGATTAGCTACATTATATTATATGTTCTACTTCACATTTTGCGTTATTTGTCAAACGGCAGATCAGTTGAAACTGGCTGATGGCTTGAATATACAAAAATGGCCGACTTGACCACTCCATGTGCCATATAGGATACAGTAACTAGGCAGCGTTCATATATATGTTATGAATATATTCCATCACATTTACAAAGCACTGTATATATATATATAGCACTGTTTTTTGAGATCTGATGAAATATGCCATTTCACGAGTAGGTTTATAACACTTTTCTGTTATTTACTGAAAGCCCCTCATTTATGTCCTATTTTTATCGGTGACAATTGTCTTTCCACGTGCTAAACCTTACGTAAACATAACTATACTGTAGACTTCGTGTCGGTGATTTACAATGTAAGATTTTATTTAAAGTAATTCTACATTATAGTTTAGACATTTCTGCCGTCGGTCTGTATATATATATGTTTCTATACATCTGTCCACGGCATTGACACGAGTTGTGATTACACATGCGTCACTGGCACGGAGAAGGAATGTGTTAGTCGAATCTATGTACCTTTATCATCATTCACCATCCAAATTAGCGTTTTATGTTCTACACGTAATCATTCCACAGATGAAAAACATCAACAGCTGCTACATTGGTGACATATAGTAAATATAGGAAATAGTATTGATCGAATGGCGACCAATATCTGCAATGATCAAACTTCGCGGTTGCGTAGACTGGGCAACAATAGCCATCGTAAGACCGCCTTTCTTAGCCGGTGTTCCATGTGTCAAGTTACATGTATCACTTCACACAATGACCATAGGCACACAAAGTGTGTGGTTTGCCGTGATGCCCAGGTTTGCATATATAGTACACGAGGCGAGACTTTACGGAGCCCCGCAGTTCCCATGAAATAACAATTCGTTCCCTCAATTTAACAATTGGTTCCCGCGAATTAACAATTCGTTCCTACGATATAACAATTCGTTTCCTCGAATTAACAATTTGTTCCCAGGAAATGACAATTCGTTTAACTATTCGTTCTCTCTAATTAACAATTCATTCATACGATATAAAAATTCGTTCCCTCGAATTAATAATTAGTTCCCAGGAAATGACAATTCGTTCCCTCAATTTAACAATTCGTTCTCTCTAATTAACTATTCGTTGAATTAACAATTCGTTCCCACAAAATGCCAATTCGTTCCCGCAATTTAACAATTCGTTCCCTCGAATTAACAATTCGCTCCCACGATATAACAATTCGTTCCGACGAATTAACAATTCGTTCCCGTGGGAACGAATTGTTATTTCGTGGGAACGAATTGTTCAATTGAGGGAACGAAGTGTTAATTCGTGAGAACGAATTGTTAATTCATGGGAACGTATTGTTAAATTGAGGGAACGAATTGTCATTCCGTGGGAACGAATTAATAAACAAAATAATTATACGTCCCTGCGGGGCTCCGTCAGACTTTTTTTATTAAGACTTTAAACCGCGTTTTTATCACTGAAATCATAGTTTAAATCGCATAGTGAAACGGCAAACGGGACAGGTCACGTGATTTTGCATCTAAGAAGGTGCGCGAAATCTAATGAGTATATATGTACATACTTTACGTACATGTAAATGACGTCGAAACATGACGATATGTTCTGAGCAAATGTTTCTTAAACATTTGGACGTCATTGACCGACCACATCACAGTTTCTGTTGATATATTAAAATCGCAGGTATTTTTTGGTACAAAATCCCATGGCTTATCTACGGTGGCACAGAGGGGACATGGAAATATTGTTTACTTTCGCGTGCGCACGCAATAGGCTTTGCGTGCGCACGCGATAGGGTTTTGCGTGCGCACGCGATAGGTTTTGCGTGCGCGCGCTATAGGTAACCTAAACAATATTTCCATGTCCCCTCTGTGCCACCGTACTTATCTCGCACGTGAACAGATATGTACAAAACATCGTGCCTATATACAATGTACAGCAGCTGTTTTTAGCGACAGCAGTTATGTGACCTGATGATGTCAAGTGTCATTAAATGTGAGATAAGATATTTATCCCGTCAACACAATGTGTATGTGCCGTGAAACATTTTTGATATCCAGTCAATACTATTTTTGCATTTTACACCAATTTGTAGGTGTTGACGGGATAAATAGAATAGTTATATATAGGAATGACTGGCCTTTTTGTGGAATCTATCGGGGTATAAACTTGGAAAAGTCGCGGGAATACTGGACGAAGCGATACTAATTTTTTTTTTCTTCGAAAATTGTAGTTTTTTATCGCCAATTGTTTATTTGTATCGCCAATTGCGAAAGTTGCTTTTCCAAGTTTATACCCCGATAAATTCCACAAAAAGGCCATTCATTCCTATAATATGGCAACAACGGTCATATGTGGCACTACATCTGCCGCATTATGACGGATATATAAACAATGCAAACACAATATGTTTTCGATAATATTACATTTTATCAAAATATAAGAATAACCCTTCTCTTTATTTCTGAAAATTTATTGGTCCAAACTTGATTTTGATTTCTCTATGGGGAAAAAGAGGTGAAGGACCTGGAGGAGGAGTCGAAAAACGAAACATTTTGGAAATTGACTCTGAAACTTGGCTAGATAGCTTGTAAATGATTTACCTAACAAAACGAGAATTACTGTTTGAAAATCGGTTCCCTATTTTTGAAATTGGAAAAATGTCCCCAGGTAAAGATGTATATGGGAAATTAACATGGGGAACTTGTTTTTTTCGCAACAAAATCAATATTTTACGAAATACAAATAAGCCTCATTGTTAAAAATGTCGATAATTTAATATTATGGAACAAAATATAATTGTTTTTGTTTAAACAGACTGTCAGTTTGCCATCTGTATAACAATGACCCCATGAATGTGTATGATCACGTGGTTAGAACAACAACAACAATGGCTGAAAGTGTTGAAAGTGCGCCACACTAAAGTAAGTATTATTTGATTGATAGTTTCCTTAATATGTAACGTATTTTGATGAACTATGGCGCAGTCAACGCGCCTTCATGAGCTGCATTTGGTGGGCCCGGGACTTCGGCACATACTTATGTCGTTTTTGCGAAGAATCAATTTCCGTGTCAGTATACACGGAAATCTATTCCTCGCAAAAACGACAGACGTTTGGTCTAAAGTACCGAGACAACGAAATGCAGCTTAACAAGACGCGTTTGTTGCGCCATATTTCATCCAAATCCGTTACAATAGGAAAATATAAAATAATATGTACTTTGAATCGGAGGCGCTTCTGAAGTTTCAGTAATTGTTGTTGGTGTTGTAACCACGTAATCATGCACATTGACCATGCTAAATCCCCATAGACATCTGGCCATTGACATGCAACACGGGCGTTTATGTTTGTAATTTCAGATCTAGTGGATCGATTTTAACATTGATACTGTTGTTTATTAGTTTAATCATTCCCAAGCTATCTAGACAGGTTTCGGAGCCAATTTCCATGTTTTCATCGTTTTTTTCTTCGACTCCTCCTCTTGTTCGATTTCCCCACTTAAACAGATCATGTTTTTGTAATAAACTCAATATTTCACCAGATTTCGCGAAATAAAAAGAAACTTCATTCTTACATTTTGTTAAAATGTAATAATTCCGGCACGAAAATATTTACACAATTCCCTAACATTTGATTGGCCCGTAGGAAGTCTCTGTCCATAATTTATATCCCAATAAACTCCCACGCCGAACTACTTTCCGTAACCGTGAGACGCAGTTAAAATAATTCTTATGAAAACTGAAAATAAACACATTTTCTTGATGACTGTATTCCAAATGCTGGAATTATAAGGAATGAATGGCCTTTTTGTGGAATTTATCGGGGATATAAACTTGGAAACGTCGCGGGAATACTGGACGAGGCCTTCCGGCCTTCGTCGAGTATTCCCGCGACTTTTCCAAGTTTATACCCCGATAAATTCCACAAAAAGGCCATTCATTCCTATAGTAACCAATGGGATAACAATAAACATTTGGCGATAAAAAATTACAATTTTCGAAAATCGTAATTTTTTATCGCCAATTGTTTATTTGTATCGCCAATTGCGAAAGTGGCTTTTCCATGTTTATAGTTTTAAGTTTATAGTTTAATATTAAGGAAAATCAAAATTTTTGTATTGTTGATATAACAATGACATTCGGACATGTTTCGTGAAACAGACAGTAGTACGGGGCGCCATGCAGGACAGGTTAATTATGTGTACAAAACCAATTTTGTCCAGACAAAATTGAGTTTTGTAACACGAAAAATCACAAAATTCAATTCTGTGTCACAAAATTCAATTCTGTGTCACAAAATTCAATTCTGTCAATTCTGTGTCACAAAATTCAATTCTGTGTCACAAAATTCAATTCTGCATACGTTTTGTATACAAAATTCATTTTTGTTATAAAGGATTCAATTTTGTAAGACAGAATTGAGTTTTGTGAAGAAAATTCAGTTTTGTGGGACAGAATTCATTTTTGTCTACAAAAATTAGTTTGCGTAGGATAGTCTATGTCATCTCTACGTTGATTGGTTGAGATCGGTCTTAGTCCATTTTACTAGATGGTGGAGTACACTTGCAGGTTTAAATATTTCAATGCGAAAATATAACCCAATATATCAATATTATACTTCTTTATGGACAGTTATTTTGGTTATATTATGATTACAAATGAGTGGTCACACCATATAAGCATATATACTTTGAAGGAGAAATAAGAAAAAATATTCAGAATTTTCCCTCAATTATGTAAACAGGGTCAAACATAAAGTAGCCGGGACATAGCTAGACCTGAGAGCATGCCCATATATAGAGAATACCAGGCTAGTGTATTTTGATATCAAGTTTATCAGGCAAGGCAAGGAAACGCGTAGGAATTCCGAGGCTTGCCGAGGAATTCCTACCGTTTCCGAGCCGAGCCTGATAAACTTGATATTAAAGTACACTAGCCTGATATTCTATTTATCAGGTAACGTTTTATGCTCGAAAATGACATTAGATGACGTCGTATTCTAACAGTAGATCTAACCTTGTGAAACAAATGGTATTGGATCTGTGTCTACTAGTTGCGAAGTTACGTGTTCGCAACTATGTGTCTACATGCATTATTTACAGTATACACCATCTTAGTATCCATGGTATCTACACACATACTACAAATGGTTTCCTCAAATGGCCCAATACACACATTATGTTTATAAACACAGACAGCAGTCAGAACACAGGTCACAGCGCGTGCATTATTGATTTAACTGGGGCAGATGTACCTTGCGATACACAATAAATGAGGTCTGTACTCGCGGGAGATCTACATGTACATGAATTATGTGTACAATTATAACGCAAATGAGTTTAAATACGAATGGGTTTGTCAACGTTTGACTGTTTGGAGATAGTAGAAACAAAATGTCAGAATGAGAAATGAACCATCGGCAGAATGAGAAATGAATCATCGACATTGAATGTGTAGATCGGCGACCGTGACCCATTTCTCCAGTGCAGTTTCTGACCAATGGTAGTCCTTCTTACATGCGTGTTCAGAATTGAATTTTGTGACACAGAATTGAATTTTGTTACACGGAATTGACAGAATTGAATTTTGTGACACTGAATTGAATTTTGTTACACAGAATTGAATTTTGTGGCACAAAAGTGAATTTTGTGATACAGAATTGAATTTTGTGACACAGAATTGAATTTTGTGGCACAAAAATGAATTTTGTGACACACAATTGAACTTTGTGGCACAAAAATGAATTTTGTGGCACAAAATTGAGCCATGTCCCACTTGGCGCCCCGTAAGTAGACATTATCGTGATATCATCAGGGAACCTGCCTTGTATTGACCGAATACATGTATATACGGACTGATAACATATTATTGTATCAGGCATTGACCTGATACAAACATCCGGGTTGCAACGAAGTGAATATTGACGTTCAAGTGGTCGGATGACGTCACGTAACGTTACCGAATGACATCAGTATAATGATGCAACGTAAACAAGTCCGCGTTCTGTCTATAGATAACGACTTCAGTCGTGGTCATTTTCGAGCATAAAACACTACCTGATAAATAGAATATCAGACTACTGTCTTTTGATATCAAGTTTATCAGGCTCGGCTCGGAAACGGTAGGAATTCTTCGACAAGCCTCAGAAAACCTACACATTTCCTAACTTTGCCTGATAAACTTAATATCAAAAGACACTAGCCTGGTATTCTCTATGTATCGTGTTATTACCCACAATTTATCAGGATGAGGGATCATGCGATTTCCGAACGGCGTCACATCACGTATTGTTTATTTAATGTATTTACAGTATAGTTTTTATGCCCCACCACGATAGTTAAGGGGGCAATTAGTGTTACGATCTGCTTCATATTTCATATACACATTGCTCAAATGGTCCTCTACCACCCTGTGCCAAATCCACGTTCGTGCTGCCCCCGCCAAGCCCAGGTTCAAGGTCACATACTTGGTGCTTAAAAAACTTTAGCGCTCGGGTAAATATCTTATAGTTTCTGTTCCCTTTCACGGATCAGCTTCATAATTCATATACACATTGCTCCCATGGTCCTCTACTGCCCTGTGCCAAATCCACGTTCGTCCTGCCCCCGCCAAGCCCAGGGTCAAGGTCACATACTTGGTGCTTCAAAAACTTTAACACTCAGGTAAAAACAATTGTTGACTTCGAATTTGGCCTCATTTCTTATCAAAGCGATATGTGGGGCATCCGTGTTCTATGAACTCATTTTCTAGTTTAATATGTTTTATCATGGAATTACGGATTTACTGAACCGATGATTTTTTTTAAATTATTTATACTAATTGAATGCGTCACCTGAATAAATGTATGAGCATTGCACATCAAACAAACAAATACATTGAATAAACAGTTATGTCCGTTAACATTTTAAGGAAACACGTTTATCGCCTCTGATATCAGCGTGGAAATTTACGTCCGATATAAACTGTACAATAATGCCAATCAATACGTGGGGTAATGGTGAATGTATGTTTATATTGCCAGAAAATCTCAGATGATGTAACTGATATAAATAACAGTTTGTGCCTACTGACTGGGCATGTAGCTTTAATGTGCGCATCTAGCATATACTGATGACTTGCTGTATTATGTGCGAGTTATATCGTGTATGTATATACATTGTATTTGTTTCCTGTAGCCTATTTCACCAACATTGAAAAGTGTACTTATCTAGCAAAGTATACTTTGAGGGAAAAAAATTCAATTTAAGGATAAATTTATTAACTTTTATTATACTGAATTTATTACATTATCACAGCTGGCTGTGATAATGTAATACATTCAGTATAATAATTCTGCATTATTTTAATCATCAAATATATGCAGTTGTTAGTTCTATATAAAATAATGTGCCTACTGACTGGGCGTGTAGCTTTAAAGGTGCATGTTCCCTCAGTCGGCAAAAATGTTCTGTATATCCGAGACATCATTCGAGACATTCATTCACAAATACCCCACGTATTGATTGGCGGCTTATTATACATATTATATCTGACGTAAATTTCCACACTGATATCTGGGGCGATAACCGCCATTCCTTAAAATGTTAACGGACATTACTATGTATTCTCTGTATTTGTTTTTTCATGTGCAATAATTAAACTTTATAATTTGTCGAATATAATTTCTTTTCAGGTGACCCATTTAATTCGCATACATAACTAAAAAATGTCATGCCTCATTTGCATATACAAATAGCCTGATACCACCGCGAGTCACTATCAGCAAACTAATATTACTAAATAATTATATCTGTATTGCGGGCATTCGTAATTTTTAGAACTTTTGGAATAGTAACAGAATTATACACTTAATGACTTATTTAATTAATATAAAGAACAGTTTGTGCCTACTGAGTGTGCATGTATCTTTAATCTCATAATTACATGTATGTCATGTTGATGAAGAATCGGTTACCGTCATGGTAAATAAACATATATAGCATGTGAATTTAATGACAAAACGGTACTCGATTCTTTTTAAGTATCATAATCACGTCACAGTTTACGTTTTCAGCAAATCAGGGGGCCGTTTCACTAAACTTCTTACGACTAAAATGTTCGTAAGTGCAAATTTAGGATCGTCTGGAAATATCAATTGATGGATTTACATTTATTGAGCATAGGCTGCATATGCAGCCTATGCTCAATAAATGTAAATCCAATAATTGTTTACAAGAAAACTGTGTTTATGTGAAATGTACAGACTATCATAATCTTGCACTTATGAACATTTTAGTAGTACGATGTTTAGTGAAACGGCCCCCTGAATCGGTAACTTTCGGAAACCACGTGATCATATGCCCTGTTTATCATAAGTATCAAACCTTCATTATTCCGGTTAAATGAGACTTGTCAATTATTCCGCACCAGATATAATCAACACTGATATGACATATGGTTAATACTCGTTAAGATATTAAACATTGCGGGTGTGATGTAAGAAATGGAGCGCATGTTAACCTGCACCAGCTTAGATCCGTACCATTCATTCCACACGGTGAATAAAACGTACCTGCGAATAAGGCCTTAAGCAGAGCTCCCGTTAAGGTGCGTAATTAGACCAAATTTTCCCGGTATTTTTCTTATTTCATCACCAGAAATGGCAAGTTGGGATTGCTTTAGAATCGTCTCATCGAGACGATTCTAAAGCACTCTCAACTTTCCAATCCCCAAAGTTGATCAAGTTACGCACCTTAACTGGGGTTCTGCTTTATTTACAGGACTGGTTCGTCTGTACCGTGTCCAATTAATGATGCGTAAATGAACCTGTGGAAAAGGAGCACATGTGAACAAATACCACCTGTGAACAAATACCTCCTGTGAACAAAGATACCATATTTTCCTCATCCGATGTCTGGCCGTTATTTACAGATGGACTTTATTCACATGTTCATGGTAAAACAAAAGTGTGGCTGCTATTGACAGATACTAGTAATTGCTATTCGGTGGTGACGTTTAGCGCAGGTGCGACTGTACTTTTATTTGAATTTAGGTTAAAAAAGTACATGAAACAACTTGACGCACATTGGTGAGCTATGTACATATAGGTGGGTAGACATGGTTGGCAATGTAATATATTTTGTGATTTTGTACCTTCGGACATCTGCGTAATTTAAAAATGTACAACAGTTTCTCTGTAAATGGCGTCAACAGTTGACAAACATGCATGTACTCTGAATATTGTAAATTTTGTAAATGTATTTAGTGAAATTACGCAGATATCCTGAGGTACAAAATAATATGGCGTGTCTCAATTATGACTTGAGGGGAAGACATGGGGACAGTAAACAGGCATGTGAAGTTTAATGTTTGGGTGTTTGCTAACCGCCATGGAAAGAAAGATACACGGACTCTATGAACGGTGACGGCTCAGTCCAACCTGTACATATACATGTATGTAGTCGGATCAGAGTCTACACCGCTCTCCATTACATCCAACTGAGACAATTTGGATGACAAATGGACGGACAGACAAACATTTTCAAAAAAATAAACAGACAGACGTACGATCAGTAGCGAGGGTAATTGTATTAATGTGGAAGACTGTATCGTGACTACGCAATGCATGTGTGCAATATGAATACATTAGCTGAAGCCAAACGGACATATGATAAATAGAGAGGGTAGTTGTATTAAGAAGCTCTTACCAAAAATTTCAATAAGACATACACAGCCAGGCAGTGCGAGACTGAGGTTGCATGCCATGATTTATCCGGTATCGAACTTTGCATTGACCTACTGTCTTTTCCACGTTTTTCTGCCGACGAACCTTTGGCTATTAAACACATTAAATATTTAAATGTAAGTACTTATTTATCAATAACAAAAAGTCACCCTCCCCAAATAATGGCTATGGTATGCCTTTTCAACTACTTCACAACGTTATCAGGCCTGGAATGGAATTGTGGAGTTTGACCTAGTGACGTCATAATTATAATGATGTCAAAATGCGTGCACGAGCAGTAAGCAATATATATTCTTCAAATAGCATTGACCTTACATACGTAAGTATGTCAACATTTATTACGATTCAAAAAGTATATCAAAAGATAGTCTTTTGGGGGCCACCCTGTTTCTAACACCGGACTAGTTTATTTCAAACGAGCCTCGGAATTCCTACACGTTTCATTACCTTGTCTAAATAAAGTCATATCAAGTACTTGGGTTGTCAGATTTTTTTAGAATATTGTTGATGAGATTCTCGTCTCTAATGTCTTTCACGTCGCCAGATGTGGTTTGCATGCCAATTTGACAGTCATGTGGTTCACATAAAATATATGTTTAATAAAGTTACTATAACCTCTGTTTACGTTAAAAAAATCACCAGTGTTCTTATACATTATTGAATTTAACATACTTTTGCTTATTAGTGATCATGCAGAGAGTTTACTAATATATTTTTATTTTCCCATGACAATAAAAACAAAATTATTCGCAAGGACTTTTTTTCTGACGCGGCTGTATCTGAGAAGCAATGTATTTTGTGTGGCCGAATATTAAAATGCACCTATAGTCTGTTTCACGGAAGCTGCCCAAATTTTACGGCCATATAAACAATTCAAAAACAGTATTTGTTTCGATAGTATTAAATTAAAGGAAAATTTAAGAATGAGCCTTCTTTTTATTTCGTATGATCAAATATTGATTTTATTGCGAAAAAACAATTTTCCCATGTTAAATCCCCATAGAAATCTTCTCAGTGGGGATTTAACATGGGGAAAATTTTTAAAATTTCAGAAATACTGGACCGATCTTAACTTAACCGAAATTTAACTTTTGTTTTCTTTGTTAGATCATTTCCAAGCATTCTAGCTAGGTTTCGGAGTCAATTTCCAAAATGTTTCGTTTTTTGACTCCTCCCACAACTCCTCTACCTCTTTTTCTCCAATGTTAAATTCCCATAGTGAAATCATTTTTTCTTAATAAAACCAATATTTGGCCAAATTTCACGAAATAAAAAGAAAGTTCATTCTTAAATTTTCCTTTAATTTAATATTATCGAAAAAAATATTGTTTTTGAATTGTTTATATGTCCGCAAAATTTGGGCAGCTTTCGCGGAACAGACTATAGCCTAGCCTGGTATTTTCTTAATTGCAGAATTGTCCTGTGCTTGTATTGGCTTATCATTCATCCACGCAGCGATTGCCGGGAATCTATTCAGCAATATTTCGCTTAACGGTTTCTCCCGACCTAAACTTCTTAGATTCTGGTTCATTTGTTTATCAACGTCATATGTGATATTTGATTCTGACTCGTTATGCGTGTTGTCTAATAGTTTATTTGTACGTTCTTTCTTCGCATTAGGTGCAACATACTGCGCTAATCTGACATCTTGACGAGATCTCTCGTAATTTGCGATCGTCAATGCGTCCTTCTCCTTGTTTATTAGATGTTCTGTTGCTCCTTGTGTCACAGAAACGTGTTTGGTTTTTGGAAATGCTCCATCACCTGTTCGTTCATCTTGTTTCACCGTTGTTTGTGTCTGCTTTACATCCTTCTTGTTAATATGACTGTTAATTGTATTTGTGTTATCTTGCTGTGCTTTATCATCATTAGGTGTAGAAGACATTCTCAAATATGTATTATATGAGTGTGCAACATTCGGGACTAACCGCGACTCAGATTTATCCTCTATATATGCTATATGCTTGTCAATTGTTCTATCATTCATACGTTCACCTAGTCGACCTATATCATCATTGTCTTTCCGTTGCATTCCAGGATATGACAAGTCGCGCATAAGCAGACCATGTATCAGTCGTTGGTTTGTGCTAACCACATCAACTATGGGTTCCAGTATTGTTAGCTTAGCGTTCATTATATCGATGATCTTTTCCATGTATTTCATTCTGCTTTCTAACCGTTTCATTTTAATCATCATACTCCCCAGTTTGCGTTTGAGCTCAATATCTTCTACATGGTTGGCCCGCTGCGAATACACATTATCTGATAGTGTTCTTTCTAACTTAAAGACTCGCTGTTCAATATCTGTAAGAATCATTTCTGAGTGTTCTAAGTGTTGTAGTTCACGACTTACAACCCCAACGTTTTCGTTGATATGTTTATGCGAATGTGTATCCATTGCACCAATTGATACTTTGCCGTTAATATCAACGACCTTTGCTCTTCCGTGAGTAATAGAATACTTGGTAAGCGCCGAAGACGAATCGTGTCCAGTGACATCACTTCCGCTCTTGACGTAACCGGCTGAAATTTGTTGTGGGGTAACGTATGACACACTATATGGCGTTGTGTGTGGTTTAGCGTACGATGTAGTAGAGGACGTAGTGTGCGAAGTAGAGGATGACGTTGCTGCTGTCGTAGTGGTGGATGGGGGTTCTGGATAGCCAATACTGATGTCCGCGCAATTCTGAAACTGCTCCTGGTAGCCGCAGCCTAAGCATGCTTCGGTGTCGTTATGGCCTTGACCCCAACTGTTCCCTGCAATAAATAATCTCTATAAATAGGTTACCGGCCCTGGGAAATTACGAGTAACTATCCTGAGAATAACTAGTATTACAGTATGTTAGAATTGGTAGATGTTGCCATGGAAGTATATTTGTATACGTCCCAGACATAAAAACAATATTTGTTTTTATTTCATTTGATGTCTGTTGACACTATGGCTATTAGTTATTAGATGTGTCTCATGTGTATATGTGTTTTATCACTTGATACTCACAAGGTGCATGATCACGTGGTTACAACAACAACAACGTCGCCCACTCCAAAGTAAATATTATTTGATATTTTCCTTAATATGCAACGGATTTTAATGAAATATGGCGCAGCAAACGCCTCTTCATGAGCTGCATTTGGTGGTCCAGGGAGTTTGGCACAGACTTATGTCGTTTTTGCGAGAATCGATTTCCGTGTCGGATATACCTTGAATATGGCTCAAATAAAAAATGGTGGCTGGTCGAGGTTGAGTCGAAGACGAAAACAAAATGGAAATCACCTCCGAAACATAACCGTCCGTCCGTCCGTCCGTCGTCCGTCCGTCCGTCACAAAATTTGTGTCGTGCATATCTCCAAATGTTTTTTAGTTACAGTCGTAAAACTTTACAGGAATACTTGTCATCGTGTGAAGTTGCGCACCTGGGGTTTTAGATGCGGATTCATCCTGTATTTACGGAGTTATGGCCCTTGACTTAGCGAAAATTGGGGATTTTCAAATTGTGTGGCGCCTATCTCCAAATGAATTTCAGTTAGAGTCGTGAAACTTTACAGGAATACTGGTCATCGTGTGAAGTTGCGCACCTGGTGGTTTAGATGTGGATTCATCCAGTATTCACGGAGTTATGGCCCTTGACTTAGTGAAAAGTGAGGATTTTCAACTTGTGTCGCGCGTATCTCCAAAAGTATTTTTAGAGTCGCGAAACTTTGCAGGAATACTGGTCATCGTGTAAAGTTACGCACCTGGGGTTTTAGATGCGGATTCATCCTCTATTTACGGAGTTATGGCCATTGACTTAGCGAAAAGTGGGGATTTTCAACTTGTGTCGCGCGTATCTCCAAAAGTATTTCAGTTAGAGTCACGAAACTTTACAGGAATACATGTACAGGTCATTGTGTGAAGTTGCGTACCTGGTGTTTAGATGCGGATTCATCCAGTATTCACGGAGTTATGGCCCTTGACTTAGTGAAAAGTGGGGATATTCAACTTGTGTCGCGCGTATCTTCAAAAGTATGCAGAAAATACAAGGTAACTACATATATGTTGCTGCCTTAAATTCTACTTTTCCAAGTCCTGATAACATGCAGTGGTGGTATTGGGGGAGACATATGTTTTTGTCTGAAAAACAATCCTCTAGTTTCTACTCGTTTATGTTGGGATAACGCCAGGTAATATTTATAACGTAATGACGTCATGCCATTTGGCGCCATATTTATATGACGTTAAACATGTACCAACACAATTATAAAACTATGTTCTGGAAGAAATATACAGACTCTAATGTATGAGAAATACGTTATTGTGATTCTACAAAATCAATATGGTGTTATATTGCCCGTCTGAAACTGTATTCCACCTCGGCTGCACCTCGGGTGAATATTGATTTAGACGGGCAATATGCAACCATATTGACTGTGTAGAATCACAATAACGTATGCTCATGATGATATATATCATTATCCGGCTACATGCGTGACTGTATTATTTGATCAGGAGCTACACTCGTTGCAAAACCGTAAGCCCCATTTCATCAGTCACTGCCACATACATAAATGTGTGCGCTGACCTTTCAGCCGTAATGTCACAGATCCATCGGTGCATATAAGTCTGAATATTACACAACCGGCTGCATAAATCTGGCCATTGCAGTTCCTAAGCATCTATTGTCAATCTTAATTCGCAATCAATCCATTAGGTTGGCTGAGCCTGAGCTGTAGATTGATTTCAAACATAATATTCAATGATATAGCTTACGGATGTTAGCTTTACGGATGTTTTTCATTTACTATTTCATCCTTCTTTTATATTCTCCTTATCCTTCTAGCTGAGGTGAACACATGTATACCTTCATGTTTCCTGTTGGTTTTTGAACGTTTATAATTCCAGGACAAAAATATTTACACAATTCCCTAACATTTGATTGGCCCGTAGCAAGTCTCTGTCCAAAATTTATATCCCAGTAAACTCCCACGCCGAACTACTTTCCGTAACCGTGAGGCGCAGTTAAAATAATTATTAAGAAAACGGAAAATAAACACATTTTCTTGATGAATTTATTTCAAAATGCTGGAATTATAAGGAATGAATGGCCTTTTCGTGGAATTTATCGGGGATATAAACTTGGAAAAGTCGCGGGAATACTGAACGAGGCCTTCCGGCGACTTTTCCAAGTTTATACCCCGATAAATTCCACAAAAAGGCCATTCATTCCTATATTATTTGTTCTAAAATACTGTCAAGTTTACAAATGTACATGTAAGACCGAAAAACACGAGGACAAAATCACTGAGAATGAGGCGTTATTGTGACAAAACTGTACAAAGGCCGAGTTTCAGCTAGAAGACTTCATACAATATAAAAGACAGATGAAATAGACATCTGTATAGCTGAGATTATCTAAGCAATACATGAGCCAATCGCTCTAGAGCTGCTAAGGTAGTTGTATGTATTTAAGGAATAAAATCATCGCATGTTGCGTTTCTGGGGTTACAGTACAGTTGGTCTGTTTAAAGTACGTGGAATCCGAAGTCGCAAACTTTAAACAGACCAAATGTAGCGACGTTGCGAACATAAACCAATCAACAACATCGCACGACTTCACCTGTGTATAATGTATTGTATTGGGATGTAAACGCAACATTTCGAAAGGGCGTTTGCATGATGAATTTATAGATAGTGTAAATATTTGTTTGTAGGTTGCATGTTAATTTACCTACATCGCATTACATTAAAAACCCATCTGTCACACTTATTATTGTAGCAGTAATATACAGTAAATACGTGTAACTTAAAATAAAAAATAGATATAGATACCAGTACAACAGCCCACGTTGATTTTGCCCTGTAGCCGATGTCATCAAAATTGCAAAGTATACTTATCTAGCAAAGTATACTTTGAGGGAGTAATCAATGATTTTTCCGAAATGCATTCTTTCATACAGAACTAACGATTGCATATATTTGATGATTAAAACTATGCATAATTATTATATTGAATTTATTACATTATCACAGCCAAAATTGGCTGTGATAATGTAATAAATTCAGTATAATAAAAATTAATAAATTTATCCTTAAATTGAAAATTTCTCCCTCAAAGTATACTTTGCTTTGCAATGTTGGTGAAATAGGCTACTGGTCCTGATTGATCAAGTGTTTATTGGTTAGGTCAAAACTACAATAGGCTACAGATATCAAGGTTTCTGTACATCTATTGACAATCTCAACTCGCAATGAAGCAATTTGATCGGCTGAGCCTGAGAAGTAGTATAGCTCAGACTCAGCCAATCAAGCTGCTTGTTTTCAAACACACTATTCAAATAATTTGCAATAAATAAATTTACAAACTTTGGCAGGATTGGCGCAGGCAGTGTTACATCACTGCCTGCGCCAATCCTGCCAAAGTTTGTAAATTTATTTATTGCAAATTACTGTGCCAATCTAGCGAACACATCGTTGATGTATGTTCGAGATTTGTGTCCGCATTTACACAACACATTGGAAATGTATGGACATGAAAACGTGATAAACATTATGTCACGTTCGTCCGCATTCGTGGCTGTGACTGGAGAAATGGGTCTTATGGGATTTGTGACCGGTGTAGCTTCCGATCAAATAACACACGCCTGTAGCTGGATAACGATCTATTATTAATATCTCACTTATTATAAGCAGCATAACGGCTACTTTATTGATGTAATGCCGAACAGTGTAAATCCTGATCAGACTTAGTTATGAGTACATAACTCTAATTACATTTCATTACACTGCATTACATAATAGTTATGACGGAGTAGTCTTTCCAAATGTGCGTTTGAAGCGTTTACTTTCTACTTCGTGAAGAGTGACCTAAACATTTTGTTAATACATACTTTATTAGGTAAGTTTATGGTAATATTCTTATGTCATATTGTAGAATTGTCTCTCGATACCAATATAGCGAAGTATGAGCCTCAGCAGTTGTTTTCTATATTTTAGTGCACGAAGTGTAAATGCTATTAGGCATACTTTTACTGTGTAGCGTGATGTAGCGATATAGTGCAACCTGTTGCCTATCAAGTGGAAAACCTGCAGCTAGACAAGACTGGATCTACACTTGTCGCAAAACCCATAATCCCCATTTCTCCAGTCACAACCACATTTACATCATTTACTTCACGATGGTCCCAGTGCGTTCTTGGGTGGTATTACTATTTTTCCCGCCAACACAGTGCGTATGTGCCGTGAAACACGGTGCCGTGAAACATTTTTGAGAGCCAGTCAATACGACCTAATCACTGCGTATGAATATGTGCGGTGACTGGGGTTATGTTTTTTACATTTTAAAGCCATTTGTAGGTGTGTTGACGGGATAAATAGAATAGTAGGTCAGTTCCGTGAATGGGAAAAATACCTGGCGCGGCACGGAAACGGGATGTGCTCGGCTCTCCCGTTTCCTAAGCCTTGCCAGATATTTTTTCCATTCACGGCACTAACCTACTATTCACTATCTATTTTCCTTATTTCTGAACCAAAGTATATGTTGTGACCACTCATTTGAAATGGTGGTCACTACATATACTTCTGATGAGAAATAATGAAATTATTGAGCCTTGCCAGATATTTTTTCCCATTCACTGCACTAACCTACTATTCTCTAGATAGCGAAGTATGAGCTTCAGCAGTGGTTGTCTATATTTTAGTGCGCGGAGTGTAAATAGAGAATAGTAGGTTAGTGTCGTGAATGGGAAAACATATCTGGCCTCGCTCATCCCGTTTCCTAAGCCTTGCCATATATTTTTTCCCATTCACGGCACTAACCTTCTATTCTCTATTTTCCGAGCCTTGGTGGTCGTCATAATAACGTCCACTAGTGCAATTGACAGTTAATGTTTAGTCTCCTTTCTTTTGCCATTGTATATGTCTTTGTTTGTTTTGTTTTTTTTCGTTTTTCGACACTCTTGGTAAAAGCTAAAACTCAATATTTATGAAAACGTAAAACAAGCGGTACAAGTAAATTCAAACATGCATCTGCAGAAGAGGAAACTTAGAAGACGTTCACCTTTTGTAAAGTCATTGAATAAACTCATCAAATACACATGCCAACGTTGACTCAATATGATTTAATACATTCACTAACTTCATAAGAAACTCGGTATAGCCTTGTGTACGGAGCCCCGCAGGGGCATGGATTATTTTTATTGATTCTTTCCCACGAATAACAATTCCTTCCGTCAATTTAAAAATTCGTTCCCTCGAATTAACAATTCGTTCCCACGAAATGACAATACGTTCCCTCGAATTAACAATTCGTTCCCACGAAATGACAATACGTTCCCTTAATATAACAATTCGTTCCTTCAAAGTAACAATTCGTTCCCACGAAATGACTATTCGTTCACACGAATTAACAATTCGTTCCCGTGGGAACGAATTGTTATTTCGTGGGAACGAATTGTTAAATTGAGGGAACGAATTGAACGAATTGTTAAATTGAGGGAACGAATTGTTAATTCGTAGGAACGAATTGTTATTTTTTTAATTCGTGGGAACGAATTGTTAAATTGAGGGAACGAATTGTTATATCGTGGGAACGAACTAATAACAAAATAAGTATACGTCCTCTGCGGGGTAAACTCGTTAGAAAAACTGTTATTGTTGACTTGTCATGATTTATTAATGATAATTATTAAAACTGTAGACTATTGCGATAAACTAATTTCTTATCAATTCAATAAACTTGTTTAATAAATATCACCACCTGTATATGCTTTATATATACACGAACGTACCTGTTTTGTACGTCATCTGTAAGACACATTGTGTACATGTCATCCCCTCTGGTATTCTGACGGTGCCTTTCCACACTCCCTTATCGTTAGGATAGACTCGATATGGATTACCCTGCAGATACCCTTCTTCCACCTCCAGTAGGTTACTATCCAGGCATGATTGCTGCACGCGCTTTGTGACATTGTTATTGGCGCAAAGTCGAAATTCGAAATATCCTGTAAATGTAAATGCTTGGATTTAACGACGGCACTGGCTCGATGACCTTGCATGTCATCTCCCAATATTATGGGGAGAACGGAAGGAGGTGGATACAGAGGAAACCGGCCACAGGGGGCCTAGCTCTTATTAGAATAGTCCCATCTGGTTCATTAACGTGCCCAGGCTCTCCTTCAGACCTGATACACGGGACCACGTTTTATTGTCCCCATCCGAAAGGACTAGTAGAGCAGGAAATACAAAGTATATCGAAATATCCTGAAACAGTTACACCAATGGCATTACAGCATTTCGTCTCAATTAATGGTATATTGAGATGCTCTCGTCAATATCTATTCAATTAATCATTACATGTTTTCAATATATGCAGCGCTATATATAGAACCGATGTGGCGCCTTGTTGTCGTCACTTCACGAGACGAAAACAATGTTACCACCCATACCCGCACTCACACAGTGTCATACCGCCAATCACATAATAGTATAGCGATTCGAAATCACGTGTAGGGACGGAGTTTCGAGACTGGGCTGGGCAAACAATAAGTAAGTTATTATTCATATTACTTTTTAATAAACTGATTTATTAATAATACAATATGGGAAATATAACTATTTCATAATGCAAATGCCCATTTACAGTAAAACCTCTCTGAACAGATCACTCTGGGGGATCACATTGTGCTATATTCAGATGGGTGTAACTGTAATTAATTTCATTGTCGTGTCTGTTCATGATTGAACATGACAAGCACTACTTAATTACTGTGGAACCTCTCTAAACCGGACACCCTGGAATTGTACTTGTAATTCGACTGATTGCGTTTACACCCACGTGACGTCGAGTGACCTTGTTGATAGGTTAATGTTCGTTTGACGTAATTAATCTCCACGACGTTGTCAGTAACGGCTATTGGCCGGTAACGTCACTGTTACAGGAATTGCGACAAAATTGCGTAAAGTAATATTATTCTTCAGGTTAACGTCATATGTAGTTATTTACATTTTTGAAACTACATGTATCAACAAATGTAAATATAATGTAATACAACCATGGGTTGTTTCGTTTACTGCGGAGTACCCTACATCGGGTCTGTTTCAAGTTTTCGATGAGCCCTTCTGACTCCACAAACTTTAAACAGACCAAATGTATTTTTTTAACCACAGTAAACGCAACATTCCATAGTTGTATTACTTAAATGCTTGCCACGTACCATAATTACATGTGCTCGGTGTTCCGTTCAGTTGAAGAGGTCAATAGGAAACAAACAAAATGGAATAAAACAATGTACACGACGGAATGCATATTTTCTTTTCTACTGTACGTGTAAAATAAGTTGGTACATGTAAGTTTCCTACAAAACATAAATACAAATGAACTTTACCTTCATGGAATGCTGTGATGTCAACCGTTACTGGGATACGGTAGGCCCCGGCGGGGAAATACCTCACAATGATCCCCGTGGCAAAGGCCCCTCCTGCCTCCTGAGCCGGGGTCGGGTCGTCGAAGGCGTCTCCGCACGTGCCGCATTTTCCTTCATTGGCCATGAATTTCTGCAGGAAAATATAAATAAATCAGTTTATTACAAATGAGGAAGATCGTACGGAGCACTGCAGGGGACATGGATTTGTTTTTATTAATTCGTTCCCACGAAATAATAATTGGTTCCCTCAATTTAACAATTCGTTCCCTCGAATTAACAATTCGTTCCCACTATTTCCCTCGAATTAACTATTCGTTCCCATGAAATGAGAATTCGTTCCCTCAAGTTAACAATTCGTTCAAACGAATTGTTAAATTGAGGGAACTAATTGTTAATTCGTGGGAACGAATTGTTAATTCGTGGGAACGAATTGGTAAATTGAGGGAACGAATTTTTATTTCGTGGGAACGAATTAATAAGAACAAATATATAATGTATAATTCCGCATTTGTTATGAAAAAGGTGTCCTTTTTCGTCTACAATTACAGGAAATATCAACAGTTCTGTCCATAATTTTCATGAAAAATCGCACATCTTCTTCTGTGCAAACTATCATAGCTTGTCTGAAATATAATTTTATTTATTGCATAAAATTGTCTTTCATACTGTAATAACACAATGTATTAGAACGCATACATGTGTAGTATAGTACAAGTAATAAATATACAAATTATACCGCAACATAAAAGTTCAGAAACGTGATTTTGTTTATTGCAAAATACTTGAATATTGTGTCTGCAAGCAAGCAGCTTGATTGGCTGAGCCTGAGCTGTGATTGTCAGTTGCGATCGGGGGCGGATTCAGATTTATGCCTAGAGGGAACTTACTATTTATGTCGATGCTAAAAATGTTGTATCTCCTAATTAGGATACTGACTCCTAATTAGGAGATAATAAGTCCTAATTAGGAGACAGTATCTCCTAATTAGGTATTAGTATCTCATAATTAGGAGATATATTTTAAAATTGGCACCAGGATGCTTACATACTTACCGCCATGACACGAACGGTATGGTAGGTAGAGTTACTGCCCACAACTTAGGCGTATAAACATCCTCTTTATAACAGCCGCTATTTTATATCCCAAATGGATGATTTTCTCTGTATCTAACCTGAGATGAGCACGGAAATTGTCATCTGCTTTTGCTGTCTTTCTCAATGAAAACATGTTTTGACAGCATTTCAGAATCATTTCCATTGGAAATGATTCTAAAATGTTGCCAAATCATATTTTTGATTAGAATTATCGATAAAAGTCTTGTGGTGCTGGCAACACGACCCTACCTATGAATATGCCACCGACCCTAGACTTTTTTGGCAGTTTAAAATAATATATAAAAAATGTTCATGTTCGATCCTTCATGTGTAACGTCTTAACCCTTTGAACCCGAAATCCCGCTATATCGGTTTATGCAAAAAGTGCAGATACAGATGAGCCGGCTCGTAACGAGCCGTCTCATCAGGATCTGCACTTTTTGAAAGTCATTTTAATATTTTTGAGAACAAAAACACCCCCTTTTCATAAATGGACGAATCTGAAAATCATTGTGTGACCATTGGATTGGTCGGAACATCAGCATATCACAGTCCATTCCAGTTCCTTAGGGTTGAAAGGTACATTAAGTTGGCTTTTCACACTTGATGCCTAAACGTGTTACTGTCGGAAATAAATAAGTACCAAAAATAGTGAAACTATACCACAATATTGGCACATACATGTGCCGACCCTCTCTGCCTAGTTACATAGGGTATGCCTATGTATTGGCATCGCCTCCGATAGTTAGCCACGCCCCTGACCCCCCGTCCGTTAACATTTTAAGCAAACACGGTTATCGCCCCTGATATCAGTGTGTAAATTTACGTCTGATATAAAATGTATAATAATGCCAATCAGTACGTGGGATAATGGCGCGTGAATGTTTATTTTACCAGGAAATGTCTCAGATGATGTCTCTGATGTAAAGAACATTTTGTACCTACTGAGTGGGCATGTACCTTTAAGGGTTAATGAAACTGCAACACCAACACTCAATCAATCAATCAAACTAGTTTATTCTTGAGTACCCTATGTTCAGTACTTTCAGTACTTTGATTTTTATTCTGCACCGATTCCCGCACCACATGATATTTGTTTGTATAGGCCTGTATGGGATTTGCCACCATTCTATAGCAAGCAACTTGCTTTCTAGCTACAAGTTGTCCGAGTTATGTGTGACTCTATACCGCTACACTACAGCCGACAGTTAACACATGTGTAATAAGGTTTCCATTTCGAGCACTAATAGATTGTAATAATCCGCAGGGCTTTGACGTTCTTACTGTATAATAGTGTAGGTGAGAGACCGATCAAGTATATGAGATACTTTTAAAAATGTTATCATAAACTCAACTAGTAAAGTTACGAGTACAGTCGAACCTCCCCGAACGGCCACCTCTCTACAACAACACCCTCTCTATAACAGCCGCTATTTTATATCCCAAATAGATGATCTCCTCTGTATTTAATCTGAGATGAGCACGAAAATTCTCGTCTGCTTTTGCTGTATTTCTCAATAAAAACATGTTTTGACAGCATTTTAGAATCATTTCCATTGGAAATGATTCTAAAATGTTGCCAAATCGTGTTTTTGATTATAATTATCTAAGAAAATAAATAAACAGCGGACGACAACATTTAATTCAGCATTAACCTCCCTACAACAGCCACCTCTCTACAACAGCCAGTTTGGCATCTTCCCATGGGTGTCTGTTGTAGAGAGGTTGCACTGTAGCAATTTTCATAGGTCACCTGCGCGCGAATGATCAATGGATAAACAGCTGTCGCTCCAGGGTAAAAATGTAAATTCATTCTGAAATACGTGTGTATATGTAATCTGGGTTTGCAGTCATTACCCTCTACATGTACGTATGGGCTTTGCAACCAATCAAACATGTAACATTATCAAGTTACATACATGATCACGTGGTTATAACAACAACAGTGGCTGGAAGTGTTGAATTCTTGCCCACTCTAAATTAAGTATTATTTGACATTTTCCTTAATATATAATTGATTTTGATGAAATATGGCGCAGTAAAGGCGTCTTCACGAGCTGCATTTGTTCGTCGAGAGAGTTCGGCACAGACTTTATGTCGTTTTTGCGAAGAATCGATGATTTCGACACGGAAATCGATTATTCGCAAAAACGAGAGAAGTTTGGGCGAAAATACAGAGACCACCAAATGCAGCTTAACAAGAAGCGTTTGATGCGCCATATTAATTAAAATCCGTTACGTAATAAGAACGATATAAAAGAATACGTACTTTGAATCGGATAGATTCTGAAAGTTTCGGTATTTGTTGTTGTTGTTAGTACCACGTGATCATACACCTTGATTGTAGTGCATACTAATATGAGATAAGCCATGTGATTTTGTACATGTACCTTCGGACATCAAATGAATGTACTTGATACATGTATAAGATAAACAATAAACAGCTATATATTATTGCAGGACCGGTCGACTTCATTTTCTGCACTATATGCGTTAGAGCGTCCCGAACTGCGTGACACATTTATCCCGTCAACACAGTGCGTATGTGCCATGAAACACGGTGCCGTGAAACATTTTTGATATCCAGTCAATACAATGTTTGCATTTTACAGTCATTTGAAGGTGTTGACGGGATAAATAGAATAGTAGGTTAGTGCCGTGAATGGGAAAAAATATCTGGCGCGGCACGGAAACGGTATGTGCTCGGCAGAGCCTCGCCCATCCAGTTTCCTGAGCCTTGCCAGATATTGTTTCCCATTCACGGCACTAACCTACTATTCTCTATATATGAGACACGCCATGGGATTTTGTAATTTCGGAAATCAGCGTGATTTCATCAAATACGTTTACAAAATTTACAATATTTTCCGTAAATGGCGTCAAAAGTTGACAAGACTTAAAGAGTACATGTGGGATTATATTCCGCATGTACGCTGAAAATTGTGTCAACTTACGACTTTATTTATGAAAAATATTGGAAATCTTATAAACGTATTTAATGAAATTACGCAGATATCCGAAGGTAACATCGCATGGCGTGTCTCATATTATGACAGCACTCCTCACTGTAATATCTATAGTCTGTATTGGCACATAACACGAATTTGTTATACAGTGAAACCTCTTTAAATCGGACACCCTGGGAGGTCCCAGGGAGTCCGGTTTAGCGAGGTTTCACTGTCAGGCATTTGATCATTCCGAGCCATAGTTGTGTGCTATGTGATCACGAACAGGCATTATCATCCGAGATAAATGACCAAGAAACCCATCAACATTATGATCAGACATGTTAATTGTTGTCCTGTTTAGAGAGGCTCCACTGTATATTGAACAGTGAAAATTATGAGGAGCGATTAGCGCAGGCAGTCTTGTACGTACGTGAAGTCCGCCACAGAAAAGTTCATTGTCGTCATAATTGACCGGCGTCGGAAATCCGTAACGCCACATGGTGGCGCGCATCGGCGGCTCCGTCATCTTGGCGTGACCTTGAACCCTGGGAAGGTCACTCAAGGTCAGGAGTGTCACCATGACGACGTGGACTATTGAAGTCACAACTGTTCCACGATTTAGCATAGTGTAGTGTTGTACTGTGTCTTTTATGTATTTCTGTAGCCTATGTCACCAACATTGAAAATAGCCTATTTCACCATCATTGAAAATAGCCTATTTCACCATCATTGAAAATAGCCTGTTTCACCAACATTAAAAATAGCCTATTTCACCAACATTGCAAAGTATATTTATCTATCAAAGTATACTTTGAGGGAGACATTTTAAATTTAAGGATAATGTTATTAATTTTTTTTATACTGAAATTATTACATTATCACAGCCATTTTGGCTGTGATAATGTAATACATTCAGTATAATAATTGTGCATACTTTTAATCATCAAATATATGCAGTGGTTAGTTTTATATGAAATAATGCATTTTGGTAACAATAAATGATTACATGTACTCCCTCAACGTATACTTTGCTAGATAAATATACTTCGCATTTTGATGAAATCGGCTACATATATACCGGAGCAGCCATATACCGGATAAGCCACCAGGTAAATGTGTTCAACGTGTAACGGTTACGTATACCACCGCCTGCGGTAATGTTGCTAAAATGTCAATGTTTCCGAACATTTATTGGCAATATCAAACTGTCCATCAAGCAATTTCATTGTCTGAGCCTGAGCTGTATCACTGCTGAGGCTCAGCTTGATTGGCTCAGCCTCAGCTGTGATACAGCTCAGGCTCAGACAATGAAATGTCAACGTTTCCGAACATTTATTGGCAATATCCAGCTCTCAATCAAGCAATTTCATTGTATCACAGCTGAGGCTCTGCCAATCAAGCTGCTTACTGTCAGGCACGATATTTAATTATGTTGTAAGAGATGAATCGACAAATATTGGCAAGATTAACGCGGTGTATACATTTAACATAATATGGCTCTTAAAGGTACATGTGTACATGTGTACATGCCCACTATTTTCATATGCAAATGAGGCACGATATATTTTAATTATGTATACATGTACTACATGTAATTAAATGCGTCACCTGAAAAAATATTTTCAATAGATTATAAAGTATGATAATTGCACATCAAAATATAAATACAGAGAATAAATAGCAATGTCCGTTAACATTTATGGAAACACGGTTATCGCCCTAGATATCAGTGTGGAAATGTATGTCTGATATAAAATGTATAATAATGCCCATCGATACTGAATGTTAAATGTAATGAATAATGGTGAATTAATCTTTATTTTGCCAGAAAATGTCTCAGATGATGTCTCTCATATAAAGAACTGTGTTTGCTTACTGAGTGGGCACGTACCTTTAAGGACAAACTATATACCTGTAGCCGATTTCATCAAAAATTGCAAAGTATACTTTCCTAGCAAAGTATACTTTGAGGGAGCAATCATTGATTTTTCCGAAATGCATTTGTTCATGCAGAACTAACGATTGCATATATTTGATGATTAAAACTAGGCAGAATTATTATACTGAATTTATTACATTATCACAGCCAAAATTGGCTGTGATAATGTAATAAATTCAGTATAATAAAAATTAATAAATTGATCCTAAAATTGAAAATTTCTCCCTCAAAGTATACTTTGCTAGTAAAGTATACTTTGCAATGTTGATGAAATCGGCTACTGATCATCGTTTGATTCAAAGATAATTGCTTCGTAAATGTTATGGAATATATATATAACATATATGTGAACAATGCCTCGTTACTGTATCCTATACGGCACATGAGGTGGCCAAGTCGGCCATCTTTGTGTGTTCCAGCCATCAGCCAGTTTCACCTTTTATGCCGTTTGACAAATAACTAAAAATGAGAAGTAGAACATATGATATAATGTAGCTAATCACGTGTATAAAAGCCGGAAGAACGGACTCCTATCAATTATATTACACCAAACTGTGAAATGTATCAGATTCCTGGACAGGTTTGTGCCTGTGTATTTAACAACATGAACGACCATTATAAATAGCTTCATACACAGAACATCGCACAGTGTATAAATGTTACCTGACAAACCACACAACACATACCATATATACCCACTACAGTAACTGTACTCTGTTATTAGCTATCCAATCCAGTGACATGTAAGCAGTTACCCGAGTGTGTTGTCCCTGATGTATACACACCTACTGTGCAAGTAAATATGGCTTGATGGGAGAAATGCTCAGATATCTCGTATTTTGTACATTTTGCTGGCATAATTTGTATAGCCTGCCGCTGTCATATGTATATTATGTATTTTATTTGGTTTACTGTCATATTATGTACTGTATGTGTCAAACGCACGAAGTGCTGAAGCTGTACGATGGCGTGTAGATACAAAGATGGCGGAGATGGCAACTCAATGCTCCATATACATGTAGTATACAATAACAAGACAATATAATAATTGACATATGTTATAGAGAATAGTAGGTTAGTGCCGTGAATGGGGAAAAATATCCGGCAAGGCTCAATAATTTATTTATTTCTCATCAGAAGTATATGTTGTGACCACTCATTTGAACCGTCTCGTCGAGACGGTTCAAATGAGTGGTCACAACATATACTTTGGTTCAGAAATAAGGAAAATAGATAGAGAATAGTAGGTTAGTGCCGTGAATGGGAATAAATATCTGGCAAGGCTCAGGAAACGGGATGGGCGAGGCTCTGCCGAGCACATCCCGTTTCCGTGCCGCGCCAGATATGTTTTCCCATTCACGGCACTAACCTACTATTCTATTTATCCCGTGAACACCTACCAATGCTGTAAAATGCAAAAATGTTATTGACTGGATATCAAAAATGTTTCACGGCACCGTGTTTCACGGCACATACGCACTGTGTTGACGGGATAAATATTGATATATCACATCACTCTTATGAAGTAATTATCATTGAAGTCAAGTGTATCTATATATTGCCTAATGCCTTAAGTCAGCAATCTCACGTACTGTCCAGTTACGTATTATGAATCATTTCACGCTGAACTAATTGCGATACATGTACTCGCCAATCTAATAGTCTGACTTTTTAAACACAGTGTATCGCACAGTGACGCCAACAAATTATAGTTTTGTGTTTAACATTGAATTTAAATGAGAAATGGCTAATTGTAAAAGATAACGCCATACAGTATACGTCGATCACCTTATAATTATGACTAGAATGTGCTTAATATCCAATCTTTCAGAATCCAGTAAGAATCCAATAAGCGCCTGAAATTACGCGGACGAGATCCAACAAGAATCTGTAATGTAGATTATCACGAACGGTATGACTAATAAACTGACAAACCAGACACAACGTGTTTCTTATCAAAGGTAGAAAAGATTGATAATTAATTAAAACCATATAGACATTTTATTTTACTGTAAACTGTGTTTAAATTGATGTACTTGTAATTTTCCCGCCGAATCGTGAAGAAACGCACCTTACACAGAATATACCATACGATGTATAACACAACCTGGGGGGCCCGTTTCACTAAACTTCGTACGACTAAAATGTTCGTAAGTGCAAAATTATGATAGTCTGTGAATTGCACATTAACAATATTTTCTTGTAAACAATTAGTGGATTTACATTTATTGAGCATAGGCTGCATATGCAGCCTATGCTCAATAAATGCAAATCAATCAATTGAAATTTACAGACGATTCTAAATGTGCACTTACGGACATTTCAGTCGTACGATGTTTAGTGAAACGGCCTACTGTATGGTACATGACTCGTACGATATACACGACCGCCTGCGGTAATCTTGCAAACGTGTGTGCATTTATTGATTAAGCAAACAATGATTAGCTCGTTGTGTCTGAAATAAAGCATATTGACTAACTGAGCCTGAGCTGTGCTACAGCTCAGGCTCAGTCAATCAGACTGCTTGATTGCGAGTTGAGACTGCAAATGCATGTTCAGAAACATTGGTAAGAAACAGGTCGTGTCTGGGTTGCGAATTTACGATGTAAATTGTTATTCAATAACACATGTTTATACTAGATACTTTGGAATCTGGGCAAGATTAACGCAGGCGGTATAGTGTACGTTCCATACTACATATTCGTTCAATGTATGTTCATGCCTGTGTACCCTTCCTGTGATCAAATGCAATGCATATGAAAATCTCATAAAAAACCTATGAATAAAACAATAGCGACTGATATAAATAAACAATCAACATGTAATCAATAAGTACAAGTTAGTGTTCACATAATTTGGATTTTGAAGGAATTAAATGCGAGGGAACGATAACGACCGCAGCATTTAGTTCCTGAAAATTACAATATGTGAACACTATATAATTCAGCCAGGTGTACAATGCGATGTTCAATCCGTGTATGGATTTTCCATTTCCTGTCGAACGTTTAATCATTAAATATAGTAATAAAAAAGATACTGGGGTAAAACGTTGCAATGTGTGAAATAATGCTGTCCAGCGATTGGCTTAGAAAGTAGGGCGAACTACACACGTAATTATAATTTATTATTCACGTACACAATATACCACTTTTGATGTAGCACATTTACGAAATGTGTTTATTTTGTTCCAACTACAACATATGGTGCGATTTCCTTGCTGGCTGCATCTGCATAATTACGTATTAAACACCTATATATGGCGTATTTATGTAAGCAGCTAGAGTTGTTTCACGTGAAATCAGGGCTCAGTTGCTCAAAACCTATGTTAGCTTAACGGACTGTTAAATCCTTAACAATGTTAAGGATTTAACAGTCTGTTAAGCTAACAGTTGCGTTGAGCAACCGGACACAGGCGTTTGATCATTCTGAGTCATAGTATTGTGCTATTCGATCAAGAACAGGCATGCTCATGTCAGATAAATGACCAAGAAACCCAGATGTGTTGGTGTCTGATTTAGACAGGTTCCACTGTACAAATTCAAGAACACATTCGGGCCAATTCAGTTTATTGCAAAAGAGGATCTTCCACTATGTTTCCTACGTTCCAGATGCATATTTGCATTTATTTACATGTATGCATTTATTTTGTTTTCCGACACTCTTGGAAAAAGCTAAAACTCAAAACCTTGAGTTTTAGCTTTTTCCACGTGTGTCTGAAAACGAAACAAAAACGGCACAAGTAAATGCGAATATGCATCTGCAAAACAGGAAACTTAGTACCAATTCGGCTTTTTCAATAAACTGAATTAGGTTTAGAACATTTGATCAACACGAAAGCTGGTCTCGCGACTGGTTCGGTTAACGTACTAAGAAGGTTTCATCGCAGTCAGTGGTAAGTTCGATTGATTATGATGAATGGAAATGGGGAATTTCCTGTCTAGATGTTGGCCATCTTACAAGGTGTAGCTAATGTTTAAGACGACTTTTAAAGGTAAATGCCCACTCAGTAGGCACACAATATTATTTATATGAATTGAATAAGTGTATAATTGTGTCGCCATTCCACCTGTTCTAAAAATTACAAGTGCCCGCTTGAATATGTGAATACCACTATACCTTTTTATTTACAGTGACGGTAACCGATTCGTCGTGAAAACGATATAATTATGAGATTAAAGGTACATGCCCACTCAGTAGGCACAGGATGTTCTTTATAGGAATTAAATAAGTGTATAATTGTGTAACTAGTCCACCAGTTCTAAAAGTTGGAAGTGCCCGCTATACAGATACCAATCATTTAGTAATATTAAGTTTACTGACAGTGACTCGCGGTGGTATCACTCTATTTTCATATGCAAATGCGGCATGGTATGTTTTTTAGTTATTTATACTAATTAAATGCGTCACCTGAAGATACCGTGTCTCAGGTTTGAGCAGTGATGAAACAATACGATACAATACAACATGTATTTGTTCAACCCGTCTATATTTCACAGGGCGAGCACAACGTGCACCAGCCGGTGCCCGACCCGGGACCTCTAGTTTATTTTACCATCGCTCAACCCGACATACCAAACCGGGCGCGAATACGCACCTTTTTCAGTTGACAGATGAATGTACTTATTACATTTATAAGCAAACAAACAGCTGTATATTATTGCATGAAGGTCGACTTCATTTTCTGCACGATAGGCGTGTCTCGTATATGTGTCAAGTAATTCGTTCCGAATTACGTGACACATATACGAGACACGCCATGTGATTTTGTACCTTCGGACATCTGCGTAATTTCAATAAATACGTTTACAAAATTTACAATATTTTCCGTAAATGGCGTAAAATGTTGACACAAGTTTCAGAGGACATGCGGATTCAGGGGCGGAACCAGCATTTGGGGAACGGGGGGGGGGTCTAGTTGCGAAGGTAAATCTTGCTAGCTACGGACGGTACGGGAGTAATTGCAAGAGTTACCGTTCGCAACTAGGGGGTTATCCTATTTTCGAGCTCTTCGAAATGCACTTTCCTGTGTTTTACGGCAGTTAAATTGAGACTCCAACTGGTGGTAAACTGTGGTCTATGTAAACTCCGTGGCTGAACTGGTGGGGGGGGGGGGGTGTTGCAACCCCGGACCCCCACCCCTCCAGATCCGCCCATGGGATTATATAAGCATAACATTGTGTTTATTTTTTTAATTTTGCTCATATTGTCACCAGACGCAGTAATGTTTAAATTCCAGCCGCTGATTTTTTGGGTCACTTCCAGCGTGGTCAAAGGATATTGAATTTATCTTTATTAACGCCAATTAAGCATATATTTTAATTAGCGAATATTTAGAGCAGAATGAGTGCAGGTTATGGGAAAATATGTCCCACAACATTCATACTGAAACTGAAAGTATCGGCGAATATTAGATTACATTTAAATATTAGGTAATGGTTGAGTTGCAAAGTAGTCCGGGCCCGGTTGCTCAAAACCCTTATTAACTTAACAGACTGTTAAATCCTTAGCAATGCTAAGGATTTAACAGTCTGTTAAGTTAACGGAGGCTTTGAGCAACGGGCCCAGGTTGCAATAGGGGTATACCCTGCACCGAAGGTAAAAGTGTCTTTCTCACTGGAGTATATCTACTTAACACCTCTATAATATATACACATCAGGCGGACATCTAGCTACAATAATTCACCTCCGATGTGTTATCTACGGCTACAATTTGACCCATTCAAATACCCAAACCTTTTGCATGTAGGTAAAAGCTTGGGAAACGGTATATTTTATTCATTCAAACAAATAATCTTTGATGTAGAACTAGGAAATTGGCAAAAATAATAGAACAGAAAAATCGTTTTCCCATGGAAGGCATCTGTTCTCTTGTTGTTGTTCAACATTCAATATAGCGAAATGAAGCTTTACAATTTACAAGATATACATGTACATGTCACATAAATAGTGCGGGCTCGTAGCTCAATATTATAGAGGAATTGATCACTTCCGGATACAAGCATGAAATTTGGTGGAGTTGTAGAGAACAACAAACTTTATTTTTTCAGATGGGGAGCCATCTCAAATTTGGCCCAGGTTGGCTGAAAATCCAAGATGGCCGCCAAAAATTGACATTTTTTACCGTTTTTCGGAAACATACTGGAGCAGTCTTTTTTGCTGTCTCCGGGTGCGCCGAAATATCAGCGGCCGGATTTCAGACATACATACATACATACAACAACAAAAATTAAAGTTTTTGGTCGAAACAAAGGCCTAGGTGATCAATTATGGTGGTGTCTGCAAGTCAAAAATGATGTGAGTTGAATACTTAATGACATATGGCTGCTGTCTGGTTTCCAACGCCATTGAAAGAACCCGAACGCAACACCTGACAAATGGCAATTGTCATTTTCACAACACCCCTAATGGTCCAGTGACCCAAATCCATGCGATACCTATTTCCGTGAACAAAATTTACCTGGCCTGTGTTGTGATACAAATGTTGCAAAGAGAAAACAATTTTACTCTGTCGGGGGCCCTCGCCATTTTTTTTTATTGATGTTGTCCCATTTTTTGTAGGTCGGGATGTTGTCGGGGGGGGGGGGTGAAACTTGTAATAATCGTTTTGAAACATGAACATTTATGTTGTATTCATAGAAATATTTCACAAATTGGATGAACAAACCCTTGTTTTTCTACTATTGATGCATTCGTGTGAGCAGGTAAACCATGTTCTTACAAAACCAAGCTTTATCTTTTATCGTTCGCACAGTGTCCGATCAAGATATCTGGCTTAGGTTGTGGTACAAATTTGGCAGAGAGAAAACAATTTTGCTCTACTGTAGGACCTCCCCTGGCCGATTTTTTTATTTCGTGTTGTCTTAGCCACATTTCGGCCCATTTCTTTGTAGGGAGGTAGGGGAGAGGACGCAGGTATGCAAACACTCGTTTTGAACAGGGACAAGTTATAATTAGTCACTGTTTTGAAACATGGAAATTCGTGTCTTGGTCATGGATGGAAAAGTCGTGGAATAATTTATCTACAACATCTGTCTGTAGACAGACAGTGAGACTGTAACACGTTTGCTAAACGGAGTTATACAAACAATGCTCATAATTAGGTAAATATCTTTTCGGGCGGGGTCTGGCACTCTCTGATGACTATTTTTGTCGCGCCCGCTTGCGGACAACGCGATATGGTTGGCACTTTTGCTTTCGACCGCACGTCCTTCCGTACATCCGTGGGTCCGGATTTATGTTAAAGTCAAATGCCTCGTAGGGCGCGATATAATTAAGAGATAATCGTTTAGGTAATAATTAATATATCTTGCTAATAACAAAAGTTAATTTATAAGATTGTATAGCCAATCGGCATGTATTAAAGTTGTCAAAGATGCCCTGCATTGAGAATAATTACTAGTAAAACGGCATGCCATCGACTTATTTATACAAAACTATATAGACTATGTTTCTTACATGTACAAGTTTTCTTTTTCAGGTTGGACAAAATGTTTGTATAGAAACAGCCGGGAATATCTGGATCGTCTCTGACATGTATATGTGTTTCTTGGTGATGGGTTCATTGTGTTTGTCTACTGGCTGCATGAGATACAATGTATATACCAACTACTAACATGTATAATAGAAACTTAATACTAACTAACGCTGACAATTCTACTTTACATGAGACTTCATCTGCTCATCAATACTGTCGAAACGTTGTAAGCTGATGGACATGTCTGTCGACTCCATGCAATCAGAAGAAAGATGAGTGATAGACTGGAGTCGGTGTTTAATTTGCCAGACGATCACAAATGAAAAGTTAATTTGTCCTGCATTTAATTTATCACAATTAGACGTTGGCCAAGGCTATATATCATTGGCTAATAACATTTTAGAATTTTCTGAGCTAAACGCAATGCCCGTAGACTTAGATATAGATAGAGTTGAAAATGGGAATGGCTTAGAACGGACGTTTGTTGAAAATCAGGCCGCTTTAATAAAACATGTGCATTTAAATTCAACAACACAAAACTGGAACGAGAATTGAAGAGAAAGTCTATTGATGATGACCCGTCA
Source organism: Conchocele bisecta (assembly GCA_029237695.1). Lineage (NCBI taxonomy): Eukaryota > Metazoa > Mollusca > Bivalvia > Lucinida > Thyasiridae > Conchocele > Conchocele bisecta. The sequence continues at coordinate 13,473,695 of CM055275.1, read as the reverse complement.
TGTAGCGACTTAGAAACTAGATCCAGTACGAGCAGACAGAATAGCATTGAGAACAATGTAGATACATTTACATGCTTTTTCTGTGGCAAGGTTGCTGGAGCTCAAGGACTTCGTAAAGCAGCAACCTTTGATATTGATTGTCATGTACGTAATTGTGCACTTGAACTAAGGGACACAGCACTATGCGTGGATGACAATAAGACGGAGTTATTCGACTATTTAGGACAAATTCTCATGGAAAATCCAGTGGATGGCAAAGAACTGTATGGCACAAGTAGACAAAATATTCTCTGCTCATCAGACCGGGAAGATACATCTGGGTTAGTACCATGTTCCCACGAGGAGGCTGACTCACGGATAATGCTTCACGTGGCTGATCAGGTCGGACAGGGCTACAAGAAGATCAGTGTGCGAACAGTGGATACAGATATTGTGATTCTGTCGGTGGCAACTGCGAGAAAACTTATGCCAGAATTTGTCGGAGCTCTGGGTAGCTTTTGGAACAGCCAAATCTTTCAGGTCTACCAACGCACGATATTTGCAATGCGTTAGGCCCGAGAAGATCGCTAGCTTTGCCATTGTTCCACGCATTTACTGGGTGCGACACAGTGTCAGCATTTGCTAGAAAAGGGAAAAAATCAGCATGGGATACCTGGAATGTACTTCCGGAGACGCCTTAGCCCACTTGTCCAACAATCCACCGTATCCCAGACCAGTGTATGTGCTTAGTTGAGCGATTTGTAGTTGTGATGTACGACCGGGCGTTTAATATGGTATTCATTAAACTCGTTGACTTATTTCATAAGAAGCTCGGCAAAGCCCCGTTTCTTATGCAATCAGTAATAACTACATCGCTCCAGATAAGCTGCGTATTTGCTTAAATACCCAATTAAAATTGCTAAAAACCCAATTGAAATCAGAAGTAGCGAGTATCAAAAATGAATAAAAATTGTAGTACCTTTATCATGCATCATAAAACAATAAACAGACCTGAAATATAGCATGTTTTTCTTATTTTTCCATTAAAACAAATCTTTGTATTTCATTAGAATTGTCTCCAATGTTTTCATTTATTTTTCTTATTTTCTAAGAAAACACATCTTGGTATTTCATTAGAATTGTCTTGAAGGAGATAATTATAATGAAATGCCAATACTTGTTTTCATTTAGAAGCAAACTATTCAATAACTGCTGTCTGTTGATGTGTAAATAGCAGTGTGATTTTATTTTACCCAATTCAAATTTTGTTTTAAATACCCAATTGTTTCAGAAATGATGGAGTGACAATACTCAACTACTAATTCCTTATCTGGAGCCCTGTAACTATCGAATTAAATTAAGCACACGTGATACTGTCCACTAGTGACATCGATTTTTATTTCAATTTCCACAAAATGAATGTTCTCGTCGAATAAAGAGAATAAAACAACTTACAGTTTATCTCGTCTTTACCAGTAAGTAAGACGTCTTGACGTGATAAGTCAAGACGGCTTAGCAACTGATCATGAAGAGATACAATGTCATAAAATCAATGTCACGTTTAATCGAGTGGGCAGTATCACAGTTTTGACGACATTTTGTGTTAGTTATCGCGTCCAGTTTATCTGGTCTGAAAGCGACAATTCTGTAGTTACATGTAAGACGACTTATAAGGTGTATTAAGACGACTTAACTATCACGGTATCACGTTCAGTAGATGGCAGAAATATGCCACCATAGCCACGTTTATATAAGTATGTTTACAAGCTTAGTAACGGATGTAGAGCGTCTTTATAAACAGGATGTAGACGCTTACAGAGCTCTTCAATTTGTCACGTTCTGACAAAATAGGTCTTGTCGCCTTTGCCGCCAACGCAGACCTGTGAACTCAGTTTTTTTACATTTACGCCATGATTTCAGCCAGTCATATACATTTAAACTTATAAGACCGTTTAATAAATAGGTTACATAACTTGAACACCTCCCTTAGCACAATTTCCTGAGATTGTTTTTTGTTTTTTTTGACATTACAATTCGCGAAACGTGCCGACGGCCGGTCACCCACGTATAATACTACAGTGGAACCTCTCTAAACCGGACACCCTGGGGGGTCCCCACGGTGTCCGCTTTAGAGATGTTCCACTGTAAATCATGCATTCTACCATTCTGACAATTCGTGTATCAGGCAAGGCTAGGAAACGCGTAGGAATTCCGAGGCTTGCCGAGGAATTCCTACCGTTTCCGAGCCGAGCCTGATAAACTTGATATAAAAATACACTAGCCTGGTATTCTATTTATCAGGTAACGTTTTATGCTCGAAAATGACATTAGATGCCGTCGTATTCTATGGACAGAACGCGGACTTGTTTACGTTGCGTCATTACACTGACGTCATTCAGTAACGTCACGTGACGTCAACCGACCAATGGAACGGTTTTCACTTCGTTGTAACCCGGATGTTGATATCAGGTCAATGCCTGATACAACAATATGTTATCAGTCAGTACGTATTCGGTCAATACAGGGCAGGTTACCTGATAAAAGACTATACTATAACCTAAGAAGTATATGTTTTACCATTCGATATTGTACGGACGTAAACATCTATATTATTTTATGTTGATGATGGTTTCATCAAACTTTAAAACAAAATCAGCTAATTATATAGATCTTACATGAGTGATGATTTGTTATGCTATTTATTAAACTAGTTTACTGAATTCATAAGAAAAAACGAGGCTATGCCGAGTAGCTTATCCAATCAGTCAACGAGTTTTATAACTATCACATTAAATCAACACAAACTTTTCATAATGATTTTAATGAGTGCATAATCACATTATCATAATTTAAAGCTTTATATATATTGTATACGTAACATGTTTTCTGCTACTGGCTCATTTGCATATTTATCACACTAGTGTATTATGATTTTTGTATCAGGTAACCTGCCCTGTATGGACTGAATACGTACTGACTGATAACATAGTGTTGTATCAGGCAGTGACCTGATACAAACATCCGGGTTACAACGATGTGAAAACTGACGTTCAATTGGTCGGTTGACGTCACGTGACGTTACCGAATGACGTCAGTGTAAGGACGCAACGTAAACAAGTCCTCGTTCTGTCCATAGATAACGACGTCATATGTGGTCATTTTCGAGCATGAAACGTTACCTGATAAATAGAATACCAGACAAGTGTATTTTGATATCATGTTTATCAATCTCGGCTCGGAAACGGTAGGAATTCCTCGGCAAGCCTCGGAATTCCTACGCGTTTCCTAGCCTTGCCTGATAAACCTAATATCAAAAGACACTAGCCTGGTATTCTCTATATTATATATACATGTACAGTATGTTCTTAAACTGTGAAAGCCCATTTTATGCAATAAAATGCGGATAATGGCCTGGGTGTTGTTCTAAGGGAAGATACTCGTAGTTAGTCAAGTTACGTAACCTATTTGCACGTATACGACTGGGGGCCGTTTCACTAAACTTCGTACGACTAAAATGTTCGTAATTGCAAAATTA